>CM068775.1:1578361-2091916 GCA_035084275.1 Hydrolagus colliei | reverse complement strand
TGAATTGACTATATTTGTGGGAGAGCGAAACGTGGCAGCCAATCGCGCAAAGCAGCGGCCCCCACACACAGTAGTGGGTTGAAGTGACCAATTTATTATTGTTTTTTTGAGGGACTATTACTCCAGGCGTATGGGAAACTTGCCCAAGGTTTTACCCTGACCTGCCGCGAATTGAACCTGGGTTTCCCGCTTGTAAGGTGAGTGCTCTAACCACTGAGCTACAGAACTACACATAGACCGTGAAGGGAATATTATTTTATGAAGGGATTATTACTGCAGGACAGCAATCCGCCAAGCGACTGACAACCGGGTTCCTACTCACTGCTGGTAAACAGAGGGTTGTGAGTGTGTGGAGGAAGGAAACTTACCTAAGGTTTCACCTTGAACTGTCCAGCCTGGGAATCGAACCTAGGTCCTCTCACTTGCGAGGCCAGGGCTCTAAACCACTGAGCTGTGGGACTGCACCAAATGAGACTGCGTTTGACGCTGGGTTGGCGTGAGGGGCGAGGAGCAAACGAGGCGAAAAGTCTACGCTGAAAAATAAACCTCCATTTCCTTTGATTTTTTTCCCACCTAATTAACCTCTCCTGCTCCGATTAAAATTTTAAAAAATACTTTGAATCTCCTGCAAAAGCACCATTGATAAGATCAAAATAAACAATGAATAATAATAATAATACTAGTAACAAGCCTTTCATTTGATATAGCGCCTTCTCACAATGTTGATTGTAAGTGCTAGTGTCCCACAAACAGTCGTGGATTGAGTGACAGATTCTGATTATTTTTGGAGTGATTATTATCCCTGGATAATCTCTCTCACACCCGCCTCCCCCAGACAGACTGATTCTGCGTCAACACATAATAATAATCCTTGCGTTTGATACAGCATTTCATTATGTCGTTGAGCTCTCTGGACTCAACCCTCGCGGTGACAAAAACAGGGATTATCCCCCCCCAAAAAAAGTGTTCCCCCAATCGATTAACAAGCGGATTCCTATTCAGTGCTGGTAAAACAACTCTGTTTACCAGCCCTGAATAGGAACCCACTTGTTAGTGTGTGTGCGCTCGCGCGCGCGAGTATGTGTCTGTGTGCGTGTAGTAAGGAAACTTGCCTGAAGTTTCTCCCTGACCTGCCCCGCTGGGGAATCGAACCTGGGTCCTCTCGCTTGCGAGGCGAGCGCTCTAACTGCTAAGCTGCAGGACTGCAAGTAAATAAATAATGCTAGTAACGCTGCCACTCAACCAATCTCCGGCCGATCTGTGGGAGATTACGGTGTGCAATCGCGTTCCATCCACAAGCCACACTTTACGGCGTGTGTCCCTGTGAAGCGTTTTGAGACGTCTCCACGACGTGATAGGCGCTGCGTCAAATGCCAGAGACAATTCTTATTATAAATAGACATTGTGTGAGTGCGGGGGAGTGGGAGGAAATGTTTACGTTTGTGGGTACCAGAATGTGTGTGTGTGGGGAGGGGGGGTTGTCAGGGAGGGGGGGGCGAAGGGGAAATGGACGAGGGGAGGGGGGGGTCGGGCGGGGATGAAAATGGGAGAAAATAACAACAAATTAAGTTCAACTCCAAATAAAATGGGAGCTTGGATTCCCGCCATCTGAGGCTCCTTGTCTCCCCCCCCTCGCTCTCTCTCTCTCTCTCTCTCTCACACTCTCTCGTGTTTGTCGATTCCTTCTCCTTTGAAACAGCGCACGCTGCAAGATCTGTAACCTGAACTAGGAACAGGCGGGGAGAGAGAGAGAGGGAGAGGGTGAGTGAATGAAAGAGTGAAAGAGACGGAGAGAGTGAATGTGAGTGAGACAATGCGTGAGTGAATTTGTGTGAGTGTGTGTTGTGTGAATGAGTGTGTGAGTGCGTGAGTAAGTGTGTGCGAATGTGTTTTAGTGATTGAGTGATTGATGAGCGAGTGAGCGAGCGAGCGAGTGAGTGAGTGAGAGAGAGAAATAGAGAGAGAAATAGAGAGAGAGGACGGTCAGAGACAGGGAGGTAAAGAACGAAAGAGAGGGAGAATAGAGGTGGTCAGTGAAAGAGAGAGTGAGAGAGTAAATGACAGACTGAGAGAGTGAGAAAGAGGTGAGGGAGAAAGAGAGTATGAGAAAGAGAGAGACATACGCAGATAAGAGACAGAGAGAATAAATGATAAGAGAATGAGAGAGAGACAGATAGAGAGAGAGATTGAGGTGGTTAGTGAGAGAGAGAGAGAGAGAGAGATTGAGGTGGTCAGTGAGAGAGAATAAATTATATATTTATATACAAATACACACACAGTCACAGAGAGACACACACAAACAGACGCAGAGAGAGAGAGAGAGAGAGAGAGAGAGAGAGAGAGAGAGAGAGAGAGGACGAGGGGCAACCCAGAGTAAATCACCATTGTTACTGATCGAGGAAGTAGATCTTGTAGTATTTGTTCATCTGCTCGAGGAAGATGAAGGTGAGGACGGTGTGTGGGCCTAGCCGAGCGTAGTAGGGGGTGAAGCCTTTCCACAGACTTAAAAAACCCTCCTGTCGAATAACCTTCACAAGGACTTCCTGCGAAACAAAGTACACAATACACTGAACAGTGTAGTGACTGTGTGTATTTGTGGGCGAAACGCAGCAGCCAATTGCGCACAGCAGCGTCCCCCACACACAGCCCTGCATTAACATGACCAATGTATTATTGCGTTTTTGAGGGATTATTATCGTATGTGTGTGTGTGTGTACGTGTGTGTGGTGTGTGTGTGTGTGTGTGTGTGTGTGTGGTGTGTGTGTGTGTGTGTGTGTGTGGTGTGTGTGTGTGTGTGTGTGTGTGGAGTAAGGAAACTTGCCTAAGGTTTCAACCTGACCTGCCGGGAATCAAACCCAGTTCTCTCGGTGAGGCTTGACTTGTCGGAGTAGGAGGAAGGAGAGTGGGGAGAGTTAGAAGGGAGCACAAGACATGGTCAAAGAGGAAGGTCTTCAGACCGGCCTTGAAGGAGGAAAGGAGGAAGCGAGGCGGAGGGGCTGCGGGGTGGAGTGTCACAGTGTGGGAGCAGAGAGACTGAGAGCCCGGCCCCCGATGGTTGGTGGGGTTAGGGCGGTGGACGCGGAGCAGGCCTTGAGTCTGCTGAACAGAGGGTGCGGGCGGCTGATAGGTAGACAGTAGGTCAGAGAGATAGGCGGGGGCAAGGCCCCCACCTGAGGATGAGGATCTTGAATTCGATCCTTTGGGGGGGGGGGGGTGGGGAGCCAGTGGAGACGGGTGACGATGGGAGTGATGTGGTCGCAGAGCCTAGTGCGGGAGAGTACACGAGCTGCAGAGTTCTGAAGTGCTCCCCATTCTTACTCCCCGCCCTCCCCACCATCAGCGCTCAGGCCGTCAGCCTCTCTGGAACTCCGTCCCACTGTCCCTCCGCCTCACCCCCTCTCCCTCACCTCCTTCAAGGCCCATCTCAAGACCTTCCTCTTCGACGAACTGTGCCTTCGGTCACCCTCCTGTGATATGTTGTTGTTGCTGTGATGTAGGGTCCGGCGATATATTGAATTATCGCTAAAACCCGATATAATTTTCATATCGATACGCCGATATAGGCATTTCAAATATACCGATATATCGAAAAAGTCGGAATGCGCGCGCACTGAACTACAAGACCCAGAATGCTCATCTCTATACACAATGCACAGACCGAGGTGCAAAGCTGCCATATTGTATTCATAGTCCTCGAATACAATATACAGGTATTCAAGGGGTGGGGGGAGAGAGACGGCTGGTGGGGGGGGGGGGGGGGGGGGGGGGGGGAGGGGAGGGAGAGAGACGGCGGGGGGGGGGAGAGAGAGAGAGAGACGACGGGGGGGGATGGGGGGGGGGAGAGAGAGACTGCGGGGGCGTGTGGGGGGGAAGAGAGAGACAGCGGGGGGGGTGGGGGGTCGGGGGAGAGACGGGGTGGATGTGATAAAATACAGATAGATAGATAGATAGATAGATAGATAGATAGATAGATAGATAGATAGATAGATAGATAGATAGATAGATAGATAGATAGATAGAGATAGGGGGGGGGGGGGGGGGTGAGAGAGGAGAGAGACACAGAGACACAGACAGATAAACACAGAGATGGAGAGAGTGAGTGTGAGAGACACAGAGAGAGAGAGAGAGAGATATTTACCTCTTGAGGAGATAGGCCCCGAATACGCGCGCAGCCCGAATGCGCGAGCACCTCGCGTACTGCGTACGCAGTACGAAACCCCCCAAAATATCGGTATATCTCGATATGAGCCCATCGCTATATCTAAATCGGAAAATTTCCAGATCGACGGACCCTACTGTGATGTGACGTTGTTGTCGTTGCTGTTTAATCGCCGTGGGACTCACCACTCCGTTCTTGTACTCTGGCTTTCCGTCAATCATCTTCATGTTCTGAATCCTGTCCAAAGAAATATGGCTGAGCGGTTATGAATAATAATGATAACAATGCTTGCATTTGATGCAACGCCTCATTGCGTCACCAAAGTGCTTCCTGCGATGGCCGCCTTTTGTGCCGCAAGGTTCCATGATTCTATGATACAGGATTATTACTGTCGTTGACGGGAGAGTCACTGACCTGGTTTTCACGATATCCACTGGCATGGAGGCTGCTGTGGTGACCAGGCCACTGATCATACTGGCACAGAAATGGCACAAGATGTTATCGGAAAAGTGACCTGAGGTGAACACACACACACAAACACAAATCATATCACACGCCCAGGGAAACACTCCCCCAGTAACATGAATAACTCCAGCATTGATACACAGAGCCTCATCATGTCGTTGAGATGTCTTAAAATGTTGGCTTACGTTTCACTGCCATCCCAAATTATTAACATTACGTAATATTGGGATTTTAAAAAATCCCCCACACTAATAAAATCGGCCATTTCAACCCGCGGCTGTTTGTGGGGGACGCTGCTGTGCGCAATGGGCTGCCGCGTTTCGCCCACAAATATCCAGTCACTACACTTCACAGTACATTGTGTGAAGCGCTTTGAGACATCGATATGATGTGAAAAGCGCTATATCAAATGCAAGGAATATTATTATATTATTAAAGTGCTTCACAGGTTATATTATCAAGTGGAGTGACTATATTTTGTGGGGAAAACACTGCGGCGTCCCCACAAACAGCCAGGATTGAGTTGTTTATACTAATGACCAGGTTCCTACTCACTGCTGGGTCCAAATCAAGATCCTGCTCCTCACATTTAAAGTCCTCCACAACCTTGCCCCCCCCCCCCCCCCCCACTCCCCCTACATCAGTGACCTCCTATGCCCCTTACCAACCTGCCCCACCCCGCACCCCCCTCCCTCCGCTCAGCAAGCTCTGGCCTCTGGCGAGCCTTCAGCCACTCTGCCCCCAACCTCTGGAACTCCATCCCAGTCCCTCTGCCTCGCTCGCCCCCCCCCTCCCTGGCCTCCTTCAAGTCTCGCCTCAAGACCCTCCTCTTCGATGGACCCATCGGTCACTCCATTTACCCCCTTTCTCTTCTCCCCCCCCCCCACACACGCACTGTCTCAGCTCGAGTCTGAAGCAGTGACCGTCCAGAGCCTTGGGACGTCCTCCTGATGTGAAAGGCGCTATACAAATGTAATTTTGTTGTTGTTGGGTAAACAGAGTGCACGTGTGTGTCTGTGTGAGGGGGAAGGAAACTTGCCAAAGATTTCATTTGGATCTGACCCTCTCCCCCCTTACCTCCCTTTCTCCCCCTCTTTTCCTCCCTGACTTTACCCCACCCCACCCCACGACTGTTCGTGAGGACACTCCTACACTCCTTCCCCGCCTACCGCAACCCCTCCCCTCGGGTTCGGGTTCTGGCCTGACTGTTGAGCGCCTTGGGACGTCCTCCCGACATGGAAAGGCGTTCCATAAATATAATTTGTTGTTGTGTGTGTGTGTGTGTGTGTGGCGTCTGTGTGTGTGCGTGTGTGTGCGTGTGTGTGTGTGTGTGAGTGAAGGCCAATCCTCACCTGTGGTGAGCAGAAATTGTTTGGTTTGGGAGTAGGAAGCCAGCTGAGCAGCGTTCACCACGACAGCCCTGGCCATGGTGGGGATGCAGCCCTGAAAAGAAGGAAAAGAGCAAGTTAACATCTCACCCTACACCACAACTCAGCAACACTCAGCACTTACTTTAATATTAATCATAATAATCCTCGCATTTGTTCTAGCGCCCATCACACCCTTGAGATGACTCAAAGCCCTTCACAATTTACACTGTAAAGTGTAGTGAGTGTGTATTTTGTGCGTGAAACGCAGCAGCCAATTGTGCACAGCAGCGGCTCCACAAACAAACAGCCGTGTGGTGAAATGACTGATTATTATTTTTTGCCGGAGCTTATTATCGTGTGTGTGTGAGTGAGAGTGTGTGTGTGTGTGTGTGAGAGTGTCTGCGTGTGTGAGTGCGCGTGTATGTGTGTGTGTGTGTGTAATAATAATAATAATCCTTGCATTTGATATAGCGCTTTTCACATCTTATCGACGTCCCAAAGCGCTTCACAGAATATACTATAAAGTGAATTGACTGTATATTTGTGGGCGAATCGCGGCAGCCAATTGCGCACAGCAGTGTCCCACACACAGTCGTGGATTGAAATGACCAATTTTATTATTGTGGTTTTTTTGGAGGGATTATTATTAGGCGTGTAGAGTAAGGAAACTTGCCCAAGGTTTGGCCCTGACCTGCCTGGATTCGAACACAGGTCTCCCCAGCTTGGTCTCCCCAGCTTGCAAGACAAGTGCTCTAACCACTGAGCCACAGGAGCTCCACAAAGTGTCTGTGTGTGTGTGTGTGTGTGTGTGTGTGTGTGGAGTAAGGAAACTTGCCCAGGGTTTCACCCTGACCTGGTTGGAATTGAAGCCAGGTCTCTCGCTGGAATGGCGAGTGAGTGCTCTAACCACTGAGCTACAGGAGCTCCATGGATGGAGAGAGAGAGAGAGAGAGAGAGAGAGAGAGAGAGGAAGCGAGGGAGGGGGCGAGGTGGAGGGACTGTGGGACGGAGATGCGGAGGAGAGGCTGACGGCTGGGACCCACCCTCCACAGTGTGGTCACTCCCTCCTCACGGCTGATGCGCAGCAGTGCGTTGAACACGTTGGTGTAACCGCGTCGCTGATCCACTGGCATCCTGAGGGGGGCAGCAAAGCCACATCATCATCATCATCATCAACAACAACAACAACAACAACAACAACACATTCACACAGTGTCTGTCACTCACAGGGTCGGGAGGACGTCCCGAGGCACTGGGCTGGACAGTCAGGGATTGGGACCCGAGCTGGGGGTTGGGATCAGGAGGGAGTGGAGGGCAGGGAGGGAGTGGTGAGGGGGTTGGGGAGGGTGACCGGAGGTGCGGAAGGTCTTGAGATGGGCCTTGAAGAGGGCGAGGCAAAGGCACTGTGGTTTGCCTCCTTTCTTCCCTCATTGCCCCCACTCACCCACACGCTCACACACACTTAATCACTCACACACTTACCCACTCACATTTAATTATAATAATCCTTGCATTTGATATAGCGCTTTTCACGTCTTCTAGACGTCTCAAAGCGTTTCACAGGATAGACTGTAAAGTGGATTGACTGTTTATTTGTGGGCGAAACGCAGCAGCCAATTGCGCACAGCAGCGTCCCCCACAAACAGCCGTGGATTGAAAATGACCAATTTATATTATTGTGTTTTTTTCCCCGACGGATTATTATTTGGCGTGCGCGTGCGCGTGTGTGTGTGTGTGTGTGTGTGTGTGTGTGGAGTAAGGAAACTTGCCCAAGGTTCGGCACAGGTCTCACGCTTGTAAGGTGAGTGCTCTAACCACTGAGCTACAGGAGCTATTAATCACATTACTCACTCAACATACTCGCTCGCTCGTACTGCAAGCATGCTCGCTCCCCCCACTCACTCCCTCCCTCCCTCCCCCACTCCCTCCCCCGCCCGCCCGCCCACCCACCCACTCACTCACTCACCTGCCATCAGATGTCATCCTGATGAGCGAGACCTCGGCTGGGGTCCCCACAAACGCCCCAATCGCCCCAGCCGTCATCCCGATCAGGGCCTTCATGGCGAAGTTGGGGGGGGTCCCGTCGGGTTTGGTGAACTTCTCAAAGAGGATGGTGTAGATTCCCAGCCGCGTGGTGGTGTAGGTGGCCTGACGCAGGAGTCCCGCTGAGAGGCTGTGACCAGGGGAGCGAGAGAGAGGGAGAGAGGGGGAGGGGGGAGAGAGAGGGAGGGAAGGCAAAGGAGGGAGGGAGGGAGAGAGAGGGAGACGAAGGGTGGGAGGGAGGGAAGCAGGGAGGGTCAGTAAGGGAGGGAGGGTCAGTAAGGGAGGGAGGGTCAGTAAGGGAGGGAGGGTCAGTAAGGGAGGGAGGGTCAATGAGGGGAGGGAGGGTCAGTGAGGGAGGGAGAGATAGAGAGAGAGGGGGAGGGAGAAAGTCAGAGAGAGCAAGAGGACAGAGAGGGTCAGCGAGAGAGGGAGAGAGAGGGAGGGGGAGGGAGAGGGTCAGTGAGGGAGGGGGGGGAGAGAGAGAGAGAGAGACGGTCAGTGAGAGAGAAAAGTGGTCAGTGAGAGAGGGAGGGGGAGAAAGAGAGAGGGAGTGAGATACTGTGAGGCATACAGAAAGACAGAGGGGAGAGAGAGAGACAGAGAGGTGGGGTGGGGTGAGATAGAGAGAGAGAGAGAGGGAGAGTGAGAGGTGGAGAAGGTCGGGGGATCAGTTAGAGAGAGGCGGTTAGTGATAGAGAGAGGAGAGGGGTGTGTCAGTGATAGAGAGAACAAGAGAGAGAGAGAGAGGTCAGTGATAGGTGAGAGAAAGTGTAGATGAGAGAGAGAGAGAGAGAGAGAGAGAGGGGGACCATGGACACCCGCCATCTAACAAAAGGTCATTGACCTGAAACGTTAACTAATTTTCCTCTCTCTATAGATGCTGCCTGACCTGCTGAGCATTCCCAGCCATCTCTGTGTTCATTCCTTGATGTGCTCACATACTCACTCACTTGGACCCCCACACATAGTACACAACAATAAACACGCAAGTTTGTTGCTGTTATTGTTGTTGTTGTTGGTAGTGTCCCAGAGCACTGCTCAGCTCCCCCACCCCCCACAGAGGAGGCCATTCAGCCCCTCCAGCCTGTTCCGCCATTTTATAAGATCACAGCTGATTTGTACCTCCCTTACCCCATATCCCTTGATACCCTGACCTAACAAACATCTACTATCCACTCTACAGTAGGAGAGGGAGAGAGGAGAAGGGGAGAGGGGGAGGGAGGGAAGAGAAAGGGAGAGAGGAGGAGAGGGAGGGAGGAGAAGGGGAGAGAGGGTGGGAGAGACATGAGAAGGGGAGAGAGGGGGAGAGGGAGAGAGAAGGGGAGAGAGGGAGAGGAGAAGGGGAGAGAGGGAGAGGAGAAGGGGAGTGGAGGAGACATGAGAAGGGGAGAGATGGGAAGAGGGAGAGGCGAGAAGTGGAGAGAGGGAGAGAGGAGAGATGAGAATGGGAGAGAGGGACAGATGAGAAGGGGAGTGAGAGGAGAGATCGCTGATATTACCTCAACAACAACAAAATGATATGTGTTTAGCGCCTTTCATGTTGGGATGACGTCCCAGACAGAATTTAGGACCCGAGCTGGGGTAGGGATTGGGGAGGCGGGGAGGGCGAGGGGATGGGGGGGGGCAGGGCGGGGGGTGAAGGAGGTTAATTGAAAGCACAGTCGAAGAGGAGGGTCTTGAGGTGAGTCTCGAATGAGGCGGGAGGAATTCCAATTACCTGCCTTTGCTCCATATCCCTCGATACCCTGACATAACAAACACTTGGCGCCTCTATAGGGGGAGAGAGAGAGAGAGAGAGAGAGAGCGAGGAGCAGAGAGGCAGAATGGGGGAAGGAGAGACGGGAGGAGGTGGGGAAGAGAGAAACAGATAGATAGAGAGATGGCTGATCTGTATTTCAATTCCAATTACTGATAGCCATTGATAGCCTGACCTAACAAACTCTCCTTCTCTCTCAGTCTTACCCTGTGTAGATGCCACCTATGCCCTCGTTCCTCAGTATGGTGCCCACCGCGTGGAAGCTGGTCTTGTATTCCTTGGTCCGCGCCCCTTGCCCACTCAGTTGCATCCGGTTCTTCACCAGGTCGAGCGGCTGAACAAAAAACGTGGCCCCCATCCTGTCAGATAAGCCATCGATTAATTATCAACAACAACAACAACACACTTGTATACAGCCTTTCACGTCAGGAGGTCGGCCCAAGGCGCTGGACAGTCACTGCTTCAGTCCCGAGCTGAGGATGGAGGGGGGGTGTGGGGTGTGGGGGGGAGAGGGAAGTGGGGGGGATAAGGAATTGCCGATGGATCCATTGAAGAGGAGAGTCTTGAGGAGAGATTTGAAGGAGGTCAGGAAGGGAGGGAGGGAGGGCAGAGGTTGTGGGGCAGAGTGGTTGAAGGCTCGCCCTTTAGCCAATGGTGGGGGCGGTCGGGGGGACATGGAGCAGGCCAGAGCCTGCTGAGCGGAGGGAGGCGCAGGTCGGTAAGGGGGATAGGTTACGGATGTGGGGGGGGAGTGGGGGCGAGGTTGTGGAGGGGCTTTAAATGTGAGGACCAGGATCTTGAACTGTTAACAACGACAACTTGCATTTATACAGCGCGGTTTGTGCAGGATAGTGACCCAGAGCGCTTGTAGTCACACAGTCAAACTCTGGTTCGTATCTTGCAGTGATTAGAGCGCTCGCCTCGCAGGCGAGAGGTCAGGGCAAAACCTTTAGCAAGTTTACTTACTCTCCCCCCCTCCCCCCACACAGACACTCGCCTGTTTACCAGCAGTAAGCAGGAACCCGCTTGTTAGTGAGTCGATTGGCGGATCACTATCCAGGTATAACAACAGCCTCCCCCCAACCCCCCAAAATAATACAAATGTGGTCAGTCAATCCATGACTGCTTGTGCATAACTGGCTTCACCAACAAAATGTAAGTCACTGCACTTTACAGTATAGTCTGTGAAGCGCTTTGTGACATCTCGAAGAAGTGATACCAACATTTACGCAACCCCCCTCAAGCAGGATAGCGTCTCAGAGCGCTCGACAGTGGCCAGAGGTGGGGGGGAGGGTGGGGGCGAAGCAAAGGGACTGTGGGTTGAGTATCTCCCTCCCTCTCTGGCTCACTCCCTTGATTCACTCACTCACCAATTCGCTCAATGAACTGAAGATGGGAATAGGTGGGTGGTGGGAGCGAGGCAGAAGTGCAGACTCAGCGAGTGACAGAGTTTTGAGACTGAAAGCATGGAGGGAATGAGGGACAGGCAGGAGGTCGGAGCCAGACTTGTGGAGTCTCCTGTAGCTCAGTGGTTAGAGCACTCGCCTTAGAAGCATGAGACCAGTGTTTCGAATCCAGGCAGGTCTGGACAAGTTTCCTTACTCCACACGCCTAATAATAATCCCTCCAAAAAAAACCTATTATAAATTGGTCATTTCAATCCACGACTATTTGTGGGGGACGCTGCTGTGCGCAATTGGCTGCCGTGTTTCGCCCACAAATATACAGTCAATTCACTTTACAGTATATTCTGTGAAGCGCTTTGAGACACACTCTAGAAGATGTGAAAAGCGCTATATCAAATGCAAGGATTATTATTATTATTATAAGGGGAGGCAACGGGGAGTGGGTTACGGAGTAAGCGGGTTGGAGAGGTAGGGAGGTGCGTTAGGTAAGCAAGATGGGTCTCTCCAGAGAGAGAGAGGGGGGGAGCGCATTTGGAGATAACTCAAGTAACGGTGATGGGTTTCTGTGCGTGTCAGACTGGGCAAAAAAAAAGCATTATATATTAAACAGAACCCCCTCACACATCTCAGAGGAAG
This sequence comes from Hydrolagus colliei, assembly GCA_035084275.1. Lineage (NCBI taxonomy): Eukaryota > Metazoa > Chordata > Chondrichthyes > Chimaeriformes > Chimaeridae > Hydrolagus > Hydrolagus colliei. The sequence continues at coordinate 2,080,081 of CM068775.1, read as the reverse complement.
GTGACAAAGGTACAGTCAAAGAGAATCACAAATTAATCGTCTAACGCATACACAAAACAACCCTTGCATTTCATATAGCGCCTTATCACGTCTGCGAGAAGCCTCAAAGCGCTTTGTAAAGTGGAGTGATTTTACAGTTTGTGTTCGAAACGTGGCAGCCAATTGTGTGGCTAGAGTCACCAATTTATTATTATCGCTTATTTCATTGTTTGTTTGCTGGGATTATTACCTCCAGAAAGCCATTGTTACACCCCCTGCCCTGGCTCCTACTTACTGCTCAGTAAAGTTCAGAGTGTGTGTGTGTGTGTGTCTGTGTGTGTGTGTGTGTGTGTGTGAGAGAGAGAGTATGGAGAAACAACAACAACAAAATGACACTTGTATAGCGCCTTTCACGTCAGGAGGCCATCCCAAGGCGCTGGAAAGGAAACGTCCCAAAGGTTTTGACCTGAACTCAGGTCCTCTCGCTTGTGAGGCGAGTGCTCTAACCACCGAGCTACAGGACTTCACCAAACTACAAGTTAAGCCATACATAGCAAGTAACCAGTGTATAAACTAAATAACAACAACAAAATTACACTTATAGAGCACCTTTTACGTTGGGAGGACGTCCCAAGACGCTGAATAGTCAAGATGGGACCCAAGCAAGGAAGAGGGGCAGGGTAGGAGGGAGGGGTGGGAGAGAGATGGGGTGGGGAGGGGGGGGGAGAGAGAATTGGGAGGGCAGCAGAACATACGGTCGAAGAGGAGGGTCTTGAGACCGGCCTTGAAGGAGGCGAAGGAGGAATCGAGGCAGAGGGACTGTGGGATGGAGTTCCAGAGTGTAGGGGCAGAGAGGCTGAAAGCCTGTCCACTGATGGTGGGGCAGGTCGGGCGGGGGACATGGAGCAGACCAGAGTCTACTAAACGGAGGGGATGGGGAGGTTCATAGGGAGACAGCAGGTCAGAGAGGTGGAGGGGGCAAGGCCGTGAATGCCCTTGAAAGTGAGGACGAGGATCTTGAATTTGATCCTCTGGGGGATGGGGAGCCAATGGAGCCGGGCGAGGGTGAGAGTAAGGACACAGGATACTGAAATAAAACTCACTCACAGACTTCCCAAACTCTTTGAACAACAAATAGAGGTCATTAGGGTCAAAGTCTGATCTTCGCTGCGCTGTGTGGGAGGGGGGTAAGAGGGGTCTCCTCGGAGCTGGCCTGGCCCCAAGGTGACATGTTTGGCAACAGAATGTGGGGATCGAGCTCCAGCTCCTCTGTGAGGGTCTCTAGCCCCGGTCCCTGAGCCAGGCTGAGGGTCACAGTACACCCAGGTCTCTCTCTCTCTCTCTCTCGCTGCTGATGACAGCCCAGCCCTGGCTCATTAGCAGGACCTGGAAGGGCAGCCCCGTCATTGGGGGCAGGGAATTCTCCCACTACAACTCCTGTTAACCCTGCAGTCAAACCACGCACGCAGGCACGAACGAACTGACTAACGAATGAACAAATTAACTAATCGGGAGATTGGTCCTAGCTCGATAAGCAGTGGGAAAGCCATTGGCCAGACAGCTCTCAATGGCTATGTGGGTTTAGCGAGATAGAGTACTCGATTATTACCCACAGAAAGTGATCTGCTAATCGACTAAGAATTGGGTTCCTACTTATTGCTGGTAAACAGAGGTGTGAGTGCGGAGTAACAAAACTTGGCTAAGGTTTATTAACAAAACACAAAATACGACAGGTGCTGGGAATCTGAAAGAAACACAGAAATTGCTGGGAAAACTCAGCAGGTCAGGCAGCATCCACGGAGAAAGGAAAGTGAGTCAATGTTTCGGGTCCACGACCCTTCATAAGAACTGGTAAGGTTGCCTAAGGTTTAACCCTGGCCCAAGTGGGAATTGACCCCAAATCCTATCGCTTGCGAGTTGACTGCTCTCACAAACTCACTCACAGACTTTCCAAACACTCTGAGCACAAATCAGTCATTTGGGTCACTATGCTACCTAAGGGACTCCATTCTTTGTCCTTCCCTCCCTCCCTCCCTCATCCCCTCCCTCCCTCCCTCATCCTCACATTTAAAGCCCTCCACAACCTCGCCCCACTCTACAGCTTTGACCTCCTATCTCCTTACAACCTGCCCGTCCCCTCTGCTCAGCAGGCTCTGGCCTGCTCCACGTCCCCCGACCCCCCCACCCCCACCATTGGCTAAAGGGCGAGCTTTCAGCCACTCTGTCCCCAACCTCTGGAACTCCATCCCTCAGTCCCTCCCCCTCGCTCGCCCCTTCCCTGGCCTCCTTCGAGTCTCGCCTCAAGACTCTCCATTTGGTCCCATCGGCAACTCCTGATTCACCCCCTTCCCTCCCATCCCCCCTGTCCTCAGTGCGGGTCTGAAGCAGTGACTGTCCAGCGCCTTGGGATGTCCTCCTGACGTGAAAGGCTCTGTACAAGTGTAATTTTGTTGTTGTTGTTGTCCTAACCAAAGCCAAAGCCCCAAGAGGTTCCCACATGCATTAATCGAAGAAGTTACAAGTCAAACCGTGCGAAACAAATCACTTCTTAATTAGTAACGGTAGCTGGTTTATAAACTAGGCCACCAGCTACTAAAATAATCTCACTCACACAGACTTGCTGAGCACTATCAGCACAAGTAAAGGTCATTAGGGTCAAAGTCTGATGTCTTCAAATCTCCCCCTCTGCCAAATCACACATAACTCCCAGGTCAGGGGATTCTGAGCTCCGCCTAAGGCCGAGGTTCCTGCAAACTGTTGAAGGGGAGAGAGGCAGGGAGAGACGCTGCACTGACTTTTGGATGTTAAAGCGAGCTCCCGTTCAGGTGGATTGAGATACAATCTCTCTCTCTCCCTTCAAGGCTGTTTAGTGGGATATCACTGTGGTACAAATCAACCATAATAAAATTACTGTAAAGTGCAATGACTGCATGTTTTGTGGATGAATCATGGCAGCCAATTGCGCACAGCCGTGTCCCACAGTTGGGGAAGAGGGAGGAAAATGTGAGACATGGTGTGTTAGGGTCAGTTTGGAGGTGGGGTGCTGTTTTTTAGTGGGGGGGGGGGGGGGGGAATGGGGAATAATAAACTCTAAATAAATGTCATGGCTCATTGCCCAGTGAGGCCTGTGACGAGAAACAATACAATAAAGTTAAATTTAATTACATTTAAATCAGAGCCAGGCGTTTAGGAGTGAGATCCTTGGCAGTTTTTCTCCCCAAAAGGCCAGTGGGAACCTGGAACTCTCTCCTTCTCTCTCTCTCTCTCTCTCTCTCTCTCTCTCTCTCTCCCCCAAAAGGCTGTGGATTGTGGCTGGATCCATTCACATTGTCCAGACTGAGGTGAGGAGATGTTTGATGGGTCAGAGGATCAAGGGATATGGGGCAGAGGTGGAGATGAGGTACAGATCAGCCATGATCGGACAGAAGTGACTGTATATTTTGTGGGTGAAACACAGCAGCCAATTGCGCACAGTGTCCCACAAACACTGGTGGATGTAAGTTAACCAATATCATTATTATTTTGAAGGAATTTTTACACCCGCCAATGGACTACCAACTGGGTTCCTAGTGACTACTAGGAATCAAACCCAAGTCTCCCTCTTGCCACCAATCTGTATTGAAGATATAATTGCAATCTACACATGAGTTATACATCTGCCCAAGTCCCAGTCAAGACACTTTATTCTATACGAGTTTGACACAACTCGTATTTTGCATACGTCATATTACATGATAGGACGTGTGTGAGGTTTACGGTATACCGGTAATTATGATAATGTGCAGAGTGCCAACCCAAGCCTGTGCTTAGTAACACGATAATCTCACATTCCGGTCTCAGCTACATTAATATAATCATAATTATTATCACAATAATAATGTATAGAGTAGCATATGTACCCAGTCAACCCTTTAACGAATAACAATGCAATGAGTACAGTATATAAACACAATAACTGCAATACAACTACATTCATTAATATTTCATCTATAACCAATAAACACAAAACGTCTGTCTACCAAGAACGCAATAACCGACTAACTTAGAGACATGATTTATACCTCATTGGAAAGGTCTTGGATCTAGGAGTGTCATGGGTATATTTTGTTTGGGGGGAATCTCCTATCGTTGACGAGCTCTGTTTAAAAAATGCTTTGATATGAGCTACACACGACATTCTGCTGTAACGTAGTGACAGAGGAAATCACACCCTTCTAGAGACACATATATTCTTAATATAGTCTGCAGCGACAGAGATGTCACTCCAATAAGGAGTCCTCCCAACTGGAGTCCTCCCAACAGGGGTCCTCCCAACAAGAGACCTCTCAACAGGGGTCCTCCCGGTCAATCTACATTTCATATTGGATCCTTTACAAGCGAATCTGCAACATGTACAGCAGGTAATATTAATAAAGTAAAGAATATCTCAGTATAATGTGAGGTGATGGTTACCCAGCCAGGCCTGGGACAAGTAACAATTCAATAATAACCGCATATATTATATATATTTTATATATATACAGTAGAAGCCCATTTATCCGGCACTCGCTGGCCAATGCTGGTTAAAGGGCCTGCCGGACACACGGCCGAAAATCCACCACAAAAATTTTTAAGTTCTTTTAACACACACCATACACACCAGACTCAGTCATCACAGATAATAACAGAATATTGTATTGGTACTTATTGTTAAAACTACTCTCTTGCGCTTCTCCACCTTTACAGGTTGGGGTTTGCAGTCCAGCAATTCTTTTTTGAGTGGAGGACGCCAGGCGGGTGAGGGAGGCGGCAGCGCGATTTTAAAGTCGCGCGGCTTTACTATCGGCAAGCTGAAGCCCTAGACTGTACTAACGACAAACCAAAATACTGCACCCGCGCGACTATGTGGGTTATCGGCTAGTGTTATCGGCTTGCCGCTAGCATGGCTTTAAAGTCATATGCGCTCCATTTTTTTCACCCACTTGGCGTGCTCCATTTTGGGGAGAGTCGCTGGACTCAAAAACCTCAACCGCAGCATCATGGCTTCAAGCGCATCATTTACAGGCGGGGGTGGGGGCGAGGGAGAGTGGTTTTGACGGTGAGTGCCAATACAATATTCTGTTATTATGTTATTATTTATGCATTTATCCGGATAAGTTCCGGTTTATCGAATGGGGACTTTGTTTTGGCGTGCCGGTTATACGGAAGTGCCGGTGTCTCGAGTCACGGATAAACGGGCTTCTACTCTCTATATGAACTACATAAATATAACATGTAAATATAACATGCTTATTAAAAAATAAATTAAACATATGTCAATACAATGTGAGCACATTAACACTATAACACCATTAATGTGACAGTAAGTTCTCAGTAAATACAGATAGGATGTCTACACAGTATACATTTGATAGCTATATAAATATAATGTTTGATATTAATTACTAATAATAAGTGTATCTCAGTATCCAGGTTACCAGATGAGGTCAGAAAAACACTATTACTAATGCGGCAGCAATCTCTCAATAAACATGATACAATAACTACACTAATGTAGAATATATAATAATGTGATAATATAGGTAATAGTAATCATTATTATAAATAATAAAGTATAATGTGTGGTGATAGTTACCTGGTTAAGTCAGTATCGAGGGAGGGAGGGAGGGGGGAGGGAGGGGGGAGTTGCAGAGGTTGCGGTGATAATGTAGAGTGTACTATGTGTAATATACATAAAATCTAATAACTCTATGATGAGGTCAGTAATGAGGTCAGGGACAGTACATCACCTCCCCGTAAACCTGATACAATCACAATCACAATATAGAATATAACTTATATAATAATAACCTTGATACTAGTGTACAGTGACTGTGTGTCAGGCCAGGCCAGGTCAGGCCAGGCCAGTCTGTGTGACCACAGGAACCTCAGTGACCACAGCTCTGACACACAATATACAATATACAATACCACGTTACAATATAATAACATTTAATAATCAGGTCCTGATTCATCCTGATTGTGATGACTGTGTGACTGTAGTGTGCAGTTTGACGCTATCTAATGAGAGGCTGAGGGGGCGCTCACCCGGCCAGGCCGCCGAACAGGAATTTAACGGCTTTGGACGACGTCTTCCTTCTCTCCGGCGCCGCCATCACTGTCCTCCTTCGCGCTCCAGCGGCAGCGTCGGCGGCAAGGTCACAGCGACGGCATCGCGTCACCGCCGTGGTGACGTCACACGCTCCACTCCGCCTCCTACGGTGGGGGATACAGCGTCACCGCCGTGGTGACGTCACACGCTCGTCTCCGCCTCCTACGGTGGGGGATGCAGCGTCGCCGCCGTGGTGACGTCACACGCTCCCCTCCGCCTCCTACGGTGGGGGATGCAGCGTCACCGCCGTGGTGACGTCACACGCTCAGTTCCGCCTGGGGGAAATCAGCGTCTCCGCCGTGCTGACGCCACACGCTCAACTCCTCCTCCTCCTCCACCAGCGGGGAATCAGCGTCATCGCCGAGATTACGTCACACGTTTAGCTCCGTCCTTCCTTCCAGGAAGGAGAGGGGCCAGAAATAGAGTTGGCTGCGCATGCGCGTCCCCCTCCTCGTTGACCTTGACAACCGCACAGCCAAAACACTGAATAATAAATGTTATTTTTGATTAATAATAATAATCCTTGCATTGGATACAGCGCTTTTCACATCCATTCAACCTCTCAAAGCGCTTCACAGAATAGACTGTAAATTGAAGTGACTGTATATTTGTGGGAGAGTGCACAGCAGCGTCGCCCACACACAGTCGTGGGTTGAAATGACCAATTTTTTTTTGAGGGATTACTATTAGACACGTGTGTGGAATAAGGAAACTTGCCCAAGGTTTGGCCCTGACCTGCCTGGATTCGAACCCAGGTCTCACGCTTGTAAGGCGAGCGCTCTAACCACTGAGCTACAGGAAGACTCCAGATATTTACAGCTGTCAGTAATGATACATTATCATATCATATATACTGTACCATGGTAATTACTGTTGTACAATAATACACTGATATGTGCAGCTCTCAGTAATTATTATATCAGTGAGGATGTCCTCCTCACAGAGACACTGTATAAATGTTATGTATTTATTGTGCAGTAATTGATTTGAAAGTCACTGTGTGGTTATCACCTTGTGTTGTGCTGTAGTGGGAGGTGGTAAGGACCACTGAACTAACAGACCTAGAAGGATTATCGGCCACACAAAATGTCGCCACCAATTGTCCGAGGTCACGTGATATCTGCCATTTTGGTTGGTCCTCGATGCGACGCATGTCATCTCATGAAGGTACATGTGTCGAGGTTTACATTCACTGTTTTTGTGTAATGATCCAGATACACAAGGTGAATTTAGGTAAAACTCGTCATGACATTTTCGATTCATCCATTTTGACCGTTAGTTTTTCTTTGAATTTCAGATTAATCTTCAATATGTTTTACAGTCTGAATCATACTCGTTTTGATCAAAATTTCAAGAACGCTTTGTCACCGATGATCAATTTGACATTCAGTTAATTACATGACTGAATTTAACCCCTGCAAATTCCTCCAGCCACCCTTTTAAATGAATTTGCAGTGAATTATATTTTTATTACATATTTATTATTTTTGAATTGTTTATCTGTTTTCCATTATGGAGGAGCCAATCGACTAATTTATTTCCTGGGTATGCAAAACTTCATCTTTTGTCTCCTCCATAATCCTCAACATTGTATTCGAGGACCACGCAATATGGCGGCTTGATGTGTATAGAGAGAATCCTTCCAGGTCTTTTAGTTCAGTGGTAAGGACACGTGTTTTTATGAATGGCAGGAAAAGGCGGGAAGCCTCGCCCCCGCGCTCTCTCGTTATCCAATCAGCGGGCTCCAATCAGCGGGCAGCACTAGGATCCCTCCCATCCAATCAGAGGCCATCTAATCTCAGCTCTGGCCTCGCCTTCTGCCGACATCACAATAGGGGTGGGTGGGTGGGGTGAAGTGTGGGGACGAAGCCGATTGGCTCTGATTGGATTACCCCCTCCCCCCACCGAGGGCGGGAAAAGTGTCGCCATGGCAACGGGGGAACGCATCGAAAGTATCAGTTTGGAAAGAGGCGGGAAAAGCTGTTCATAAATTGGCGGGAAAACCCCATCCCAGCCCCCCCTCCCCCCCCCCACCCCCATCAAACCCCAAACCCCCAGGACCTGGGGGAGGGGCGGCTTCACCCCCACTTTGTTCCAGCCTCTGACCCAGGTGAGGACACGACGGACAAACGGCCACTACCAACCTGCCCACCCCCTCGGTTCAGGTGGCTCAGGTCTGCTCGAGTCCACCCTCGACTGTCGACTGGCGTTGTGACTGTATGTCTGTCCCACATCGAGTCCTGGACGAGGGCAAACTTCCTGCAGCTCAACGTCAACAAGACGGAGGCCCTCACCTCAGGCGCTGACAACATCAGTGTTCAAGGCTGCTCTCTCCACCTCTCGAAGCCAATCAGGAATCTGGGGGTCTTGTTCGACCCCAAACTGTCCTTCCTCCCCCACATCCGCTCCATGACCGGCACAGCCTTCCATTATCTCCGCAATATTGCCAGACTCCGCCACTACCTCACCCCCACGCCGCCCAAACTCTCATCCATGCCTTTATCACTTCCAGGCTCAACTACGGGAACTCTCTCCTCGTCGGCCTCCCCAGCTCCTCCCTTCACAGGCTGCAGATCATTCAGAATTCTGCAGCTTGTGTACGCTCCCGTATCAGGCTTCGCGACCACATCCCTCCCACCCTCGCCCGTCTCCTCTGGCTCCCCATCCCCGAGAGGATCGAATTCAAGATCTAGGCCTAGATAGGCCAAGATCTAGGCCTAGAAGGAGGAAAGCGAGGAAAGCTTCCTCGCTTTCCACCTTCTAGGCCTCTTCAACCGCGCCCCCTAACTCTTCCCCCTCTCCCACTCTCCTTCCTCTTACCCCTACCTTGCCCTCCCACCCCCCACCCCCCACCACCCCCACCCCACTCGGGTCCTGACCTGACTGGTCAGCGCTTTGGGACATCCTCCCAACGTGAAAGGCGCTATATAAGTGTAATTTTGTTGGGGTTTTTTTTGCTTTACGTCCCTACGCTTTCAGCCTCTCTGCCCCCCCACACTCTGCAACTCCATCCCACAGTCCCTTCGCCTCGCTCCCTCCCTCGCCTCCCTCGAGGCCCGTCTTAAGACTCTCCTTTTCGATCGTGCCTCCTGCTGCCCTCCTACTTCTCTGCCCTCCCCTCCCAACTCTCCCTCTGCCCTCCCCTCCCAACTCTCCCTCTGCCCTCCCCTTCGCTCGGGTCCCAACCCCTGACTGTGCAGTGCTGCAGGGAGACTGTGCAAGACGTGATAAGGCACTGCATCGAATGCAAGGATTATTATTATTATTATTATTATCAATCCTTCCTTTACTCAGGCGGAAATAAGACTTTATTTTTTGAAAGAAACATAGACCAACCCACTCCCACGGTTTCCTGCAGATTTATAACATTCAGCCACTTCCTGAAGGGATTGTCTCCTGCGGGAGAGGTCACACACCCTCACAAACAGTCGCAACAGGATGGACATGTACGAAGCCCCTAAGACAAGGAACTACTTTAAGGACAAGCTCACTAAAATTGGTGAGTCCCCTCTCGCCTATTGGGGTTTGTTATCAGACACAAATCGCTTGCCTCCTTCTGGACCCATCTCAAGTCCCTCCACTTCGACCGCGCTTTCTTCCCACCCATTACTCCCACCCTCACCCGGCTCCATTGCCTCCCCATCCTTATGGACAAATGGATTAAAGGATATGGGGATAAGGCGGGTAGGTGCAGTTAGGTTAGAAGATCAGTCAAGATCTTATTGAATGATGGGGCAGGCTCGTGGGGCTGAGTGGCCTACTCCTGCTCCTAATTCTTATGTTCTTATCTCCCAGAGGATCGAATTCGCATTGCCCCCTCTTATCTCTCTGATCTGCTGTCTCCCTATGAAACTCCCCGCCCCCCTCCGTTCAGCGGGCTCCAATCTGCTCCATGTCCCCCGCCTAATCTGCCCTACCATCGGTGGCCAGACTTTCAGCGTGACCCCACGCTCTGGAACTCCCACCCCGCAGTCCCTTTGCCTCGCCCCCTCCCTCGCCTCCTTCAAGGCTGGCCTCAAGACCCTCTGATCGTGCCTTCTGCTGCCCACCCAGCTCTCTCCCTCCCCTCCTAACTCTCGCTTGCGAGTGCGCAGACAAGTTTCCTCACTCCACGCGCGCCCTCTGTTTACCGGTGGTATAAGGAGGAACCTGGCTGTTCGTCGATTGGCGGATCGCTTTCCGGAGATTAAAAATCCCTTTGTGAAAAAAATGTGTTCAATCAACCCACGACTGTTTGTCTGTGGGACGCTGCTGTGCGCAATCACCTGCCGCGTTTCGCCAACAGAATACAAAACGGTCACTACACTTCGCAGTGCAGCCTGTGAAGCACTTTGAGACATCTCGAAAGGCGTGATCCGGCTACGTGTGGAAATGGAAGGATCATTATTACGTTGCCTGACTCCTGTGTTCTGATCTGTCCAGATTTTGTCCTGGTTTGGAGAGAGACGAGAGAGACCGATGAAGCGAATGATTCATTGTTGGGAAGCCCTCGAGAGTTTGTTGAACGCAAATCGAAAATGGCGTCAAACGATCTTATCCACAGAACGTTTTGGAGGAAAACTATCGTTGAAACATTGCAGAAGGCTAGCCTGCTTGTTGAGAAGGTAGAATCTGTTTTAGACTCCCTCCCTCCCTCCCTCCCTCCCTCCCTCCCTCCCTCCCTCCCTCCCTCCCTCCCTCCCTCCCTCCCTCCCTCCCTCCCTCCCTCCCTCCCTCCCTCCCTCCCTCCCTCCCTCCCTCCCTCCCTCCCTCCCTCCCTCCCTCCCTCCCTCCCTCCCTCCCTCCCTCCCTCCCTCCCTCCCTCCCTCCCTCCCTCCCTCCCTCCCTCCCTCCCTCCCTCCCTCCCTCCCTCCCTCCCTCCCTCCCTCCCTCCCTCCCTCCCTCCCTCCTCAACAGCCCCCCCACCCTCTCCCACCACCCCCACCAGCTCCACTCCACACAATCTATTGTACTAGTGATTCAGAATCTCATACACACACAAGTCCTTCCCACTATCCCTGGCACCTCCCTCCCTCCCTCCCTCTCTCTCTGATCTACTTACTCCACAACCCACTACCTCCGCTCGGCTGGCTCCGGCCTCCTGCCCGTCCCTCGTCCCCTCCCATCCACCATCGGCCACTGTTGCTTTCAGCCAAGAAAAACACTATAATAAAATGGGTCATTTTCAATCCACGGCCGTGTGTGTGTGTGGGGTGGGGTGGGGGGGGACTCTGCTGTGCGCAGTTGGCTGCCGTTTTTCGCTTTCCCACAAATATACAGTCACCACACTTTACAGTATATTCTGTGAAGCGCTTTGAGACAAAGTCGAGAAGACGTGAAAAGTGTTCTATCAAATGCAAGGATTATTATTATTATTATGATTATTATTGTTGATTTCTCTCTTGCCACAGGAAACCAACAGTAATCCCAAGTTTCGAATGCACTACATAAAGATGAGTGCGCCCTTCGAGCTGCTGTGTTATTACGCTGAGAAACTAAGCCTCAATATCCGACTGCAGGTTAGACAGTGCTTCCAACCCCTGTGTGTGTGTGTGTCAGGACAGGGTGGGCCGAGCCTCGGCCCGCAGGCCGCATCAGGCCCAGGGGATGATTTGATTGACCCCTGTAGCTCGGTGGTTGGAGCGCTCACCCCACGACTGTTTGTGCGCGAATGGCTGCTGCATTTCGTCCACAAAATGTACAGTCACTACACTTCACAGTGTGTATCAAATGGGATCAAATGCAAGGATTATTATTATTGTGTAAGTAGGAACACGGGGGTGAGTGGATTGGCGGATTGTAATAACCCCTCCAATGTATCCTTCCTCGCTCCCTTCGTCTCCCCCCCCCCCCCCCCCCTCCCTCTCGTCCCATTTTCAGGTCACAGCTAAAGACCTTTCTCTGTGACCGCGCCTTTGGTCACGTTTCTACCCCTGCCCCTGGCTTGGTCCTGGGATCCGTTGTTGTGAATTGCTCTGAGATGCCGTCCGGCGTGGAGGGCGCGGTATAAATCAAAGTTGTTGTTGTTGTTGTTGTACTAACCATGGAATCATAGAATTTTGCAGCACTAAACGGAGGGCATTTTGGCCCATCACGTCTGTGCTGGCTCTTTGGCAAGAGTCAATCCCACTCCCTGGCTCTCTCCCCATAACCCCTCACACCCATCCTCCTCAAAGAACCATCCACCTCGCTTTAAAAAGTTGTTAAAATTATATTATGGAGTCCTGTAGCTCAGTGGTTAGAGCATTCGCCTCATAAGCCAGAGGCTTGTTAGATTTCTTATAGATTCTTAAAGGTGTTTGAGGCGCTCTGAGACGCCGTTCGGCATGGAGGGCGCTATACAAATTGTCATTGTTGTTCTTGTTGTTGGATCGGCCTCCACCTCCATTTCAGGCAATGCATTCCAGATTCCAACAGCTCGCTGCTTATAACTGAAGTCCCTCATTCCTGGTACCATCCTGATAAATCTCCTCTGCGCCCTTTCCAATGCCTTAATATCCTTCCTAAAGTGTGGTGCCCGGAACTGAACACAGTACTCTAGCTGAGGCCTAACCAGTGTTTTTATATAAAGGTTCATCATAACTTTCTGACTTTCGTACTCTCCGCCCCTATGTATAAAGCCTAGTATCTCGTATGCTTTTTTAACAGTCTTGTCCACCCTCGCCCGTCTCCACTGGCACCCCATCCTCCAGAGGATCGAGTTCAAGATCCTCGTCCTCACCTACAAGGCCTTACACGGCCTTGCCCCGCCCTATTTAACCGATCTACTCTCCCCCTACACGCCCACCCGGACCCTCCGTTCAACAGGACTTGGCCTGCTCCAAACCGCCCGCCCAAACCGCCCCACCATCGGAGGCCGGGCCTTCAGTTTCTCCGCTCCCACCCTATGGAATGCCATCCCTCAATCCCTCCGTTTCGTTTCTTCCCTTTCCTCTTTCAAGGCCGGTTTGAAGACTTTCCTCTTCGATCGTGCCTTTTGTTCCACCCCGAACTCTTTTACCTCCCCTTCGTGTTTCACCCCTTCCCAAACACTCCCCTCTCAGCTCGGGTCACATGCCTCCTGTGCAGCGCCTTGGGACGTCCTCCCGACGTGAAAGGCGCTCTATAAATGTAATTTGTTGTTGTTGTTGTTGTCTACCACCTTCAAATGAACCCCCAGGTCTCTCTGTTCCTTCAACCCCTTTAAGATTGTACCATCGGCCTTTTTTGCCTCTCCTCATTCTTCCTCCCAAAATGCATCACCTCACATTTCTCCACATTAAACTTCATCTGCCACGTGTCTGCCCATTTTACCAGTCTGACTATGTCCTCTTGCGGTGGACGTCCGCAGTGCAGTGGGTGAGAGCACTCGCCTCACAAGCGTGAGACCTGTGTTCGAATCCAGGCAGATCAGGATGATGAAACCGCGGGCACACGCCTAATAATAATCCCTCCCAAAAAAACCACCATAATAAAATTGGTCATTTCCATCCTGCGCTGCTTGTGGGGGACGCCGCCGCGCGCAATTGGCCGCCAATTGAGTCTCGCCCACAAATATCCAGTCACTACACTTTACGGTACATCGTGTGAAGCCCTTTGAGACGTCGATAAGACGTGAAAAGCCGCGATATCAAATGCCGGGATGGTTATTGTTATTATTTGCGATCCTCCTCACTAGTTGCTTCTGTTCCTAACTTTGTATCATGCAGAGTTTTGCTTTTGTAGGAAAAATATGTGGAGACATCAACCTGGTCGGGTAAGCTTCTCACTGCGTGGAAAATACCGAATATCATGACCGATAATGTCCCCAATCAGCCGACCCATTACTACACCTGCCCCTTCCACAGATCTCATCTCGACTGGTACATATATATACTCTCGCCTCCTCGGTCCAGGCTTTTTTTTTGACACACACTGAAACCTGTCATCGTGGTCTGTCTGTCTGTCTGTCTGTCTGTCTGTCTGTCTGTCTGTCTGTCTGTCTGTCTGTCTGTCTGTCTGTCTGTCTGTCTGTCTGTCTGTCTGTCTGTCTGTCTGTCTGTCTGTCTGTCTGTCTGTCTGTCTGTCTGTCTGTCTGTCTGTCTGTCTGTCTGTCTGTCTGTCTGTCTGTCTGTCTGTCTGTCTGTCTGTCTGTCTGTCTGTCTGTCTGTCTGTCTGTCTGTCTGTCTGTCTGTCTGTCTGTCTGTCTGTCTGTCTGTCTGTCTGTCTGTCTGTCTGTCTGTCTGTCTGTCTGTCTGTCTGTCTGTCTGTCTGTCTGTCTGTCTGTCTGTCTGTCTGTCTGTCTGTCTGTCTGTCTGTCTGTCTGTCTGTCTGTCTGTCTGTCTGTCTGTCTGTCTGTCTGTCTGTCTGTCTGTCTGTCTGTCTGTCTGTCTGTCTGTCTGTCTGTCTGTCTGTCTGTCTGTCTGTCTGTCTGTCTGTCTGTCTGTCTGTCTGTCTGTCTGTCTGTCTGTCTGTCTGTCTGTCTGTCTGTCTGTCTGTCTGTCTGTCTGTCTGTCTGTCTGACACACGCGGAAACCCGTCATCGTTACTTAGATGTCTCCAAATCCAACTGAGAATTCCCGACATCCCACACAGTGGAGTCCTGTAGCTCAGGACACACACGCACACATACACACACTCACACTGAGACAGAAACACAGATATATACACATACACACACAGACACACACACAAACACTGAGACACCCACACTGACAAACACACGCACAGACACACACTGAGACACAGGGTAGAGGGGGAGGAGAGAGTTTTCTGTACCTGGTATTATTGTGATTGCCTTTCAGGCTGTTGGGAATTGAGAAACGAAATCCAGACAATTTGTTCACGAATGTGCAGAGAACCTTGATTGTGAGTATCTCGAGATGTCTCGGCGTGTATATCAAACTCAAGCCGTGTTACGCAGTCCTGTGGCTCAGTGGTTAGAGCATTGACCTCATAAGCCAGAGGCCTGCATTTTCACCCTCACCAAACTCCATTCCCCCATCACCCCAGTCATTTACTGGCTCCCTGTCCCAGAGAGGATTGATTTCAAGATTCTCAAACTCTTGTATTCAAGCCCCTCCACCCCTCTGCACCC
This sequence comes from Hydrolagus colliei, assembly GCA_035084275.1. NCBI lineage: Eukaryota > Metazoa > Chordata > Chondrichthyes > Chimaeriformes > Chimaeridae > Hydrolagus > Hydrolagus colliei. The sequence continues at coordinate 2,064,938 of CM068775.1, read as the reverse complement.
TCTTCCCCTCCCTCTCCGACTTCCTCTCCTCCCACAACAGCACCTGTTGCTTTCACTCCGCCGGGTCTGGCCTCCTCCATGTCCCCCCCGGAATCCTCCGCTCCACCCTCGGCGGCCGTGCCTTCAGCCACCACGCCCCCGAGGCCCTGGAACTCCCTCCCTCGCTCCCTTCGCCTCGCCCCCTCGTTTCCCAGTTTCAGGTCTCAGCTAAAGACCTTTCTTTTCGACCGCGTTTTCGGTACCTTCTTCCCCCAGCTCCCCCCCCCCCCCACCCCCCACCGGCTCGGGCCCGGGATCCGTTATTCTGAAGACGCCGTTCAGCGTGGAGGGCGCTATACAAATCTAAGTTGTTGTTGATAGATTTCTTGTGGATGAAGGGATTAAGGGAAATGGGGATAAGGCGGGTGGGGCAGGTGGAGTGAGATTAGAAAATCAGCCATGATCTTGTTGAATGGCGGGGCAGGCTCGAGGGGCTGAATGGCCTGCTCCTGGTTCTTATGTTATTCTTATGTTCTTATGAGAGACCTGGGTTAGATCGCCAGCAGGTCAGAGTGAAACCTTGTGAAAGTTTCCTTGCTCCGCGCACACAAATACACGCACACCTCTGTGTCCCAGCAGTGAGTAGGAACCCGCTTGTTAGTCGATGGGTGGATCACTTTTCCAGGGGGTAACAGTAATAATTTAGTGGGTCACTCAACCCATGACTGTTTGTGAGACGGTGCTGTGTGCCATTGACAAAATACACAGTCACTCCCCTTTTCTGTGTATCCTGTGAAGCACTTTGAGACTGCGTGTCTCTCTGTCTGTGTCTCTGTCACCATAGTCCTGTCCTCCCTAACTAACTATCCGATGCCTCTTTTCCAGGTGTACGAAATTCTGTGTCTGCTCCCGTTCGGAAAACCCATCCAGTTGGAAGCCGGAGTCAACCAAGTCTTACGTCAAGTCTTCCAATTCGCTTACCCGCTTCACGATGTACGTAAACTAGGCCGTAAGCCGCTGTGTAAGGACAGTGGGAGTCAACTGGCAGCCCACGGGGCATCAGGTCCTGTAGCTCAGTGGTTAGAGCACTCACTCGCCTTACAAGCGTGAGACCTGTGTTCGAATCCAGGCAGGTCAGGTCAGGTCAGGGTGAAATCTTGATCAAATTTCCTTACTCCACACACACACACGCACACGCACACACACACGGTGAGAATTAGCCAATCAGGAGACACTTACTGGGGACTCAGGCTCCGCCCGGGAACGTTTCCCATCTGTCTGTCCGAGGGAACATTACAGATCTCCCACAGCCCTATTGTACAGTCCCTGGCCTCGCTCGCAAACCACAGACCTGCAGCTCAGTGGTTAGTGGTCAGCGCCTTGGGACGTCCTCCCGACGTGAAAGGCGCTCTATAAATATAAATTGTTGTTGTTGTTGTTAGAGCCCCGGCCTCGCAAGCAAGAGGACCTGGGTTTAATTTCTGGGTGGGTCAGGTCAGGGTGAAACCTTAGGCACGTTTCCTAACTCTACACACACAGATGTATAGCTCGCTTGCTCGCACGCACCCACCCACCCACCCACCCACTCACTCCCCTCTGTTTACGAGGAGCAAGTAGGAATGCGCTTATTAATCAATTGGCAGATCCCTTTTCCAGTAATAATCCCTTCAAAAAATAATAATAGAAATACTGTATCGTGTGGAGACCGGGAATCACAGTCTAAGCTGAGGCTGAAGGTCTCCCTGCCGTGGAAAAGAGAAGGGAGTCTCTCTCTCTCTCTCTCTCTCTGTCTCTGTCTCTGTCTCTGTCTCTGTCTCTGTCGCTCGGTAGCCTCGCCAACAATCCCCCAATTCGAATCGGCCGCTCAACCCGCGGCTGTTTGTAGAGACGTCGCCGGGCGCAAAATCAGCTGCTGCGTTTCACCCTCAAAACACACAGTCACTACACTTTACAGTGCGTATCTGTGAAGCGCTTTGTGGCGTCTCGGCGTGACAATGTGCTGTGTCAAGCGCCAGGATTATCATTACTGTATAATTGAGACGTCTCTGTGTGTGATCAGGGCCCTTACGAAATACCTGAGGATCCAATACCCTTTGAAAATTTAAATCAGCGCCAGATTCTGTACCATTTCTGGGCAAATTGGAAGAAATGGTTCAAGTATCAGCCACTGGATCACGTTCACCAGTATTTCGGAGCAAAGATCGCTCTCTTCTTTGCATTTTTAGGTAAATAAAAATTTTGTTTCTTGATTTATTTCTCCTCGTCTCCTGCAGCAGTCTCCCCAGCCTCCACTGGCTCCCTCTCACACACTAAACTCTCTCCCCACGCATCACTACAGCCCCCGCCAGGCTTCACTGGCTCCCTCTCACACGCTAAACTCTCTCCCCACCCATCACCTCAGCCCTTGCCAGGCTTCACTGGCTCCCTCTCACACACCAAACTCTCTCCCCCATCGCCCTAGCCCTCACCAGGCTCCATTGGCTCCTTATCACACACTCTAAACTACTTACCCCAGTCCTCGCTTGGCTCAAAGCCATTCACAGGATACACAAAATACAAGGTCACTACAGTGTGTCCTGTGAAGTGCTTTGAGACATCTCGAGGAGCTGTACCAATTGCAAGGAATATTACAGTATGACTGTGACTGTGACTGTGACTGATGTGATGACTTGTGTCTCACTAGGTTATTACACAACTTGTCTGGTGCCTCTCTCAATATGTGGAATGTTCAGCATCATTTTCGGGATATTCCAATTGAAGAATGCCGTCCCTGTGTGAGTGGCCGATTTACTTCCTGGTTTGTTTTGTTCCTGGGATATGGAGGAATACCCTGGCCTCGCAAGCCCACAGTCCTGTAGCTCAGCGGTGAGAGCACTTGCGTTACAAGTGGGAGACTTGGGTTCGATTCCTGGCAGGTCAGGGTGAAAGCTTGAGCAAGTTTCCGAACTGATAATAATCCCTCGAAAAATACAATAATAAATTGGTCACTTCAACCCACGGCTGTTTGTTGGGGACACTGCCGTGCATAATTGGCTGCCGTGTTTCACCCGCAATCGTACAGTCACTTCACTGTATATTCTGCGAAGCGCTTTGAGACGTCTAGAAGACGTGATCAAATGCAGAATAATCAAGGATTATTCTCACATTATTATTGTTCTGTGTGTGTCTCTTTGCCTCCCCCCTTAGGCAAGAGGTGTGTAACAGTCACGAGAAAATCTGCGCCCCATGTAGGGGATGTCAGGAGATTTCTCTCTCCAGTTCCTGCTCTGTAGTGAAGGTAAACTCAGGCATCTCAACACCTCACAGTCGACCATTACCATTTCACACAAACAAGACTATTAGGCGCAGGTTGGCGAGAGCCAAGGCTTGGGGGAGGGGCGGAGGGAGTAGCCAAGACAATGTGATGGTGGGGGGGGGAGGGGGTTGGCGGGGAGCCTAGAGTGTGTGTTGGGGGGTGGGGGTGTTGTTGGGTGTTGCGGTAACTATTGGAGTCTAACCAGCTAAACTCACACAATAGCTTGGCCATCGAGAGAGAGAGAGAGAGAGAACTGTCTGGCCAGGCTTTCCCACTGCAGATAGAAACACCCTCCCTGTTAGTTAGTTAGTTAGTTAGTTGGTTAGTTAGTTAGTTAGTTAGTTAGTTAGTTAGTTAGTTGGTTGGTTAGTTGGTTGGTTAGTTGGTTGGTTAGTTGGTTGGTTAGTTGGTTGGTTAGTTGGTTGGTTAGTTGGTTGGTTAGTTGGTTGGTTAGTTGGTTGGTTAGTTGGTTGGTTAGTTGGTTGGTTAGTTAGTTGGTTGGTTGGTTGGTTGGTTGGTTGGTTGGTTGGTTGGTTGGTTGGTTGGTTGGTTGGTTGGTTGGTTGGTTGGTTGGTTGGTTGGTTGGTTGGTTGGTTGGTTGGTTGGTTGGTTGGTTGGTTGGTTGGTTGGTTGGTTGGTTGGTTGGTTGGTTGGTTGGTTGGTTGGTTGGTTGGTTGGTTGGTTGGTTGGTTGGTTGGTTGGTTGGTTGGTTGGTTGGTTGGTTGGTTGGTTGGTTGGTTGGTTGGTTGGTTGGTTGGTTGGTTGGTTGGTTGGTTGGTTGGTTGGTTGGTTGGTTGGTTGGTTGGTTGGTTGGTTGGTTGGTTGGTTGGTTGGTTGGTTGGTTGGTTGGTTGGTTGGTTGGTTGGTTGGTTGGTTGGTTGGTTGGTTGGTTAGTTGGTTAGTTGGTTAGTTGGTTAGTTGGTTAGTTGGTTAGTTGGTTAGTTGGTTAGTTGGTTAGTTGGTTAGTTGGTTAGTTGGTTAGTTGGTTAGTTGGTTAGTTGGTTAGTTAGTTAGTTAGTTAGTTAGTTAGTTAGTTAGTTAGTTAGTTAGTTAGTTAGTTAGTTAGTTAGTTAGTTAGTTAGTTAGTTAGTTAGTTAGTTAGTTAGTGCTGTGGTTGCAGAATTAACAGGAGATAAGTGGTAGGATTCCCTGCCTCCAGTGACTGGTTGAAAAAACAATTTCTCCCAAATCCATCCAAACGTTACCTCTTTAAGGGGAGTTGAGTTGTTGATGCAAAGACTCGAATTCAAGATCATCGTCCTCACCTTCAAAGCCGTTCACGTCCCCTCCGCTCAGCAGACTCAGGCCTGCTCCGCGTCCACCGCCCTAACCCCCCAACCATCGGTGGCCGGACTTTCAGCCTCTCTGCTCCCACACTGTGACACTCCATCCCGCATCCCCACCCCCTCGCTTCCTCCCTTTCCTCCTTCAAGGCTGGTCTCAAGACCTTCCTCTTCGACCGTGCCTTCTGCTGCTCTCCTAACTCTCCTCCCTGTCCTACTCTACTCTGCCAGGTAATGATGGTGGAGGGGGTGATGGCCGTCTTTGTTGCTGGCTGTTAAGTCTTACAGGAAACTAAAGCACTCGGCGTTAGAGTAGAGAGTGAGCGCCGGCACAGACACAATGGGGAGAGAGGGAGAAGGAGAGAGCAGTAAACGGGGTTAGAGTAGAGATCGCCAGTGGGCGATGAGCACAGCACAGACGCAATGGGGAGAGAGAGTAGGAGAGAGCAGGGAATGGGGTTAGAGTGGAGAGCTGCAGTGTGGAGGGGGAGTGAGTACTTGCACAGAAATGATTGAGAACAAGCCACTGCTCTCCAGCTTCGCTCCTTTCTCTCTCGCCGTTCCTTCTTTGAACCCCAACAATCCGGCTTCCGTGCTCCCCACAGCACAGAGACAGGCCTGGTCAAAGTGTCTAACGACATTCTAAACATCTGTGACCAGGGCTCTCTGCCTCCTTGTCCTCCTCGACCTCTCCGCTGCCTTCTACTCTGTTGACCGTTCCATCCTCCTACATGGCCTCTCCTCCCAGCTCGATCTTCACAGACCTGCCCTTCTTACCTCTCCCACCATCTCCTCTGGAACTCCTGTGGCTCAGTGGTTAGAGTACTTGTCTTGCAAGGTGGGGAGACCAAGCTGGGGAGACCTGTGTTTGAATCCAGGCATGTCAGGACGAAACCTTGGGCAAGTTTCCTGACTCCACATGCCTAATAATAAAAAAAGTCTAAAAAAAACCCCCACAATAATAAAATTGGTCATTTGAATCAATGACTGTTTGTGGGGGACGCTGCTGTGCGCAATTGGATGCCGCAATTCGCCCACAAATATACAGTCACTTCACTTTGCAGTATATTCTGTGAAGCGCTTTGGGATGTCGATAAGATCTGAAAAGCGCTATATCAAATGCAAGGATTATTATTATTATTATTATCTTCACTTTGTAGGATGTATCCAGCAGGTTGGATAAGGGGGAACCAGTAGATGTGGGATATTTGGATTTTAGGAAGGCATTTGACAAGGTGCCACACAAAAGCCTGTTGCTCAAGATTAAGGCCCACGGGATTAATGGGAAAATATTAACATGGATAGAAGAGTGGCTATCGGGTAGAAAGCAGAGAGTAGCGACAAACGGGTCATTCTCGAATTGGCAGGATGTAACTAGTGGAATGCCACGAGGATCAGTGCTTGGGCCTCAGCTATTTACATCAATGATCTAGATGAGAACATTGAATGTAACGTGTCTAATTTTGTGGATGACACTAAACTAGGTAGCAGAGTGAGCTCTGAGGATGATGCAAAAAGATTGCAACAAGATATAGATAGGCTAAGGGAGTGGGCAGGTAGGTGGCAGATGGAATTCAATGTTAGCAAGTGTGAAATTATTCACCTAGGTAGCAAGAATAAAAGAATAGATTATTTTCTAGAGGGGGAGAAGTTAGATAGTGTTAGTATTCAAAGGGATTTGGGTGTCCTTGTACACCAGTCCCCAAAAAGTTAGTTTGCCGGTGCAGCAAGCAACTAAGAAGGCGAACAGCATGCTAGCGTTCATTTCAAAAGGTTTAGAGTATAAGAGTAGGGAAGTCTTGCTGCAACTGTATAGGGCTCTGGTGAGACCGCACCTAGAGTATTGTGTGCAGTTTTGGTCCCTTATTTAAAAAAGGACATACTTGCCTTAGAGGGGGGGGGCAGCGTAGATTCACTAGGTTAGTTCCTGGGATCAGGGGACTGACCTATGAGGATAGGTTGAATAAACTCGGGCTGTATTCTCTAGAGTACAGAAGAATTAGGGGATATCTTATTGAAACATATAAGATTCTTAAAAGGGTGGATAAAGTAGACAGTGAGGTACTGTTTCCCCTGGTAGGAGAATCTCTAACCAGTGGTCACAGTCTTAAAATTAAGGGTCAGCTTTTTAGAACAGAGTTGAGGAAACATTTCTTCACGCAGAGGGTAGTGAGGTTATGGAATTCACTACCCCAGAAGGCTGTAGATACTCAGTCCTTGAACATTTTCAAGGCTGAGACTGATAGATGTTTGAAAAATAGAGGGATTAGGGGATATGGGGATAGGGCAGGTAATCATAGTTAGGTGAGAAGATCAGCCATGATCTTATTGAATGGCGGAGCAGGCTCAAGGGGCTGAATGGCCTACTCCTGCTCCTAATTCTTATGTTCTTATGTTCCCTCTAATGGCTTCTCCTCCAGCCCCCGCACTGTCACCTGTGGCATCCCCCAGGTCTCTGTCCTTGGCCCTCTACTTTTCAACATCTACACGCTCCCACTTGGTGACATCAACCACAGACATGGGGTTAACTTCCACATGTATGTGGATGACACCCAACTCTATCTCTCTGCCTCTACCCTCAACTCCAGGACTGCCTCTGTCCTGACAGACTGTCTGTCAGACATCAACAACAACAACAACATTGCACTTGTATAGCGCCTTTCATGTCGGGAGGACATCCGAAAGCGCTGAACAGTCAGGTTGGGAACCGAGCAGGTGGGAGGGGTGGGGGGTAGAATTGGGGTAGTGGAAAAGAGAGGGTGAAGAGTTACGAGGGGAGCCGAAGGGGCGGTCGAAGAGGAAGGTCTTGAGACCGGCCTTGAAAGAGGAAAGAGAGGAAGCAAAGTGGAGGGGCTGCGGGATGGAGTGTCACAGTGTGGGAGCAGAGAGGCTGAAAGCCCGGCCGTCGGTGGTTGGGGGGTTAGGGCGGTGGACGCAGAGCAGGCCTGAGTCTGCTGAACTCATCAAGTCCTGGATGAGAGCTAACTTTCTACAGTTGAATGTCAACAAGACCGAGGCCCTCGTGATTGGCTCGCGCGAGCGCCTCTGGCACTAACAGCATCAACCTCCATAGATTCACACTCTGCCTCACTGAGCCAGTCAGGCACCTTGGCATCTTGTTTGACCCTCAACTGTCCTTCATACCCCAGATCCGCGCTATGACCTGCTCTGCCTTCCCCACCTCCGCAACATTGCCCGGCTGTGCTACTGTCTCACACCGTCATCTCCCTCATGCATTCATAACATCCAGGCTTGACTATGGAAACTCTCTGCTTGTTGGCTTCCCCAACAACAACAACAACATTACACTTGTATAGCGCCTTTCACGTCAGGAGGACGTCCCAAGGTGCTGGCCAGACATTGCTACAAACCCAAGCTGAGGGTTGGGGGGGGGGGGTGGGATGGTGGGGAGAAGTGGGGGGATTAGGAGTTGCCGATGGGACCATCGAAGAGGAGAGTCTTGAGGCGAGACTTGAAGGAAGTCAGGGAGTGGGGGAGCAAGGTGGAGGGAGGGAGGGGTGGAGTTCCAGAGGTTGGGGGCAGAGTGGCTGAAGGCTCGCCCGCCAATGGTTGGGTGGGTGGGTCGGGGGTCATGGAGCAGGCCAGAGCCTGCTGAGTGGAGGGAGGGAGGGGGCAGTTTGGTAAGGGGTATAGGAGGTCATGGATGTAGGGTGGGGATGGGCCGAGGTTGTGGAGAGGGCTTTAAATGTGAGGACCTTGAATTGGATCCTCTGGGTGATGGGGAGCCAATGGAGTCGGGCGAGGTCACTCTCCTTACACTCTGTTTCTAACCCCGCCCCTCCACTCCCCCAATTCCGATCCCCAGTTCACGTTCAAAACAATAACTGTCCAACGCTTTGGGACATCTTTGGGTGAAAACTTGGGCAAGTTTCCTTATTCCACACACGCACGCACACACACACCCAAACACCCACACACATTCGCCTAATAATAATCCATCCAAACCCCTCCCCCCATAATAAAAATTGATCATTTTCAATCCACAACTGTGTGTGGGGGACGCTGCTGTGCGCAATTGGCTGCCGCGTTTCTCTCTCCCACAAATACATAGTCAATTCTCTTTACAGTATATTGTAGGCAGAGCTTTGAGACACAGTCAATAAGATGTGAAAAGCCGCGATATCAAATGCAAGGATTATTATTAGAATACAGGATTATCTTCTCGACGTGAAAGACGATGTGTAAATGTAATTTTGTTCTTGTTGTTGTTGTTGTTGTTGTTGTTCCTACCTCTTTTGCTCCATTATTGGGACAGGCCACCTTCGTGATTGACCACGTCGGGACAGTGTTCCTCACCATCCTCGTGTCCATCTGGGCGGTCACGTTTTTGAAGTACTGGAAGAGAAAATGTACTCTCCTGACCTTCCAGTGGAATTACTTGAAACAAGATGACAGCGAGGTCAGTCAGGCGAATGGTGGAGTCATGTGCTGTTGGGAGTTGTGGTTAGAGCACCTGGGTCTTGCGAGGGTGAGAGGACCCGGGTTCGATTCCCGGGCCGGATGGGTCAGGGTGAAACGTTTTCTTAAGCCCAACACACACACAGACACAAAACACAAAATACTACAGATGCTGGGAATCACACACACACAACTTATCATTGTTGACTAACAGATCATTTTTGGGGATAATAATTCCTTCGTGGGGAGCGAGGTTTTAATGTCTCATTCGAAAGGACGCCATCTCTGACAATGTAACACTGTTGGAATCAGGAGAGAGTGGAAGGCAGGGAGGGTAGGATGGGTAGGAGTGAGTGTGACTGAAGGAAGGCGCAGTTTGGTTGAACAGGAAGGTCTTGAGAATGGTATTCGAGGAGGCGAGGGAGGGAGTGAGTGAGCGAGGTGGAGGGACTCTGGGCTGGACTTCCAGAATTCCAGAGATTGAGGGCAGAGGAGCTGAAAGCCTGATTGCCAATAGTGAGCCGGGTGAGGGGACATGGCGTAGGCCGGAGCCTGCTGAGCAGAGAGAAAGGACAGGTCGATACAACAACAACTTTGATTTACATAGCGCCCTCCATGCCGGATGGCGTCTCAGAGCGCTTCACAATAGCGGATCTCGGGACCCAGGCAGGGGCAGGGCCATAGTGGCTGGAGGCATGGCCGCAGAGGGTGGAGTGGAGGATTCGGGGGACATAGAAGAGGCCAGACCCGGTGGAGCGAAGGCAACGGGTGCTGGTTTGAGGGGAGAGGAGATCAGAGAGGTAGAGGGGTGCAGAGGAGTGCAGGTATTTGAAGACAAGGGTGAGGATCTTGAAATCGATTCTCTCGGGGACAGGGAGCCTATTGCAAAAAAAAAGAAAGTATTTCCTAGTAACTGTCCCCAAAACCTCCTTCACAGGAACCACCGAGGCCAGAATTCATGGCCAACACCTCGATGGTTGTGATTAACCCGGTTACAGGCTTAAAAGAGCCCTACTTTCCTGAGAACCTGAGAATGACTCGTGTACTAACCAGCACCGTTGTGATAGCCATGATGGTCAGTACTTGATTGTGTTGAATAATAAGAAGAATATCATTGTATATCCTTGAATATCATGCATTATCGTTCCATGTGTAGTCCTGTAGCTCAGTGGTTAGTTTAGACGGCTCGCCTCGCACAGTGAGAGGACTCAGGTTCGATTCGCGTGTGGGCTGTAGAATTCTGGATGATCTGCAGCCTGCAGAGGGAGGAATTGGGGAGACTGACAAGAGGGGAGTTTCCACAGTGAAGCCTGGATGGTATGGTTTTGGTGGTTTGTGGTGTGAGACAGTAGTGAAGCTGGTGGTGGGGGTCGGGAAGGATTATTACCCCCTCGAAAACAATCCATTAATCTTCTAACAAGCGGGTTTGTACTTACTGCTGGTAAACAGAGGCCCCTTGGTTTGTCTTGCCCCCACCTTACATCCGTAACTTCCTATCCCCCTTACCAACCTGCCCGTCCCCTCCCTCTGCTCAGCAGATTCTGGCCTGCTCCACATCCCCCGACCCACCTTCCCCACCATTTGCGGGTGAGCATTCAGCCTCTCCGCCCCCAACCTCTGGAACTCCATCCCGCAGTCCCTCCCCCACTCTCTCGCCCCCTCCCTGGCCTCCTTCAACTCTCGCCTCAAGACTCTCCTCTTCGATGAACCCATTGGCAACTCCTTATTTCCACCCCCTTCCCTCCCCACCGTCCCCTGCCCTGTCTTCAGCTCAGGTCTGAAGCAGTGACTGTCCAGTGCCTTGGGCAGTCCTTCTGACTTGAAAGGCTCTATATGGACAAATGAAAGGTTGTTGTTGTTGTTGTGTGGAGTAAGGATACTTTTCTAAAGTTTCGCCCTGACATGACCTGACCTGACCTGCCCGGGAATTGAACTCAGGTCCTCTCGTTTGCGAGGCGAGTGCGCTAACCACTGAGCTGCACTCAGCTTTGCTCTCCTCTTCCCCCTGTAGGTCATAGTTGTGATGATCTTCCTTGTGTTTGTTATCCTTTACCGTTCCATGATCATTGTTTTCATCTACAAGTCAAAAACCAACTCTATCAAACAAGAGGTCAGTTCTTACACAAACTTCACCCCAAACGCTCACACAGTGAAACTCTAATTAATAATAATAATAATATGAATAATGATAGTCCTTACATCTGATATATTGCTTCCCAGCGACTAATTCACATTGAGGGAGGGAGATGTTTGTTGGGTCAGGAGATCAATGGATATGGGGCAGAGGCAGTTGTGGATTGGGTAATTGGGGGGGGGGGGGGTTGGGGTGGGGGGGGGGGGGGGGGTGGTGGCGGGGGGAGGGGGACTGTAAGCTCATGTTTCTATAACTGGAAGGTGTGTTACTGGGCTATAAATGATTGCCTTCTGGTGGCTTAGACTCAACTGATCGCCAATGTTTGCGCTGGGATCGTCAGTCTAGCTGTCATTGTCATCCTGGACCTCATCTACACACCAATAGCTGAGATGTTGACCCGAACCGGTGAGTAGATGACGAGAACAACAACGTGCATTTGCAGAAGGCACCCCCTCACGCAGGGAAGCGCCTCGGAGCGCTTGACCGTGGCGGAGAGCGACAGAGAGCCAGGGGAATGGGGGGAGGGGACTGATCGAAGAAGAAGGTACCTGAAGATGCAGAAGGAGGGATAGAGGATAGAGGAAGAGTGTTCCAGAGTTTTGGGGTCTTGTGACCACTTATACATAACAAATGGGTTCCTGTGTGTGAGTGTGTGTTTATTCCAGCGCCTTGGGACATCCTCCTGACGTGAAAGGCGCTGTGTTTGTGTAGTAAGGAAACTTGCCTAACTTTGCCTTTGACCCACCGGGGAATCAAACCCACGAGGCCAAGGCTCTAACCACTGAGCTACAGGAACTGTGGCTTGCAAGTGAGTCCAGGGCTCTAACCACTGAGCTACAGGACTCCATATAGTGGGGAGGTGGGGTTGTGGGGGAAGCAATTACAGAGAAGCTGAGACAGTCTCCCTCCTTCCTGTTACAGAGATGCACAGAACTCAGACAGAGTTCGAAGAATCGTTCACCTTAAAACTCTTCGTCTTCCAATTCTTCAATATGTATTCCTCGCTCTTCTACATTGCTTTCCTCAAGCCCAGGTCAGAAACGTCAACTCACACTTCCTGCCACCCCCACCCTCACCCCCACTTATCCCCTCCCTCATGCCACCTCACCCCCCCCCCCCCTCCTCACCCATCCCTCACCCCCTCCACCCTCACTTCCACCCTCCACCCCTCTCACCTATATCCCCACCCTTGCCTCCTTACCCTGTCCTCTCGGACCTCCCCCTGTCCGCTCCCTCCACTCCCCCCACACCGACTGCCTCAGGTCTCTCTCACACTCCCCACCCTACCATCGATAGTCAGGCCTTCAGCCTCTCCACCTCACCCCCACACTCCCTCCGCCTCACCCCCACCCTCACCTCCTTCAAGTCCCATCTAAAGACCTTCCTCTTCAACTGTGTGTTAGACCACCCTCCCATCTCTCACACCCTTCGCCCGCTCCTGACCTAACTCCTAGCTCAGGTCCAAGACCCCCTGACTGCCCAGCGCCGTGGGATGTCTTCCTGACATGAAGGGGGCTGTAGACCTTCAATCTGTTGCTGTTATTGTTCCTTCAGACCATCTTCTTAACCAATTATGTTGGGCTGAAGATCCAGATGCCGACATTACATTCACCAACAATAATAATCCTCACATTTGAGACAGCGCCTTATCACGCCTTCCACACGTCCCGAAGCGTTTCACAGAATACACACACTGCAAAGTGTAGTGACTGTATATTTTGTGGGTGGGTGGAACGCGACAGCACATAGCGATATCCCATAAACGGGCAGGGATTCAGCAAACCACGTTCTCCTTAATTTTTGAAGGGAAAGCCTCGGAAAAGCAATCTGTCATTCGACTGACAACCGGGTTCCTACTTACTGCTGGTGTACAGAGTATGGATGTGGGGGGGGAGGGGGGGTAAGGAAACTTGACCTAACCTGACCCACCCAGGAATCGAACCCAGGACTTCTTGCTTGTGAAGCGAGCGCTGTAACCGAGCGAGCTACAGGGACTCCACTAGAACAACCTCAAGCCTTGCAATGGAAATAGTGCCTTATCATGACTATTTATGGGGCACAGTTGTGCAACTGACCTGTTGCCCACAAAATACTGCAGTCACTGCGCGGCATCAAATGCTGTCTGGGATAATACTATAAATACTTGGGTAAATAGAGGGTGGGTCCCTCCAGGGAGAGAGAGAGAGAGAGAGAGAGAGAGCGCATCCCATCCCAACAATCTCTCTCTGGGGTTCCCATGTGTGGGTGGGATGTGGGGAATTCTCAGTTGGGTTTGGAGACACTTAAGCAATGGTGATGGGTTTCTGTGTGTGTGTGTGTGTGTGTCAGACAGACACCCACCCACCCATGCGGCTGGAGAATAGAAAGGGGGGAGGGAAGGTGGAGTGACAGACACCAACACTGGATTTTATTTCACCAGGAACAGTAACTATCCCGGAGCTTACCTGAAGGTTTTCGGGATCCGGACTGAAGATGTAAGTACTGTCCTATCCCTCTCCTCGGCTCTCCTCAGACTCACAGAGAATCATTGCGAATAATCAGAATAACAAACAAGGAGAAGAATCCTGGCCGTTGACATGGCGCTGATCACATCCTCACATCCGGTCGACTCAAAGCGCTTCACGGAATGTCTTGTTGACTGTATATATTTTGTGGGCGAGCGAAACGCGGCAGCCAATTGCGCGCCGCCTCCCGCACACACAGCCGTGGGTTGAAATGACCAATTCATTCTTGTTTTTTTTGGGGTGGGATTATTATCAGGTGTGTGTATGTGTGTGTGTGTGTGTGTAGAAAGGAAACTTGCCCAAGGTTTGACCCTGACCCTGCCTGGATTCGAACCCAGGTCTCTGGCTTGAGAGGCGAGGTCTCTAACCACTCAGCCCCAGGGCTCCTGTAAGGTAGGCTTTGTGGTTGTGGTGGGTTCCAATGACAGTGTCCGATGTCCTTGTGTTTCAGTGTGGATCGGGGTCCTGCATGCTAGACTTGAGCATTGGAGTGGCTGTCATCATGGGAGGCAGACAAATCATTAACATCCTCACCGAGATGTTTATCCCGTAAGTAATAATAACAATAATAATCTTTTCATTTGAGATAGAAAGCTTTGTGACCATCTCAATTCCATGGACGCGCAGTCAGGGTAGGCAGCGCCTACATTAAATAATCATAGACAATTCAAAGTTTTTATTTTCATAGGGCGGTACCTACCTAATGAAAGTAAAAACTTTAAATTGTCGCTGATTATTTAATGGTTTATATGTTTACGATGTACTCGTTACATAATGGAAACCATTGCATAGTAGAAACTAGCAAAATGATTTACCTGTGATTTGATTTGCCGACCTCAGCAGCAACAGAAAGGCAGCGAGACTCCGTGCCCTTTAAAACATTGAGTTGAAGGTAGTTCCGATGCGCACGTGCGTTTCTTTCTCAGCGTCTCAGTAACGGGTGAAATAGGCGCAAGCGACCACTGCCTTTCCTCTTATCAGATCATTTCAATCCACGAGTTTGTGGGGGGGGAGGGGGGGACGCTGCTGTGCGCAATTGGCTGCCGCGTTTCGCCCACAAATATATACAGTCGATTCACTTTACATTATATTCTGTGAAGCGCTTTGAGACGTCGATAAGATGTGAAAAGCGCAGCCTATTGCGCACAGCAGCGTCCCCCACAAACAGTCGGGTGAGCGAGGGTCAGGGTGAGGGTGAGAGGAACTGATTTGGATCACGTTACTTATCTCCACAGAGCCTTCACTAGAGATATTCTGTCTCACAGAAGGTCTGTAGAGTCCATGTACCATCAGTTTGGTGAAGAAGGCGAGCCCTGGGAGGTAGACTATAAACTAATGCCGTACCAAGGCTTGATCAGGGAATACATGGAAATTGGTGAGTCTGTGGTCAAGCCTCGAGTTTCCTCTAAGTTTGTTTCCTAATGGAGACAAATCAAGTAGGGTTTCCTGTTGATTGTGTGAGTGTTGATGTTGTGTTGATTGTGTGAGTCCTGTAGTGCGGTGGTTCGAGTCTTCCCCCCGCTGGCAAGCAAGAATACCTGGGTTCAATTCCCAAGCGGTTCAGGGTCAAAACCTTAAGTATGTTTTCTTACCTCCCCCTCACCCACATCCCCCCACCCAACACCTACGCAGACACACACTTACACACATACGCGCGCACATACATAGGCAAGTGCGTGCCTCTGTTTCAGGGGGTAATAATCCCTCCAAATGAAAAATAACGCAGTCACTAAATCCATGACTGTTTGTGGGACGCTGCTGTGTGCAATCGGCTGCTGTGTTTGGCCCTCAGAAAAAAAAATTCTGAGGATCTCTTCCCCCACAACCCCGATTTGGGTCGGGACCCCAGGTTGGGAACCACTGACACGGGGGAATATATATATCCATTTAATATGGAGCCTTGTTCAGCAGCGGGTGGAAACAAACTACTTTGGGTATAAAACGCTGAATGTCCGGTATTCTCATGCGGGTTCACTTAACTTCACACTTTTCTTGAACACAACTGCTTTGAGACGTCGCAACGACGTGATGAGTTAAAGAATGGATTAATAATAATAATCCTTCCTACTGGCCGCTGGTGAACAGAGGTGTGTGTAGTGACTGTATATATGTATATGTGGAGTAAGGAAACTTGCCTCACTGACCTGACCTGCCGGAGAATGAAACCCAGGACCTCTTGCTTGCGAGGCCAGAGCTCTAACCACTGAGCTACAGGGACTGTGACTTGCGAGTGAACGAGTGAGGCCAGGGCTCCAAACCACTTTGTAAGGGTGATGATGGTGATGGTGATGGTGATGTTGCCTCCCCCGCAGTGCTGCAGTACGGTTTTGTGACTCTCTTTGCCGCGGCCTTCCCCCTGGGCCCCCTGTTTGCTTTGATCCACAACTGCTTGGACATCCGGCTGAGCGCCAGGAAGTTTGTGTGTATGTACCAGAGGCCGGTGGCGGGGAGAGCCAGGACCATCGGGGTCTGGATGACTATCATGGAGGTCATGACCCAAATCGCTGTCATTAGCAACGTGAGTAACAACAACAACAACTTAGATTTACACAGCGCCCTCACTCCCTCGCTCCCCGCCGAACAGTATCTCAGAGCCCTTCACAATAATGGATCCCGGGACCGAGCCAGGGGCATGGGGGGGGTGGAGAGAGAGCCGGGGGCATGGGGGGGGGGTGGAGAGAGAGACAGGGGCATGGGGGGGGGGGTGGAGAGAGAGACAGGGGCATGGGGGGGGGGGTGGAGAGAGAGCCAGGGGCATGGGGGGGGGGGGGTGGAGAGAGAGCCAGGGGCATGGGGGGGGGGGGGTGGAGAGAGAGAGCCAGGGTAAGGGGGGGGTGGAGAGAGAGCCAGGGTAAGGGGGGGGGGTGGAGAGAGAGCCAGGGGCATAGGGGGAGGGGGGGTGTGGGGGTGGAGAGAGCCAGGGGCAGGAGGGGAAGAAGGTGACCGGGGGCGCAGTCGAACAGCAAAAGGTCTTTAGCCGAGATCTGAAACTGGGAAGAGAGAGGGGGATGGAGACGCGAAGGGAGTGAGGGAGAGAGTTCCAGAGCTTTGGGCATAGAGGCTGAAGGCATGGCCGCCGAGGGTGGAGCGGAGGATTCGGGGACATGGAAGAGGCCAGACCCGGTGGAGCGAAGGCAACGAGTGCTGGTTTGAGGAGAGAGGAGACCAGAGAGGTAGGGGGGGGGGGGGGGGGGTTGCAGAGGAATGGAGAGATTTGAAGACAAGGGTGAGGAATCTTGAAGTCGATCCTCTTTGGGACAGGGAGCCAGTGAAGTCTGACAAGGATTGGGGTAATGGAGGAGCGAAGTTTGGTGCGGGTGAGAACGCGGGCGGCAGGGTTCTGAATAACAATAATATCAGTAAAAATAGTCATAACAAAGGTAATAGTAACAGTAATAATAATAATATTAGTCATAATCCTTGCATTTGACGTTATTACCTCATTGAAACATCTCAAAGCGCTTCACAGAATATACTATAAACTGTAGTGACTATGTTGTTTGTGGGTGAAATGCAGCAGCCAATTGCACACAGCAGGATTGGTGTAACTGGCAAACATAGTCTCCCCCTCCATCCCCCCGATCCCGACCCCAGCTCGGGTCTGGAACACTGACTGTTCAGCGCCTAGGAATGTCCTCCTGACATGAAAGACTCTGTCGATACAAGTGTAATGTTGTTATTGCTGTTGTATAGTTATTCTGATCTGTCTGTCTGTCTCTCTCTCTCTCTCTCTCTCTCTCTCAGGCTTTCCAGTTGGCTTTTACATCAGAGTTCCTGCCCCAGTTCCTTTACGGTTTGACAGTGAACAGAAGTTTGCGAGGCTACGTGAACTTTACCCTGAGTCACCGCCCAGGTGAACACAGCACGTGCAAGTAAGTAATGTTCCACCCTCGAAATGCGGGATTCCTGTCGCTCAGTGGTCAGATCCCTCGCCTCGTAAGCGAAAGGACTCCAGGTTCGAATCCTGGGCGAGACCTTAAGCACGTTTCCTTACTCCACACGCACGCACACACGCACGCACACACATGCACACACACACACACTTACACCTATGGAGCTCCTGTGGCTCAGTGGTTAGAGCACTTGTCTTGCAAGCTGGGGAGACCAAGCTGGGGAGACCTGTGTTCGAATCCAGGCAGGTCAGGGCCAAACCTTGGGCAAGTTTCCTTACTCTACACGCCTAATAATAATCCTTCCAAAAAAAAACACAATAATAAAAAATTGGTCATTTCAATCCACGACTGTGTGTGGGACACTGCTGTGCGCAATTGGCTGCCGCGATTCGCCCACAAATATATACAGTCAATTCACTTTACAGTATATTCTGTGAAGCGCTTTGGGACGTTGATAAGATGTGGAAAGCGCTATATCAAATGCAAGGATTATTATTATTATCATACACGCACACCAGCAGTAAGTAGGAACCCGCTTGTTAGTCAATTGGCATATTGCTTTCCGGGGGTTAATACATTAAAAAAAACAATTTGTTCACTTCAATCCAACACTGTTTGTGGGACGCTGCTGTGCGCGATTGACTGCCTCCTCCTTGTCCCCCAAACCCTCCATTCCAGCCACCGTTCCGGCCCGAGGCTCTGGAACTCCCTTTGCTTCGCTCCCTTCGCCTCTCCCCCTCCTTTCCTATTTTCAGGTTGCGCCGAAAGGCTTTTCTTTTCGACCGCGCTTTCAGTTCCCCCCACCCCACTGGCTCAACCCCGGGATGCGTTATCGTGAAGCGCTCTGAGGCGCCGTCTGGTGTGGAGTGAGGGAGGGCGCTACACAAACCCAAGTTGTTGTTGTTTCAATCATCCTTCGTCCCGGATCAGGTACCGTTCCCTCCACAATATAAATGGAATATTTCACTGGAGGCTGATCGCTTTGCGTCTGATGTTCATTGTATGTTTTGAGGTGAGAGACACACTGAGCTGGGAGAGGGGAGGGGGGGCGGGGGGGTGACAGTTGAAGGCACGGTCGAAGAGCAAGGTTGTCAGGCACCATCTGAAGATGGGCAAAGAGGGAGGGGAGGCTGGGGGTGAGGCTGAGGGATAGAGGGAGAGAGGGACGGAGTTTCGGGGGGTAGTGGCCAAAGGCACGGACAGCCATGGTGGAGCTGAGGGGATGAGGCCAGAGCCAGCCGACCGGAGGCAGTAGGTGCTGAGTTATAATCCTTACATTTGATAAGATATATCAAATATATATAATATATTTGTGGAGCTCCTGCAGTCCAGTGCTTAGAGCACTCGCCTTACAAGTTTGAGACCTGTGTTCAAATCCAGGCAGGTCAGGGCAAAATCTTGGGTAAGTTTCCTTACTCTATACACACACACACCTAATAATAATCCCTCAAAACCCCCCCCCCCTAATAATATTGGTCATTTCAATCCACGGCTGTTTCTGGGGACGCTGTTGTGCGCAATTGGCTGCTGCGTTTCGCCCACACATATACAGTCAATTCACTTTACAATATAGTCTCACACCCACCCACTATTTATTATATATACAGGTATAGATAGTTGGGGAGTGAGGAGGTCGGAGAGGAAGGGAGGTGCCAGGGAGTTAAGCGATTTATAGATGAGGGGAGCTTGAAATGGATCCTATTGGTGATAGGAGCCAGTGGAGCCTAGGAGTCAGTGGCGAGGGCTGGGGTGATGGAGGGAGAGAGTTTATTGTGTGATAGGGAGCCAAGGGAGCCTGGCGAGGGCTGGAGTGATGGGAGGACAGGGGTTAGTGCGGGTGAGTTTTGTGACGAGAGTAACGGCTTTTCTCTCCCTGTCAGCACGCTGTGCTTGTTGCACAGTTTGGATTTCAGAGGCTGATCCCTGAGGTTTCTGAATCGCTAAGAATTAAGTTGAAGAGACAACATTACCTGTCTAAACGAGCTCAGGGACTGGAGGTGAGAACCTCTCACACACTAAACTCCTTACCCCATCACCCCAGCCCTCGCCAGGCTCCCCTGACACACTAGGGCACTGTGGGAATTCTATCAATTGAAGATCCTGGTCCTCATATTCAAAACCCTCCATGGCCCCGTTGCCCTACCCTACCTCTATGACCTCCTAATCCTCTCCCAACCTGCCCACCCCCTCCGCTCAGCAGGCTCTGGCCTGCTCCATGTCCCCTGACCCACACGCCCCACCATTCAGTCACTCCTCCCCTAATCTCTGGAACTCCATCCCACAGTCCCTCCACTTCGCCCCCCTCCCTGGCCTCCTTCAAGTCCTGCCTCTAGACCCTGCTCATTGACCATGCCATGGGTCACCCCAAATTTCCCTCCCCCCTCTCCCCACTCCCAACCCCAGCTCGGGTCTGAAACAGTGACTGTCCAGTCCAGCGGCTTGGAATGTCCTCCAGATGTGAGAGGCTAATGTGTGCAAATGTAATGTGGTTGTTGTTGCTGTTGTTGTTGAGATCCATTCAGTGACTGGTGTCTCTCTCTCTCTCTCTCTCTCTCTCTCTCTCTCCTATTTTGGGGGCAAAACAGACTATAGAAGAACACAAACAGATGCAATCCTCTACCCATCTGATCAAGTGGGTGTGAGACTGTCCAGGGATACTTCACTGTAGTACCAGATGACTCCTCTTGTTTGTAGAATATTTAGCCCAACCTACAGTAAATAATATATTGAAAGAAATCTCCTTTTTCCGTCTTTGGTTCTACGCTTTTACATCAGTGGTTCCCAACCTCGGGTCCCGACCCAAATCCAGGTCGCGAAGGGTCATCAGAATTATTATTCTTTTTCCTTTTCTTTCCTTTTTTTAATGTTGAATCATAGAATCTTATGGCACAAAAGGAGGCCATTTGGCCCATCGAGTCTGTGCCGGCTCTTTAAAAAGAGGAATTGAATCCCACTCCCAGCTCTCTCTCCATAACCGCGCAAACCCATCCTCCCCAAATAAATGTCTACCTCTCTATCCAAAGTTGTTATTGAATCGGCCTCCACCACCTTTTAAGGCAATGGATTCCAAATTCCAACAATCCGCTGAGTGAAAGCATTTCTCCTCAGCTCCCCTCTGCTTCTTTTTGAAACTATTTTAAATCTGTGACCACGAGTCACTGATACACCCACCAGTGGAAACAGTGTTTCCCTATCTCCTCTGTCGAATCCCCTCATGATCTTAAAAACCTCTATTAGGTCTCCTCTCAACCTTCTCTGTTCCAATGAGAATAAACCTGGCCTCTCTAGCCTTTCCTTGTAGCTGAAGTCCCTCTTTCCAGGGACCATCCCAGTAAGTCTCCTCTGCACCCTTTCCAATGCCTTAACAGCCTCAAAATGTTTTTGTTAACGCTAACAAAAATGCGACCCCGGCCGACCAATTTCTTTAAAGAGCGTTTAAAGAGCCTGGCGAGTTGTGTTGAGTCCACAAAACAGACGGAGATAATGTTTTGACTGAACTGAGCTTCCGTCACGATATCGGCTTCCAGTGGTGGGAGGATCTGTTGAAGGCTAATTTGGGTCACAGCAAAAAAAAAGGTTGGGAACCACACTGGTTTAACTCACCACCATCATCATCATCATCCTCATCCTCACAATTGTTGCATTTAATGTGGTGCCTCTTCACCTTGTCGAGACGCCTCAGAGCGCTTCACAGGACACGTTGTAAACCAACCAGCTAACCAGCCAACCAACCAACCAATCAAAACTTACATTGATATAGCGCCTTTCACGTTGAGAGGACGTCCCAAGGCGCTGTACAGTTAGGTAGGGACAAGAGCAGGGGGTGGGTGGGGGGAGGGATCGGGGCAGGACGAAGAAGAGTAGGAGAATTGACTATATATTTGTGGGCGAAACGCAGCAGCCAAATTGCTCACAGCAGTGTCCCACAAACAGTCGCAGAAATGGGGCCAGGGGAGAAAGGGGGAAAAGAGGGCAAGGGGGGAGAGGGAGGGAAAGGTGTAAAGTGTAGTGACTGTGTGTTTTGTGGCCAAAACACGGCAGCCAGTTTGTCCACCAGCATTGTCCCATAAACAGTTTAGATTCATAGATTCATAGAATTTTACGGCACAAAAGGAGGCCATTCGGCCCATCTAGTCTGTGCCGGCTCTTTGAAAAGAGCGATTCAATCCCACTGCCCTGCCCGCTCCCCATAGCCTAATAGACCTGTTCTCCCTAAATAAAGATCTAATTCCCTTTTAAAAGTTGTTATCGAATCAGCCTCCACCACCTTTTCAGGCAATGCATTCCAGATTCGAACAACTCGCTGAGTGAAAAAATTTCTCCTCAGCTCCCCTCTACTTCGCCTTGAAACTATTTTAAATCTGTGACCACGAGTCACAGATTCGCCCACGAGTGGAAATAGTTTTTCTCTATTTGCCCTGTCAAAACCCTTCATGATCTTATAAACCTCTATTAGGTCTCCCCTCAATCTTCTCTGCTCCAGAGAGAATAACCCTAGCCTATCTAGCCTCTCCTCATAGCTGAAGTCCCTCAATCATGGCACCATCCTAGTAAATCATCGTTGTACCCTTTCCAATGCCTTCACATCCTTTCTGTAGTGTGGTGACCAGAATTGAACACAGTATTCCAGCTGAGGCCTCATCAAAGTCTTATAGAGGTTAGTCAGCACTTCCTGACTTTTGTACTCTATACCTCTATTTATAAAGCCTAGTATCCCATATGCCTTCTTAACAGCACTTGTCTACCTGTCCTGCCACCTTCAACGAGTCACTAGCACAAATCCCCAGGTCTCTCTGTTCCTTCACACCATTTAAAATTGTACTATCTAGCCTATATTGCCTCCCTTCATTTCTTCTCCCAAAATGCATCACCTCACACTTCTCTGCATTAAACTTCATCTGCCATGTGTCTGCCCACTTTACCAATTTGTCTATATCCTCTTGCAGATGGCTACTATCCTCCTCACTATTTACTATTCTCCCTAACTTAGTGTCATCTGCAAATTTGGAAACTGTACTCCGTACACCCAAGTCCAGATCTTTGATGTAGATTACAAACAGCAATGGTCCCAAAACTGATCCCTGTGGCACACCACTGCTCACTTCCCTCCAATCTGAAAAACAGCCGCTCACTACAACTCTCTGCTTTCTGTCTCGCAGCCAGTTGTGGATCCACGCTGCCACTGTCCCTTTTACGCCATGGGCCTTTAATTTCATAATAAGTCTCTCATGTGGCACTTTGTCAAATGCCTTTTGAAAGTCCATGTAAACTACATCAACTGCGCTACCATTATCCACCCATTCCGTTACCTCATCAAAAAATTCTATCAGATTTGTAAGGCAAGATTTGCCTTTAACAAATCCATGTTGACTGTCCTTTATTAGCCTATATCTTTCTAAGTGAAGATCTACCTTGTCCCTGATTATGGACTCTAGAAGTTTGCCCACTACCGACGTTAGACTGACTGGTCTGTAGTTACCAGGCTTGTCCTTCTGCCCCTTTTTATACAAGGGAGTAACATTAGCTATCCTCCAGTCCTCTGGCACGACCCCTGTGTCCAAGGAAGATTGAAAGATCGTGGCCAGAGTCCCTGCTATTTGCTCCCGTGCCTCCCTTAGTAACCTAGGGTGCATCCCATCCGGACCAGGTGACTTATCCACCTTGAGCGACGTCAGCCTTTTTAGAACTTCCTCTCTGGTTATAATTATTCTATCCATTTCTCCTACCCTCTCCTCCAATACCATGGCATTGACTGTATCCTTTTCTTTTGTGAAGACAGAGGCGAAGTACTCATTCAGTACATCAGCCATGCCCTCTGCCTCCACAATGAGATTTCCTCCTAGGTCCCTAATTGGCCCCACCCTATCCTTGACCAACCTTTTACTCTTAATATGTTGGTAAAAAACCTTAGGGTTCCCCTTAATCTTACTCGCTAATTGTTTTTCATGCAGTCTGTTTGCCCCTCTAACTTCCTTTTTTAGTTCTATCCTACACTTCCTATATTCTGCTTTGTTCCCTTCTGAATTTTGAGCCTGACACTTATCATAAGCCTCTTTTTTTTGTTTTATTTTGGCCCCGATTTCCTTAGTCATCCAGGGAGGTTTGGATGCCTTACATTTCACCTTTGTGGGGATGCTTTTGACCTGTGCCTGAACTATCTCCTCTTTGAACGCTGCCCACTGCTCGTTAGTTGTCTTACCTGCCAATTTTTCTTTCCAATCCATCTTGGCTAGGTCCCACCTCAACTCATTGAAATTAGACCTTTTCCAGTTGAGTGTCCTCACCTGTGATCGTTCCTTATCCCTTTCCATAATTATTCTGAATCTAACGATATTGTGGTCACTATTCCCTAGATGCTCACCTACAGAAACCTGTTGAACTTGCCCTACCTCATTTCCCAAAACTAGATCCTGCAATGCTTCTTTCCTCGTTGGACTGGAAACATACTGATCAAGAAAGTTGTCCTGCACACACTTCAGGAATTCTTCTCCCTCCTTGCCCTTTACTCTACTATTCTGCCAGTCTATGTTGGGATAGTTGAAGTCACCCATTATCACTACTCTATTAGCTCTGCATTTCTCCGTGATACGCTTGCAGATCTGCTTGTCTATCTCCTCCCCACTATTTGGTGGTCTATAGTATACCCCTAACAGTGTAACTGCACCTTTTTTATTCCTCATTTCTAACCAGATAGATTCGGTTTTTAGTCCTTCTTCCACCTCGTTCCTTTCTAAGACAGTCACTGAGTCCTTAACTAAAATTGCCACCCCGCCCCCTTTTCTCCCCTCTCTATCCCTCCTGAATACATTATAACCAGGAATGTTCAACTCCCATTCCTGCCCATGCTGGAGCCAAGTCTCTGTTACTGCTATAACATCATATCGCCTCGCAGCAACCTGAGCCTGCAGCTCACCAATTTTATTTCTGCACCTGAGGAAGCTCCAGCTTAGAATAGCTGAGCTGGAGTATCAGGTGGAGACACTGCGGTGCATCAGGGAAGGGGAGAGCTTCTTAGATAGTTTCATCCTAGAGCCTGACACTCCACCAAGGCCTAGGGAACAAGACTGCGCTGTTGCCAGCCACGGTCAGGACTGGGTGACAGTCAGACGACCGGGTATGCAGAGCCACAAGAGTGGTGCAGAGAAACCCCAGACTGTAACCATTTCCAACAGGTATGAAGTACTTTCAACCTGTTTGGATAAGGAGGTCTGTGAGAAGGTTGGACAAACCAACTCGATAAAGACCATTTTAATAGGAGATACAACTGTCCGAGGTATAGATAGGCATTTTTGTGAATGGAAACGCGAATCTCGGAAGGTGTGTTGCCTACCAGGTGCCAGGGTTGAAGACTTGACTGAGCGGGTGCATGAAATTCTGCTAGGGGAAGGGGAAAATCCACTTGTGGTGGTCCATGTTGGGACCCATGAAGTTGAGAGGAAAAGACCTGAGATGCTCCAGGGAGAGTACCAGAGACTAGGGAGTAAACCGAAAAATGGAACTTCGAGAGTGGTGATCTCTGGGTTGCTTCCAGTGCCTCGAGCAAGCCAGTTCCAGAATGCTAGAATAAGGCACATCAATGCATGGCTGGAGAAGTGGTGTAGGAAGGAGGGTTTCTGGTTCCTAGACCATTGGGACCAATTCTGGGGTAGGTGGAACCTGTACAAAATGGATGGGTTACACCTGAACAGGGCTGGAACCAATCTCCTTGCAGGGAGGTTGTCGAGTTTTGTGGGGGGGGCTTTAAACTAATCCCGGGGGGTGAGGGTGGGAAACTGAACAGTAGTTCAGATACGGGAGGGGTAACAAAGAGGACAGGGGTAAGGGTAAGACGGGAGAAAATTGCAGAGGAAGTAATTTGTGCCTTAGAGTGCATGTATGTAAATGCACAAAGTTTAAGAAATAAAATTGGTGAGCTGCAGGCTCAGGTTGCTGCGAGGCGATATGATGTTATAGCAGTAACAGAGACTTGGCTCCAGCATGGGCAGGAATGGGAGTTGAACATTCCTGGTTATAATGTATTCAGGAGGGATAGAGAAGGGAGAAAAGGGGGCGGGGTGGCAATTTTAGTTAAGGACTCAGTGACTGCCCTAGAAAGGAACGAGGTGGAAGAAGGACTAAAAACCGAATCTATCTGGTTAGAAATGAGGAATAAAAAAGGTGCAGTTACACTGTTAGGGGTATACTATAGACCACCAAATAGTGGGGAGGACCAGGCGAGTCCTGTATCCAAAGTACAGGATATACTGTAAAGTGAATTGTCTGTATATAGGCGAGTGAAACACGACAGCTTACTGCTGGTACGCAGAGGCGTGCGAGTGTGCGGATTAACAACAACAACAAAATGACATTGAGA
This sequence comes from Hydrolagus colliei, assembly GCA_035084275.1. NCBI lineage: Eukaryota > Metazoa > Chordata > Chondrichthyes > Chimaeriformes > Chimaeridae > Hydrolagus > Hydrolagus colliei. Next base: position 2,039,078 of record CM068775.1, on the reverse strand, counting down.
GAGAGCTTTTTACATCGGGAGGACGTCCCAAGGAAACCTAAGGAAACTTGCCTAAGGTTTCACTCTGACCTGACCCATCCGGGAATCAAACCCAGGTCCTCTGATTTTGCGAGGCGAGTGCTCTAACCACTGATCAGTTGCAAACCGACTCCGCGCCCACCTCTCCTCCCACTCCCTCTTCGAACCCCTCCAGTCCGGTTTCCGCCCTGCCCACAGTACAGAGACTGCGCTTGTGAAAGTCACAAACGACATCCTCTCTATCTGTGACCAGGGCTCCCTCTGCCTCCTTATCCTCCTGGACCTGTCGGCTGCTTTCGACACAGTCGACCACACCATCCTCCTCCACCCCCTGTCCTCCGTCATCCATCTCAGTGGGACCGCACTCGCCTGGTTCGAGTCCCTACCTCACAAACCGCCAGCAGCACATCTCCACAAACGGCTTTTCCTCCCGCTCTCACCCGGTTACCTGTGGGGTACCCCAGGGATCCATCCTTGGCCCCCTCCTTTTCCTCATCTATACGCTTCCTTTTGGGGATGTGATCTGCAGACATGGGGCACACTTCCACATGTACGCAGATGACACCCAACTCTATCTCTCCACTTCACTTTGCGACCCCCAGTCCCCCGATGTTCTGTCAGCCTGTCTGTCACACATCAGGAGCTGGATGAGCGCAAATTTCATGCGGCTGAATGTCGACAAGACGGAGGCCATACTCCTTGGCTCTCGTCAATGTTTCCATTCACACGGCTCTCACCTCCTCCACCTTCCCGGCCTGGCCTCTAAAACTCTCCGAACCCGTGCACAACACCCAACTGTCCTTCCTCCCCCACATCCTCCCCCTCACCAGCATCGGCTCCTACCACCTCCGTCGGATCCCCCGTCTCCGGCAATACCTCACCCCAAAAGCCGCTGAAACCCTGGTCCATGTCTTTGTCCTCCTCGCCGGTCTCCCATCCACCACAATCCACAAAATCCAACTCATTCAAAACTCTGCCGCCCGCATTCTCACCCGCACCAAACTTCGCTCCCGCATTACCCCAGTCCTTGCCAGACTTCACTGGCTCCCTGTCCCAGAGAGGATCCACTTCAAGATCCTCACCCTTGTTTTCAAATCCCTCCACTCCTCTGCACCCCGCTACTTCTCTGATCTCCTCTCCCCCCCCCAACCCAGCACCTGCTGCCTTCGCTCCTCTGGGTCTGGCCTCCTCCATGTCCCCGAATCCTCCGCTCCACCCTCGGCGGTCGTGCGTTCAGTCACTACCCCCCGAGTCTCTGGAACTCCCTTCCTCACTCCCTTCGCCTCGCCCCCTCTCTTCCCAGTTTCAGGTCCCAGCTGAAGACTTTTCTCTTCGACCGCGCCTTTGGTCACCTCTCTACCCCTTGCCACAGGATCTGCTACTGTGAAGCGCTCTGAGACGCTGCCCGGCGTGGAGGGCACTATATAAATCAAAGTTGTTGTTGTTGATATACAGGACTCCACATAATAATAATCATCACTACATTTGATACAGTGCCTTCTCATGTCTTCGAGATGGCTTAAAGTGCTTTACAGGATATGTAGGAAAGTGTAGCAACTGTATATTGTTTGTTGGCAAAACGCAGCAGCCAATTGCGATTGCACGCAGCAGCGTCCCACAAACAGTCGTGGATTCATTATTATTACTTGATGTAAAGCGCTGACTTTGGGTGATCTCAAAACCAATATTGGGAGAAAGCGGTGTCAATGTGAGCCAATGTTTACTTTAAGTATTTGTTTCCGTTCATCACTGTATGAATCACACATTTTGTAACGTTGCGTGTGTGTGTGTGTGTGTGTGTGTGCGTGGAATAATTGCTCACGTATTTCACTTGTATTACAATCCACAAGCTCCGTCAGCTCAGTGGTTAGAGCACTCACCTTACAAGCGTGAGACCTGTGTTTGAATCCAGGCAGGTCAGGACGAAACCTTGGGCAAGTTTCCTTCCTCCCAAACACACACACACACATGCGCTTAATAATAATCCTTCCAAAAAAAAACACAACAATAAAATTGATCATTTCAATCCATGACTGTGTGTGTGGGAGACACTGCTTTGCGCAATTGGCTGCTGCGTTTCACCCACAAATATACACAGTCAATTCACTTTACAGTCTATCCTGTGAAGCGCTTTGAGACGTCGATAAGATGTGAAAAACACTATCAAATGCAAGGATTATTATTACATCCTCACACCTCACACCATACACTCACCCACACACCAACCACCCCCCTCAACCACACACACACCATACCCTACCCACCCCACACACCTCACATACCCCACACACACACCCACAAACAAACCTTACACACATGAGTCACAGATTTAAAATGTGACCACCAGTGGAAACAGTTTTTCCTTATTCACTCTGTCGAATCCCCTCATGATTTTATAAATGTCTATTAGGTCTCCTCTCAACCTTCTCTGTTCTAAAGAGAATAAACCCAGCCTATCAAGCCTTTCCTCAAAACTGAAGTCCCTCAATCCTGGTACCATTCTAGTAAACCTTCTTTGCACCCTTTCCAATGCCTTAACATCCTTTCTATAGTGTGACCAGAATTGGACACAGTACTCCAGCTGAGGCCTAACCACAGTTTTATAGAGCTAGTCAGCACTTCCTGACTTTTGTACTCAATACCCCTATTTATAAAGCCTAGTATCCCACATGCCTTCTTAACGGCTTTGTCTACCTGTCCTGCCACTTTCAAAGAGTCACTAACAGAAATCCCCAGGTCTCCCTGTTCCCTCACACCGCTTAAAATTGTACTATCTAGCCTATATTGCCTTCCCTCATTTCTTCTCCCAAAATGTATCACCTCACAGTTCTCTGTATTAAACTTCATCTGCCAAGTGTCTGCCCACTTTACCATTTTATCTATATCTTCTTGCAGATGGTTACTATCTGCCTCACTATTTACTATTCTCCCTAACTTAGTATCATTTGCAAATTTGGAAACTGTGCTCCCTGCACTCCCATCCAGATCATTCATATATATATTAAAAAGAGCAATGGTCCCAATAGCGATCCCTGGGGGATGCCACCGCATACTTCCCTCCAGTCTGAAAAACAGCCGCCACCACAACTCTCTGCTTTCTGTCTCACAGTCAGTTGTGGATCCACGCTACCACTGTCCCTTTAACGCCATGGGTCTCTACTTTCCTAATAAGCTGCTCATGTGGCACTTTGTCAAATGCCTTTTGAAAGTCCATGTAAATTACATCAACTGCGCTGCCCTCCTCCATCCATTCCGTTACCTCATCAAAAAATTCTATCAGATTTGTGAGGCAAGATTTGCCTTTAACAAATCCATGCTGGCTGTCCTTTAGTAGCCTATATCTTTCTAAGTGAAGATCTATCTTGTCCCTGATTATAGTCTCCAGAAGTTTGCCCACTACCGACGTTAGACTGACTGGCCTGTAGTTCCCAGGTTTGTCCTTCTGCTCCTTTTTATACAGGGGAGTAACATTAGCAACCTTCCAGTCCTCTGGCACCAACCCTGTGTCCAAGGAAGATTGAAGGATTGTGGCCAGAATCTCTGCTATTTGCTCCCATACTTCGCTTAGTAATCTAGGGTGCATCCCATCCGGACTGGGTGACTTATCTACCTTGAGCACCGTCAATAACAACTTCTATTTATATAGTGCTCTCCAAGACGCCGTCTCAGAGCGCTTCACAATAGCAGATCCCGGGACCGAGCCAGGTAGAAAGGTGACCAAAGGCGCGGTCGAAGAGAAAGGTCTTCAGGTGGGACCTGAAACTGAGAAAAGAGGGGGCAAGATGAAGGTAGTGAGGAAAGGAATTCCAGAGCCTCAGGGCATAGTGGCTGAAGGCAACAACAACAACAACTTCAATTTATATAGCGCCCTCCAGAGCGCTTAAAAGGCCCAGCCGTCGAGGGTGGAGCGGAGGATTCGGGGACATGGGGGAGGCCAGACCCAGTGGAGCGAAGGCAATATTTTCAGTTTCTTCATATTGCTCTTTTATGCCCAGTGCTCAGACAGGGCTCCTCCCCCCACCCCTCCTGTCTCTGCTGGCTGCTCTCTCCACGATGCTCTCCACGCTGCCGTCAACCTTGTTAGTACTTCTTCTCTGTTTATATTAATCCTATTCATTTCTTCTACCCTCTCCTCCAATACTGTAGCATTGGCTGCATCTTCTTCTCTTGTGAAGACAGAGGCAAAGTACTCATTCAGTACATCAGCCATGCCATCTGCCTCCATGATAAGATTTCTTCCTTGGCCCCTAATTGGCCCCCCCCTACCCTTGACCAATCTTTTATTCTTAATATGTTTGTAAAATACCTTAGGGTTCCCTTTAATGTTACCTGCTAATTGTTTATCATACAGTCTTTTTGCCCCTCTAATTTCCTTTTTCAGTTCTCTCCTGCACTTCCTACATTCTGCTTTGTTGACCTCTGTATCTTGGGCCTGACACTTGTCATAAGCCTCCTTTTTTAGCTTTATTTTAACCCCAATTGCCCTTGTCATCCAGGGAGGTTTGGATGCCCTATATTTTATCTTTGTTGGAGTGTTTTTGACCTGTGCCCTGTGCCCATGGACTTTCAAAAGGAACTATCTCTTCCTTGAAGACTGCCCACTGCTCGTTAGCTGTTTTACCTGCCAATCATTCTTTCCAGTCCACCTCGGCTAGGTCCCGTTTTAACTCACTGAAATTAGCCTTCTTCAAGTTGAGTGTCTTCACCTTTGAGTGTTCCTTATCCCTTTCCACAATGACTCTGAATCTAGTGATATTGTGATCGCTATTTCCTAGGTGCTCATCTACAGAAACCTGTTGTACTTGCCCCACCTCATTCTCCAAAACTAGATCCAGCACTGCCTCCTTCCCTGTTGGACTGGAAAGTGCAAGAAAGTTGTCTTGCACACATTTCAGAAATTCTTCTCCATTCTTGCCCTTTACACACTACTATTCTGCCAGTCAATGTTGGGATAATTAAAGTCTCCCATTATCACTACTCTATACTCTAAATGGATCATAAATTAAAATCTTAACAATTTGGTCAATCAATCCATGACTGTTTGTGGGACACTGCTGTGTGTAATTGGCTGTGTGTAATTTTTCCCACAAAACATGTAGTCACTAGTCTTTCCTGTGAAGTGCATTGAGACGTCTTGATGAAGTGAAAAGGCGCTGAATCAAATGCAAGGAATATTGTTCTTAATAATAATAATTCTGCACGTCTCTCACCGGCTTCAGTGTTCTGGCTACAGTGATGTTGCTCGCCGGTGGGCTGACCCTCACGATGTCCTCATGATGTCCTCGCTCAGGCCCAATGGTCAGCTGCCCACTCCCCTGGTCATTCTCTTGACCCACTACTCATAGCCCAGGCTTGCATCGGGCCTTTGGAACCAGGAGAGGAACTGGCGACTGATCCTCCTTCTCTCTGGGCTCCCAGGGTCCCTTTCCTGGAACAATGTCATCATCTTGATCCTGAAGCCCTGAGGATTTGGTGAACTGATCTACAATCTTCTGGACATTGCTGGAGGTGATGTCGGTCATTGGTGTGGGCAGCTGGGGCCTGTTTGGCAAAGCAAAGCTGCTCTTGGACTTATCAGTGTTGTTTTTGCATTGAGCCTCAATGGCAGTGTTCACCGTGGTGTCAGGGGGTTGGGGTTGGCATTGGAAGATCTCCCCACCTGTTGTCATAGCTGCTGTGGGTTTAGGCTTCAGTGGAGGGCACTTGCGATTTCCGATGACCATTCCCCTCATGGTCTTCACATCCAACTCGCTTCCTGAAAACATGTTGATGTGAAAATTGTGTGTTGAGATCTTCTCTGTGAGTCAGAGAGAGAAAGAAAATCAATCTTAGAGTAGTCAAGGGCTTGTATTATACTATAATACTAATTGAAATCCAAGACCATCTTCAAACCCACCCGAACCCCCTGGTATACCCCCTGGTATAACAATCATCTCAGCTCTCTAAAATCTCAAACCTGACTGCTCGAGCGCAGATGGCAGAAAACAGTTCACGACCATCTCAGCTCGAGTATCTTCACAGCTACTGCCGTTCTTTGTCATGTGCAAAAATGGCCTTCTACTCCAACATCACATTGGAGGCTGTTGGAATGTAGCAGTTTTGTGTGTGACTCTGTAACAACACGTTTGTGTTTATCTGGCAGTCTAGACTGATTTAGACCAGATCAGAAGCTTGTGACCAGGTAATTGTGTATTGTAGAAATATAGCAATTGTGTGTGACCATTGGATAATGCTCCTAATATGGGCATGTTGATTGGGCAAGACAATCATATCATGCAATGTGCTGTCTTAACTGATTGGGTCCTGTAGGACAAAGAAAGCGAACTGAGTATATATGTGTTGGCTGTCCTCCAAGATTCAACTGTTCGAACTAACAAGTAACTGTTCGATCCACAAGAGGAGTGCCTGTACTATAACTGGGATGTGGTACTGAATAAAAAAGATCATAAAACTCTGTGATGACTGAAGATCGTTTCTTTGAGAAAACTCCCATTTCTTCTGAATCCAACAGAGGCCAAGGCCAAAAATAACTCCCATAATAAGTCCTTTTCTCCACCACCCACTATCTCCTCCGTGCTCCCGATCAAGCATCCTCAATCTTTACATCTAATGCCAAGTGCGAGGAGGTCATGGATTTCTTTACCACCAAAATATGTAACATTGGCCTGGCAGCCTCACCCTCCTGCCTCTTGTCACCCACCACCACCCCACTTCCGTCCCCCCCACCCTCCCATCATCACCTCCAACCACAACCCCAATCCTACATTCTTTCTTCCCCATCTCTCCTTCCACCCTCTCATCTACCATCCCATCTATGAAACCCACCACTTGTTGCCTCGACCCCCTTCCCACCAACTTGCTGATCATCCAGCTCCCCCTCCTCTGCCCACCGCTGGCAGACATCTTCAATCAGTCCCTCTCCTCAGGATCAGTTTCTGCCCCCTCAAAACTGCTGTCCCCCCTCCTTAAAAAAAACCTACCCTAGATCCGTCAAACCCTAGCCACTGCCACCCTATCTAAAACTTGCTCTTCATTGCTAAAGTTTTAGAACGCATCGTTGCCAACCTACTTCGTGCACACCTCCCACTCCCTTTTTGAACCCCTCCAGTCTCAGTACAGAGACTGAGCTTGTGAAAGTCACAAACGACATTCTCTCTATCTGTGATCAGGGCTCCCTCTGCCTCCTCATCCTCCTGGTCCTGTCCACCGCCTTCGACACAGTCGACCACGCCATCCTCCTCCACCCCCTGTCCTCCGTCATCCACCTCAGTGGGACCGCACTCGCCTGGTTCGAGTCCTACCTCACAAACCGCCAGCAGTACATCTCAATAAAGACTTCTCCTCCCGATGTCACCCGGTTACCTGTGGGATACCCCAGGGATCCATCCTTGGCCTCCTCTTCTTTCTTATTTACTTGCTCCCTCTTGGTGATGTCATCCGCAGCCATGGGCACATTTCCACATGTATGCGGATGACACCCAACTCTATTTTTCCACCTCAATTTGTGACCCCCAGACCCCTGACGTTGTGTCAGCCTGCCTGTCAGGCATCAAGTGCTGGATGAGCATAAATTTCCTTCAACCACAATGACAAAATTACACTTGTATAGCGTCTTTCACATCAAGAGGACCTCTCTTCAGCTCAATGTTGTCTGATCCCTGATGTTCGGTCAGTTGGTCTGTTGGAAATCAAGAGCTGGATGAGCACAAATTTCCTGCAGTGAAACATCAACAAGACGGAAGCCACACTCTTTAGGACCGTCGACGCCTTCTGAGCCATGGTTCCGACCTCCTCAACCTACCCGACCTGTCCTTAATACTCTTCAAACCCATATGCAACTTAGGCATCAAGTTTGATCCACATCCAGAACACTGCAACCCATGTCCTCTACCGCTCCAAGCTCCGTGACCCCATAGTTGCCCGACTGCTTTGGCTCCCCATCATCCAGAGGATTGAATTCAAGATCCTGGTCCTCACCTTCAAAGCCCTCCATGGCCTTGCCCTACCCTATCTCTGTGACCTCCTAAACGCCAACCTGTCTGCTGTCTCCACTCAATGGGCTCCGGTTTGCTCCATATCCCTCAAACTACCTGTCCCACCATCTTCACCTACTCTGCCCCTAACCTCTGGATTTCCATCCTGCAATCCCTCTGCCTTGCCCCCTCCCTGGCCTCCTTCAAGTTCCTCCTCAAGACTTCTCGACGGTCTCATCAGTCACCCCTCCATTCCCTCCGCCCTCCCCGACCCTGACCCCACTCGGGTCCGAAACATTAACTGTCCATCGCCTTGGTATGTCCTCCAGATGTGAAAGGCGCTGTACATACAAATATAATGTTGTTATTGTCATGGCTGGAAATTTCCTGTGATCCCCAAACCAATATATTGTAGACTTTCGTAGGTTGAAGATCAACGAGCACAAACACAAGGATTGACAAGAAAAAGTGATTTATTTATAAATTGGGAGAAAGTGGTGACAATGGAGCTATTGTTTGGTTTAAGGGCTTGTTCCCCTTCATTACTGTAACATGAGTGATACATTTTGACATTTATATTAATAAAAAGGTTTACGCTGATTATCTCTAATTGCAGGTTCTATCACCAGGTTGATTGAAGTCCTGTAGCTCAGTGGTTAGAGCGCTCGCCTCGCAGGCAAGAGGATCTGGGTTCGATTCCTGGTCGGGTCAGGGTAAATGTTAGGAGCAAGTTTCCTTACTCCACATACACCCTCAAACACACACACCTCTGTTTAGCCCATCACACAATATAATATAATGTGGTAATAGTATAATGTGGTGAGTGTATATCTTGTGGATGAAACACGAAACATACAATCCACGAACTACAACAAAAAGGACAAAATGACATGTGTAGAGTGCCTGCCACAGTCAGGATAGGACCTGAGCAAGGGAGAGAGGCAGGGGGAAGGGACGGGAGAGGGTTAGGAGGGGAGGGAGAGAGTTGGGAGGGGAGGGGGAGAGTTGGGAGGGGAGGGGGAGAGTTGGCAGGGGAGGGGGAGAGTTGGGAGGGGAGGGGGAGAGTTGGGAGTAGGAGAGTTGGCAGGGGAGGGGGAGAGTTGGCAGGGGAGGGGGAGAGTTGGGAGGGGGAGAGTTGGGAGGGGAGGGGGAGAGTTGGCAGGGGAGGGGAGAGTTGGGAGAGCAGCAGAAGGCACGGTCGAAGAGGAGACTCTTGAGGTCGGCCTTGAAGGAAGTGAGGGGGGCGTGAGGCGAAGGGATGGAGTTTGAAAGGGTGGGGGCAGCGAGGCTGATGGTCGTGGTGGGGCGGGGGACGTGGAGCAGGCCGGAGCCCATTTAGAAGAGGGAACAGACGGGTTGTTATGGAGACGCCATGGAGGGGCTTTGAAAGTGAAGACAAAGATTTTGAACTGTATCGTCTGGGAGATGGGGAGCCAATGTTGCCCACTGAGCAGAGGGAGCGAGGATTATTATTATTGATATTATATCTACAGCTAAACTGACCTCCCAGGTTCTGGTCTCCCATCGACTGCAATGCTCTGTTCGTCCGTTTATCTGTCTGTTGGTCACTTTCCCTCCCCCCCACTCCCTCGGGAGCCTGTCCCACCCGCTTGTTACTCTCTCACTGAAGTAGTGTTTCCGCAGACTTGTGAATTTACCCCCTTCGATCGCAGGCCGTAACTAGACTATTGGTGGGACGCCTGTGTTCGAATCCAGGCAGGGCAATGCTCTGGGCAAGTTTCCTCACTCCACACGCCTAATAATAATCACTCAAAAAAAAATTGGTCATTTCAACCCACAACTGTTTGTGGGGGACACTGCTGTGCACAATTGGCTGCCGCGTTCGTCCACAAATATACAGTCACTTCACTTTACAGTATGTTCTGTGAAGCGCTTTGAGACGTCTGGAAGATGTGAAATGCGCTATATCAAATGCAAGGATTATTATTATTAATATTATCTCTTCTCAGGTGTGAACTTGCCCGGCTAATCCAATTGTTGTTGTTGTGTCAACACAGCTCATAATAGTGAAGCCAAACAATAATAATCCTTGCATTTGATATCACGTCTTCTAGACTGTGTCTCAAAGCGCTTCACCGAATATACTGTAAAGTGAATTGACTGTATATTTGTGGGTGAAACCCGGCAGCCAATTGCGCACAGCAGCGTCCCCACAAACAGTTGTGGGTTGAAAGATCAATTCATTACGGTTCTTTTTTGAGGGATTATTACCAGCGTTGTAGAAGGATTGTAGACCCGAAATGTTGACTCTTTTTCCTTTCTCCATGGATGCTGCTTGACCTGCTGAATTTCCCCAGCAACTTCTGTTTTTGTCCCACCAACAGTCGTGGATTCAGTGACTACATTATTATTATTTATTTTGAATAACTTTATGTTGAATTCACCTTTCACTCCCTCTCCCCACTTACTCCCCCCTCTTCCTCCCTGACTTTACCCCACCCCACCTTTCCCTCTCTCTCCCCCTTTGCCCTCTTTTCCTCCTTTCTCCACTGGCCCCATTTCCATAACTGTTTGTGGGACACTGCTGTGCGCAATTTGGCTGCTGCGTTTCGCCCACAAATATACAGTCAATTCTCCAACTGACTTGACAAGGGTCTTTAACATCTGCAAGTTATTATTATTACATATTATTTTCATCTGTCTCTGAGTGCCTCTCTCTGTCTATGGGTCTCTCTCTCTCTCTCTCTCGCTGTTATTAATAATCCTTGTATGTATTAGATTCAGTGCCTTATCATGATTCTGTGACGTCTCAAAGTGCTTGACATGAGACAGAGCAGAACCAAACAACTGTTAAAACAAAAGCGTTATTTTTTAAAAAGTTTCCTTTGAAGGAAAGGTTCCTTTCTTTCCCCTTTGTTTGACTGCGGACGTTTATTTGTGTTTAATCACATGTTCAGGATGTCTTCAGTCATTGATATCCTTAAACACACCTCTCTTCCTCACACTGCCAAGTAAATCATTCTCTCTACAACGTCTCCACCCAAACAGAGCTAAGCACTTTGTCTCTCTTTGTCTGTCTTTCTGTGTCTCTGTCTGTCTGTCTCTCTCTGTCTCTGTGTGTGTGAGTGTCTCTGTCAGAAAAACAAAGATAAACAACCGATTCCTAATCAAATCACTGGGTTGTTTTCAAGGCAGAACAGTCCGTTTTTCCTTTACAATCTGCCTCCCACTCCTTTCCTCCCACCCTTCCCCCAAGTTTTGAGTTAGACTTTGACTGTTTTGGGCACTCCACCAGTTTAAGAGGATTTGAGAAACAGCCTTTGAATCAGGAAGTGTATTTCCACTCTCTTGCCGGATCAGCCAAATGCATTTAAGGTAAGATTTCAGCGCGGAATGGGAACTGAAGGGATTTGGGAGCCCTGTGGCTCAGTGGTTGGAGCGCTCGCCTTACACGTGAGAGACCTGGGTTCAATTCCCGACAGCGCAGGGCGAAATCTTGGGCACATTTCATTACTCCGCATGGCTGATAATAATCCCTGAAAGAAAACAATAATAAATTTGTCACTCAACCCATGACTGTTTGTGGGGGACGCTGCTGTGCGCAATTGGCTGCCGCATTTTGTCCACAAATATACAGTCAATTCACTTTACAGTATATTCCATGAAGCGCTTTGAGACACAGTCTAGAAGACGTGAAAAGCGCTATATCAAATACAAGGATTATTATTATTATTAGTATAAATTTTCTTAGTCCACACACAGTTTATCAGCCGTCAGTTGGAACCCGTTTGTTAGTTGATTGGTGCATCACTTTCCAGAGTAAGAATCCTTTCAAAAATAATAATGTGGTCACAGTGACTGTTTCAAAGACTGTGTGCGACACTGCTGTGTGCAATTAGCTGCCTATCCTGTCAGCAGCACATCAAACTGCATTTCATCCGCAAAATAAACAGTCACTGCCCTTTATAATAATAATGAATAATAATAATAATCCTTGCATTTTGATCTCGCGATTTTTATATCTTATCGACGTCTCAAAGCGCTTCACAGAATATACTATAAAGTGAATTGACTGTACATTTGTGGGCAAAACGCCATAGCCAATTGCGCACAGCAGAGTCCCCATGAACAGTCTGGATTGAAACGGTCAATTTTTATTCATGTGTTTTTTTGGGACGGATTAAGGTTTTGCCCTGATCTGCCTGGATTCGAAAATACAGGCCTCAAACTTGTAAGGCGAGTGCTCTAACCACAGTATATTCTGCGAAGCACTGTGTGACATCTCAAAGACATCTCAAATGCAAGGATTATTATTATTATCACGTCGTCAAGTGCCTTTAAAGAGCTCGGCTCTGAAAGCCTGGGTTCTCTAGCTTAGAAGGCGAGCGGGCTACTGTAAAGTGTAGTGACTGTGTACTTTTGGAAGAAACGCAGAAGCGTGCAATAGGGTCCCACATGAGTTGTAAAACTTGACACAACCGGTTAATGTGCTGCTGACAGGGGAAACAGTTTGGGGAAGAGAGGCTGGAAGTTTACATTTAGTGCACAATACAGACAGGAAAGATTGGGACCGGGGAGGGGAGATACCAGGAAACTCTACACAATATCCTGCCCGTGTAGCTCAGAGGTTGGAGCGCTCGTCTCGCATGCGAGAGGACCTGGGTTCGTTTCCCAGGCAGGTCAGGGCGAAACCTTAGGCAAGTTTCCTTCGTCTGCAAGCACACACACGCATGTCTCTGTTTACCAGCATTGGGTAGGAATCTGGTTGTTCGTCGATTGGCTTTTCTGTGTCAAAAATATAAATATAATAATAATAATTTGGTCACTCAATCCACGCTGCAGTTCGCAATACAGTGATAAAGTGCTATTTAAAATGCAAGATTATTAATAGTATATTATTATTAAATGATAATCCTCGCATAGGATACAGTACCTTATCACATAATAATACATGCATTTTGATATAGTGCTTTTCATATCTTCTAGACGTCTCAAAGCGTTTCACAGAATATACTTTAAAGTGAATTGACTGTATATTTGTGGGTGAAACGCAGCAGCCAATTGTGTACAGCAGCGTCCCCAAAAATAACCATGAGTTGAAATGACCAATTTTTTACTATTTTTTAAGAGGGATTATTATTTGGTGTGTGTGTGTGTGTGTGTGTGTGTGTGTGTGTGTGTGTGTGTGTGTGGAGTAAGGAAACTTGCCCAAGGTTTTGTCCTGACTCGTTTGGGAATTATACAGAGGTCCTTTCGCTTGCGAGGCGAGGGTTCTAACCACTCCAACAAATGATTCATACTCTGCCGAGCTCTTTGTGACGTCTGAACAAGCAATGAGTCGCTGCAAGGATTAGTAATTGAAGAAAAAAAATCTGACAAGCAAATTATGTTTCACCCCAAATTATGTTTCACCCCTTTTAAATGTATCCTGTGAAGCACTTTGAGGCGTATCACAGGCGTGATAAGGCGCTGCATCAAACGCAAGGATTATTGTTAATTTTACTATTATTAACAAACGAAATTATGCAACGCATGAGACTTGAAAGCAACAGCTTTGCGTTTAACACCACGTAAGAATTTCAGTCATCCAGACTCAGCGAAAAAAATCTCAGCTATTTGCTAAGGACTGCATAAACCTGTGATTGTTTCACTGCATGTCAGTGAAAGACTTCACAAGTTTAGGCACAGCCGTCAGATTAGAAGCAATACCAGAATAACCAGAATAAGTTTGCCTCTCGTTGCTTTGCAGATCCAAGCCTCAGTTAAACTCAAGTACCCTCACAATTCTAATTTGCTTCATCAATCCATAGGTTGGCTCACTCTCTCGCCTCCTGGGTCAGAGTAAAGTTGTGGGTTCCAATAATAATAATAATTCTTGTATTTGATGTAGCACTTTTCACATCTTATTAGGGCCCGCCGATATAGACATTTTCTGATATCGATATATCGGTTTGCCCATATCGATATATACCGATATATTGGTTTTTTTTGTCCTGCGCATGCACGCGCATTCAGAGGTGCGCGCGTATTTGGGGGTGCGCGCGCATTCCGGTGTGCGCACGCATTCAGATATCAACAAGGTAAGTTGAAAAAGTCTGTATCATACTGATATATACCGATATATCGATATATCGCCGGACACGATATACCGATATTTGCGATATATTGATTTTTGTTCATATAGAATTTTTCGATATATCGATATATTTTAAATTCCGATATCGACATATCGATATGAAAATTATATCAATATAACCGATACATCGATATATTACCGGACCCTACGTCTTATCGACATCTCGAAGCGCTTCACAGAATACACTGTAAGAATAATGATAAGAATTACAATAATAATAATGCTTGCATGTGATATAGCGCTTTTCACATCTTCCAGACGTCTTCACTGTAAAGTGAATTGACCATATATTCGTGGGCAAAATATGGCAGCCAATTGTGCACAGTAGCGTCCCCACAAACAGTCGTGGGTTGAGTGACCAAGTTATTATTGGGAGTTTCTCTCTCTCTCTCTCGGTGTCCTAGCCAACAAATGGTTTAAAGTCTTGTGCCTCATCCGGTCTGTTTGGAGGCCATACCTTTAGCCACTACGCTGTGAAACTCTGTCACTGTCTCCCTCAATCTCTCTGCCTTGCCCCTTCCCTCCCCACCTTCAAATCCCGCTTGAAGACCTTCTTGTTTGATTGTGTTTGGTGTCACCTCCCCACTCCCTCTCTCTCTCTCCCCACTGGCTTGATGTCGGACTCACTCACTGTGACAGCCTCCAGGCCAGTGTGTGAAGTGCGCTGTGTAAGTGCAAGTTATTGTTGTTGATCCCCTCACCTCCCCGCCCTCTCTCTCTCTCACAGGGAAACGCTGGGTCTCGACGCACTCTCTTCGCAGTAACATGTCTTCAGGAAGCGAGTTGGATGCGGAGACCACAAGGGGAATGGTCCAGAGGAAACCAAAACCCCCTCCCGTGAAGCCCAAACCCACAGCAGCTGCGATAAGGGGCGCGGAGATCTTCCAACTCCAACTCCAACCCTCTGACAATATTGTGGACAGTTCCAATGAGGCTCAGTGCCCAAGTAACACTGATAGAGCCAAGAGCAGACTCCCAGCTTTGCCAAAGAAGCCCCAACTGCCCATGCCAGCGCCCACCCCTGCCAACATCAGCAAGATTCTAGAACAGTTGACCAGATCCGCAGGGTTTGAAGATCAAGAGAACGTTCCGGAAAAGAGACACTGGGAGCCTGCAGAGAAGGAGAATCCGCCACCAGTTCCTCTCCCAATTCCAAAGGCCCGACGCAAGCATGGGCTACGGGTAGCGGGTCAAGAGATTGACCAAGGGAGTGGGCAGCTGACCATTGGGCCTGAGCGAGGACATCGTGAGGGTCAGCCCACCAACGAGCAAAGTCGCTGTAGCCAGAACAGTGAAGCCGGTGAGAGACACACACACACAATTATTATTGATTAGGAAAGGTCTTGACAAGGTCATTTGCTTTGATGTTGTGACGAGGAAGCTTAGTATGAGGCTGTGGATGTTGTATATCTGGAGCTCAGTGGTTAGAGCACTCGCCCTACAAGCGTCAGACCTGTGTTCGAATCCAGGCAGATCTGGGCGAAATCGTGGGCAAATTTCCTTACTCCACACTCACATGCGCCTAATAATAATCCATCCCCAAAACCCCCCACAATAATAAAACAAAAGCAGAGAGCTCGGAACACTCAGCAGGTCAGGCAGCATCCATGGAGAAAGGAAAGTGAGTCAATGTTTCGGATCCACGACCCTTCATCAGAACTGGGGTATTTGGGGATGGAAAGGTTTTTCAGGACAAGTTGGAGAGGGGAGGCAGGACAAGGAAGACAAAGGAGACTCTCTCCATAGATGCTGTCTGACATGCTGAGTTTTCCCAGCTCTGTTTCAGATTTCCAGCACCTTCAGTATTTTGTGATTTGCCCACAATAATAAAATTGGTCATTTCAATCCATGACTGTTTGTGGGGACGCTACTGTGTGCAATTGACTGCCGTGTTTTACCCACAAATATATACAGTCAATTCACTTTACAATATATTCTGTGAAGCGCTTTGGGATGTCGAGAAGATGTGAAAAGCGCTATATCAAATGCCAGGATTATTATTTCAGGAAGGCCTTTGATACAGAACAACCCAATGCGATCACAGGATTGTGTCACCAGGGTAGTCTTGTTCTCCCTTCATTGCAGCAAATAGTATTGTGTCCTCGAAATAACCAAATGAGGCAGCCAAAACAGGAATAAACACTTCTAACTTGCTCATTTATTGGAGCTACCTTGGTTATTAAATTATGTAGCCTTTGGATTGAATAGCTGCACAGTAGAAAGACACGTCAATATTCTCTACAAGCAGTTGGGATCTGGTTCAAGGTTACCAAGTCATTCAAGCCATTCGGATTGTATGTGAATGGGTGCATAATTGCAGACACAAAAAACATATGAATTATAGCTTTGTGGTTAACTTGTCAGTTTACCCTTTCATAATCTATAAAACATCTATAATGTCAGTTTCATAATCTATAAAACACCAAACAGTGGCAGTCACGTCTATAGACCACATTATGAGCAGGTGTCAAGAACTATACAAATATGAAAAGATGCTAAATTGCGCTCGCTGAATACCAGAGTTTAATATTAACTATACACTGTATGCAGCCACACATTAAAATGCTTTAATTGCCATTTAATATGCCAAACTTGTAGTGAATTCTTATGCAGTTAATATCAATGTTCATAAAAAAATTTAATAGAAGAAAATGATGTATGATAGTAATAACAATACATTTATGGTATCTTGGGCGAATATAAAATTGATTTTATATGGAGTCGTGTAGATCAGTGGTCGGAGAACTCGCCCTGCAAGCGAGATACCTGGGTTCGATTCCAGGCAGGTCAGGGCACGTTTCCTTACTCCACACGTCTAATAATAATCACTCAAAAAATATTATAACAAATGAGTCATTTCAATCCATGATATTTTGTGAAGACGCTGCTGTGCACAATTGGCTGCCGCGTTTCGTCCACAAATATACAGTCAATTCACTTTACAGTATATTCTGTGAAGCGCTTTGGGACACGTAGAAGATGTGAAAAGCGTTATATCAAAAGCAAGAATCACAGTTCCTGTAGAGAGGCTGGTACTTAAAGTAAAGGCAACGGGAATCAGCGCAGGTTATCACAATAATAAATAATAATAATCCTTGCATTTGATATAGTGTTTTTCACGTCTTGTAGATAACTCGAAGCGCTTCACAGAATATACTGTAAAGTGAATAATAGACTGTATAGTTGTGTGCGAAACGCGGCAGCCAATTGTGCACAGCAGTATCCCACAAACAGTCGTGATCAATATGATCATTTTATTATCATGCGTGTGCGTGGAGTAAGGAAACTTGCCGCAAGGTTTCACTCCCTGACCTGCCGGGAATCGAACCCAGGTTTCTTGCTTGTAAGGCGAGTGCTCTAACCACTGAGCTACAGGACAATAGATAAGCAATTGGTTGACCGGAAGAGCCCAGAGTGTGGTGGCTCAGGGAATGCCGGGCCTGGGGAGATGTTACCAGTGGACTTCCACAAGGGTCGGTTTTGGGACCTCTTTTGGTTAATATTTTTCCTGAATGATGTAGAACTCGGAGTCAAAACACAGTAACCACATTCGATCCTGACCCCAGCTCGGGTCCGAAATACGGACTGTCCAGTGCCTTGACTCCATACATGTCATTTTGTGTGTTGTGTTTGTTTGTGATGACAGCAAGCTAATGAATTCATTATTATTCATTAAATATAATCCTTGCATTCGATAAAGCACCTTCCTATCACGTCTTCTAGACGTCTCAAAGCGCTTCACAGAATATACTGTAAAGTGAATAGACTGCAAGACACGGCCTGCGATCGGAGAGGGGTAAATTCAGGACAAATCTATGCAAAACCTATTTCAGTGAGCGAGCAGCGAATCTGTGGAACAGGTTCCCAGGAGAGACGGTTGAAACAGGAAATGTTGATTCCTTTAAACACGGATGAAATGGTTTTCTTTTAGGAAATAACATTATGGGATATAGGACACACTTAATTTGGGATATATTAATAATAATAATCCTTGGTTTTGATGTCACGCTTTCACGTCTTTTAGACTGTGTTCTCAAAGAGCTTCACAGAATATACTGTAAAGTGAATTGACTGTATATTTGTGGTCGAAACGCGGCAGCCAATTGCGCACAGCGGCGTCTCAGTTTGACTGACCGAATTATTATTTTGCGGTGGGAAAAGCAATCCGCCAATCAACCAACAAGTGATTGTTCCTACACACCGATGGTAAACATAGGCGTGTGTGGGGTAATGAAACTTGTCTCAGGTTTCACCCTGATCCGCCTGGGAATTGAACCCAGGTCCAGTCGCTTGTGAGGCGAGGGCTCTAACCTCTACACTACCAGTCTCCATATCTCTGCGCTGACCTCTCCAAGGCCAATATATGTTTCCTGAGGTGTTGGTGCCCAAAACTGAACGCAGTCTCCAGGTGGGGTCTGACTAACTCTGTACAGCTGAAGCATCGTTTCTTCCCCCGTGTGTTCCAGGTCTCTCGAGATAAAAGCCAACATTGTATTCGATATTTTGATTGCGTTTTGTACCTGGGAACTCGTTTTTAGTGATTTAAACCCAAATCTCTTTGCTCATCCACAGCTCTCAATTTCTTCCCGTTAAGAAAATATTCTGCCTTATTCTTTTTATGTCCATATTAGCTGACCTCGCACTTCCCAACATTGAACTCAGTCTGCCACAGCTTTGCCCACTTAATCTGTCTAAGTCCCTCTAACTTCCAGCTCCCATCTACACTACTTACTGAGCCACCGATCTTAGTGTCATCTGCAAACTTGGATATAAAACTTTCGAATCCTTCATCCAAGTCATTTATACACAGTATGTATATATATATGTGTATATATATGGCAAGGCACAATTCTCAAATCTAGCTTTGTAAAAATTATGACAGATGCATTTGCAATTTCCTCTGTCATTTCCTTTGACGGCCTGGGGTGGAAACTAACAGGTCCAGCCTGGAGATTTGTTAGTCTTATTTTCTCCAAGACCACATTTTAATTTATATTCTTGGGTTCGAATCCCGGCAGGACGGGGTGAAGTCTTGGGCAAATTTCCTTACTCCACACGCCTAATAATAATCCCCCCCAAAATAATAAAATGTTCATTTTAATCCAAGACTCGTTGTGGGACTCTGCTGTGCGCAATCGGCTGCCGCATTTTGCTCTCAATATTTACAGTCAACTCACTTTACAGTATATTCTGGGAAGCGCTTTGAGACACAGTCTATAGGACGTGAAAAGCATGATATCAAATGGAAGGAGTATTATTATATCCTGTGAAGTGCTTTTAAGACGTCTTGGAATACCTGATAACCACAAAAACTTGCATTTATATAGCGGCCATCACGCAGGGCAGCGTGTTAAAGCGCTGTAACAAATACAAGGATTCTTATTCATATTATTAATATCATTAATAATCTTTTGTTGTTTACAGAGCGCAGAGTGGAGGAAGTTCAGAATCCTGAGGGAAGGACAGGAGGGAAGGATGGTGACTCTCTGTGCCTGTCAGACTGCCCGTGCGTGTGCCACCGTCACAGGCCTGGCATGGTCCTGGTCTGGATGCCCGCTTCCGCCCCTCCTCCCCCTCACCCGCCCCAGTCACACAGCTCAGACACCTCTCTGTCGGATCTGTCGGAAACTGAGGCCGACGGGGAGGACAAACCGTTCCGTTACGTGTTGCAGATCAACGGAGAGAGCGGCGAGACCGACACGGACACCAACGGTCCTGCATGTGAAGGTGCCAACACTCCAAGTTACAGGTACCAGGGTAATCTCTATCTCTCCCATCACCCCAGCCCTCGCCAGGCTCCCCATCACACATACTACACTCTACCTTCATCACCCCAGCCCTCACCAAGCTCCATTGACTCCCTATCACACATTAAACTCCTTAGTCCCATCACCCCAGCCCTCGCCAGGCTGCCCTGGCTCCTTATCACCAAACAGATCAATTTAATGATCCTCACACTCATGTCACCCCCTGGCACCTCCCTCCCTCTCCTACCTGCTTAACCCGCTGCCCACTGGGCTGGCTCCGGCCTCCTGTTTGTCCCTCGTCACCTCCGCTCCATCATCGGCGGCCATGCCTTCAGCCACTGGTCCCCGAAACTGTCACCGTCTCCGTCAATTCCCCCCCTCTCCCTCCCCCTCCATTCCTCCACCCCCACCTTCAATGAAACATCAATCTCGTGAGGGGTGCCGTGTTAATGTAAGTTGTTGTTGCTGTTGGGTAGTTGAGCAAATTGAAATGAAAAAAATAGTAATAATAATCCATGCATTGGACACAGCGAAAGTGTAGTGACTGTGTATTTTGTGGGCGAAAGATCTGCTAAGACCTAACACTGGGTGAACAGGCGCAATGGGTTGAATGGCTTCTTTCTGTTCTGTTTGTGGTCAGGGTTGACGTTGAGGTTCAGGGTGAGGAGGTCAGAGAGCCGCCAGGCCGCGACATCCAACAGGTGACAGCGGAGGAAACAAAAGGAGAAAATAACTTTGACCACGAGGTCTGTGACCAAACCACAGGAGATGATGATGGAGTCACCCTTGTGTCCTACCAGTGTGTTAAAGACTTCCAACCACCTCATCATCAAGACACAGAGCCTCAAACCAACATCATCCCCGACAAACAGACTCTCATCGGCTCTGAGATTCCAGCCAATGAAGACCCCAAACGTCTTCCCCTCAACCTTCTCCCCAAACCTGCAATCAACCTGGTCCCCAAACCTTCAATCAACCCAGTCCCCAAACCACCTCGAAGAAACCGTGGAGCCAGCCAGGCCTCCTTTGGGAAGATTGATGTTCCATTGGCCCCAACGAGACCCAGGAAGGCGCCTAGGCCTGTCTCCCAGCCGCCACATCTCACCTACTTTCTGCCACAGGCCCCCAGGCCTGCAGAGAGGGTGAACCTGGAGATGGAGCTTCCCAATCAGCGTCTTGAGGTCACTGAGCCTTCGTGTCGGCCGAGTGTCTGCCACCTACGCTGCCTGAACGCAACTGAGACACGCTCAGCTCCGTCAAGCCCCAAAGAACCTCATCAACACAGGATGTACAGTGACATTAACATAGGTATTTGCTGTCTGTGCTCTAATCACATCATTTACTGGATGCAGACTCCACTTCCCTGAGCTACGCTGGCACCTTGGCTTTTTGTTTGACTCTCAGCTGTACTTTCTACCTCATAGTCGTGCCATGTCCTGCTTTGCCTCCCCCACCTCCACAACAATGCCCAGCTCCACCACAGGTCACCCCATACATGCATTCATCATCTCAAGGCTTGATTAGGCCAACTCCCTCCATGTTGGCCTCCCCAACTCTTTCTTCCACAAGCTGCAGATCATCCAAAACTCTGCAGCTCATGTCCTCTACTGTGCAAGGCTCTGTGACCCCATCAATCCCACCCTCGCCCGGTTCCACTGGCTCCTCATCCCTCAGAGGATTTAGTTCAAAATCCTTGTTCTTACTTTCAAAGCTCCTCCATGGCCTCGCTCCCCCAATCTCTGACCTGTTAACTCCATTTTCAACCTGTCCACTCCCTCCACTCAGTCTCTCTTTCAGCCTCTCTGCCCCCATCCTCTGGAACTCCACGCAAAAGTCCTTCCACCTTGCCCCCTCCCTCGCCTACTTCAAGGCCACCCCAAGAACCTCCTCTTTGAATGTATCTTTGGTCACCCTCCTCCCCCCCCCCACCCTCCCTGTCCTCCACTCCCTCCTGAACCCAACCTCCAGCTCGGGTCCCAATCCCTGACTGTCCAGCCCAGTGCCGTGGGGTGTCCCCCTGACATGAGACACTGTAAATGTGATTTGTTGTTGTTGTGGTGGTGATTGACAGTGTGTTTTGTTTGTAGAGGAAGTTGGTGACTTGAGAAACGAAGATGACTTGTACGAATTTCAATTGGAGGTTCCTGAGAGCAGGTCAGATTAGTATAATATTAATAATATTTCTTGCATTTGACACACCATCTGATCATGTCTTCGTGACGTCTCAAAGTGCTTCACAGGAATAAACTGTAAAATATATATTTCGGTGGGGGTGAAACGCAGCAGTCAATTGCAATCAACAGTGTCCCACAAACAGTCATGCATTGAGTGATCACATTATTATTATTTATTTATTTTGAAGGGATTATTAACCCTAGAAAAGCAATCCGCCAAATCGACTAACAATCCAGTCTCTCTATCTCTCTCTCTCTCTCTCTCTCTGTCTCTCTCCCTGTTAATAATAATCCTTGTATTTGATATATTTTTGGGGGTGAAACACGGCAGTCAATTGCACACAGCAGTGTCCCACAAACAGTCGTGGGTTGACGGATTATTACTCCCCGGAAAGCTATCCGCCAATCGATTAACAACTACTTACTGCTGATACACAGGTGTACTTGTGAAATAAGGAAACCTGCCTATAGTTTATTCCTGCCTGGGAATCGAACCCAGATCTTTACACTTGCAAGGCAGGCAACCTTATCACTACACTATAGGACTCCAGTTACAATTGGTTGGACAGGTCCCTGAGCTGAGGAGATTCTTTGTTCCTTATCAATGTCAGAAACTCTCTGGGTGGGGGGGTTTATGAGAGAATAGTCAAGTAAATGTGGCCAAACACCCAACAACACTGCTAACAGGGAGGGTGGTCCTAGCTGGACAAGCATTGGGAAAGCTTGGCCAGACAGCGGTCTCTCTCCCTCTCTCTCGATGGCCTTGTTGGATTCAGAAGAAATGGGAGTTTTCTCAAAGAAACGATCTTCAGTCATCATAGAGTTTTATGATCTTTTTTATTCAGTACTACATCCCAGTTATAGTACAGGCACTCCTCTTGTGGTTCGAACAGTTACTTGTTAGTTCGAACAGTTGAATCTTGGAGGACAGCCAACACATATATACTCAGTTCGCTTTCTTTGTCCTACAGGACCCAATCAGTTAAGACAGTCTTGCCCAACCAACATGCCCATATTAGGAGCGTTATCCAATGGTCACACACCCTTGCTATGTTTCTACAATGCACATTATCTGGTCACAAGCTTCTGATCTGGTCTAAATCAGTCTAGACTGCCAGATAAACACAAACGTGTTGTTACAGAGTCACACCCAAAACTGCTACATTCCCACAGACTCCAGCAGTTACTCTCTGGCCTCTCCCACAACACCACCCGCACCCCCACCACCCAAGCCTTGGCTCTCGTCAACCTATGCCTAATACTCTCCAGAAATTAGGTAAACAGGTCCCTCCAGGGGGAGAGAGAGAGAGAGAGAGAGAGAGAGCGCGCATCCCATCCCAACAATGTATCTCTGGGTTTCCCATGTGTGGGTGGGATGTGGGGAATTTTCAGTTGGGTTTGGAGACACTTAAGCAACGCTGATAGGTTTCTGTGTGTGACAGACACCCGATTGGGGAAAATGTTATTGCTGTGACCACAAAATGCTACCCCCATCAAAACAAATTACAGTCACTGTTGAAGGGAGTTGTGGAAATATTCGATCAACAAGAATAATAACAATAATAATCCTTGTATATTTTACAGCACCTTAGCACGTTGTTGAGACGTCTCAAAGCACTTCACAGAATATACTGTAGTGACTGTGCATTTTGTGGATGAAACGCGACAGCCAGTTGCGCAGTGACGTCCCATTTGAGCGACTAAATAATTAGTCGCTCAAATGATGTGCCCTGCCTGATTGTTTGATTTTTTTGGCTGGGAGTCCAAATTATTTTTTGAAACTGAGAGAGAGGGAGAGACAAACTAAGGCAGAGAAAGAGAGACTGTATGTGTGTGATTGAGCCCCTGATTAATTCTCCTTCTCTTCTGATTACAGACCATCAAAGGATCAGAAGCTGATCAACTGGCAATCTCAGTTTGAAAGTGGTGAGGAATTAGCATTTTACTATAAATCTAAACTGATGCTTCAGGGCATAGAAACTTATGAACAGGAGGCTATTCAGCCCTTCGAGCCTGTTCTGCTATTTAATTAGATCATGGCTGATCTGTTCCTCTACTAATCTTTCAATTCCAATTTCCCGTTTTCTCCCCATATCCCGCGGAGTCCTGTGGTTAGAGCACTCACCTTGCAAGCGAGAAACCTGGGTTCAATTCCAGGCAGGTCATTGCGAAGCCTTGGGCGAGTTTCCTTACTCCACACGCCTGATAATAATCCCTCAAAAAAATCAGTAATACTTTGATCACTCAACCCACGACTGTTTGTGGGGACGCTGTTGTTGGCAATTGGCTGCCGCCTTTTACCCACAAATATACAGTCTGTTCACTTCACAGTATATTGTGTGAAAAGCTGTCAAACGTCTAGAAGATGGGAAGAGCGCTGTATCAAATGCAAGAATTATTATTATTGTTATTCGCCCACGTAATGCGCCATCACTACACTTTACAGTGTATCCTGTGAAGCGCTTTGTGATAAGGCGCTGTATCAACTGGGAGGAGTATTATTGTACAACCAATACGCTACAGGTCTCCGCTCACCCTGTGCCTTGAATTTGCCTGAATTTCAGAGCCTCTGTATCAGACCTACCGGGCGACCATGATCACAAAGGAAATCAGGCGACAGACTGTGGTGAGAGCCTCCAGCGAAACCAGCTCCGACTGCGTGTACGAGAGCATCGCCTCCGTTCGCAAGGAGGTCAGCTCCTCCAGTCGGGGTTCGAACCCCCAAACCCCGCACAACACCCTGTGGCAGAATCTCCCCGCGGTCAGGGAGAGCGGAATCCTGGAGAAAATGAGCCGGGAAGAATGTAAACTACAAGAGGTGAGATGCCAGACGTACACTGTATATTGCTTTGAGACACAGTCTAGACCTGTGGTTCTCAACCTTTTCCATTTCCAACTTGTTAATTTCCAACATTATTGTGTACCCCCCATCCAACCACACACACACACACACACACACACAACCACCCCCACCTCATTCCACTTACAATTATGACCAAGTTTTTCTTATACAACAAATTAATTAGCGACGTACAAAACCAGGAGAATAACAATTAAATATACAGTTTGGAAGGCTATAAAATAAATAAGAGAGCTAAATAAATCAATGTACCGCCAGCTGTACCTCCTGGAAGCAATTTTGTACCCCCTGGGGGACATGTACCCTGGTTGAGAACCTCTGGTCTAGAAGATGTGAAAAGCGCTATACAAGTAGACCCCGCTTAACATAGTAGTTTGGTTCTTGAAAAGTGCGACTTTAAGCGAATTGACGTTAAGTGAACACATTTTTCCCGTAAGAATGTATGTAAAAACTGGAGTTAGGTTCTTTTGGACATTTTTCGTCAAAATGATCCCTCCAAAAATCATTATACTCACTCACTCTCTCCCTGACATTGTCCTTGAGCTGAACTGACCCTGAGCGATTGCTTTGCTTTGCAGAGTATGTTTGAAGTGTTGACATCTGAGGCTTCCTATCTGAAGAGTCTGAACCTATTAATCGATCATTTTGAGAATTCCAAAGAGCTTCAAGAAACCATCATTTTACGGGACAAGAGAATCCTTTTCTCGAACATCAACCGGGTGAAAGACGTCGGTGAAAGGTGCGGGGAAACTGAGCTCTGTCATAAACCTCATCATCCTCACCCTTCTTACAGCACCTTGTCATGTCTTCAAGACGTCTCAAAGCGCTTCACAGGATAAACTGTAAAATGGAGTGACTGTATGTTTTGTGGGCGAAAACCAACAGCGAATTGCGCAGAGCGGTGTCTCAAAAACAGTCGTGGATTCATATATTCTGTATACAATGGATTGTGTGTAGACAGTGTGCAATAATTCCTCAAGAAAAAATAATAATAATTTGGTCAGTCAATCCACGACTGTTTGAGGACCACTGCTGTTTGCGATTGGCTGCCTCGATTCATTCCTTAAAATACACAATCAATTCACTTTACGGTGTATTCTGTGAATATATATTCTCAAAGACGCGAATAGTGCTATATCAAATGGAAGGATTATTATTATTTATTGTAATCCAATATAAGCATCATTATTATTCAGTGACCAAATCATTATTATTTTATCATTTTTTTGAAGGGATTATTACCCCCAGAAAAGCGATCCGTCAATCGACCAATAAGCGGATTCAAATTTACTGCTAGGTAAACAGAGCGAACGAGCGAACAGTAAGACAACTTGCCTAAGATTTTGCCCTGACCTGCCTAGGGTCGAACCAGGGTCGTCTCACTTGCGAGGCGAGCGCTCTAACCACTGAGCTACCGGAGAAACTTGGGAGATTTAGAATAAATCTGGGAGAAAATACCAATTTTATTAAACACTGAAACTCCTGCCTTGGCAGTTGGCAGGAGGGGCGGGGACAAAGGGTAAAGTCAAGAGCTTCCAGTCCATGGTGACTTTGCCCACAGAATATACAGTCACTACACTTTACAGTGAAAGGCGCTCTATAAGTATAGTTTTGTTATTGAAGCGCTTTGAGATGTCTGTATAAAATACAAGCATTATAACCTGGGCCAGACGATTCCATGTCTCACTGGCTCCCCTTTGTGGCCAAGCTAACGAGCTAACACTAGGGACCAACCAGACACATCATAATCATAATCCCTGCATTTAATATCACAGTTATCATGTCTTCTGGATGTCACAAAGTGTTTCACGGAATATAGCATAAAGTGAATTGACTGTATATTTGTGGGCGAAATACAAGGTGACTAACACGCGGTGATAGTATTACAATGTCGAATGAGTCTTCAGAAAATATACTGTAATGAGGCATGTATATTTTGGGGGGGAGTGGGGGCGAAATGCGGCAGCCAATTGTGGCCCAACTGTATCCCACAATCAGCTTCGAATTGAGTGACCACATTTAAAAAGAAAAGGATTATTACCCCTAGAAAAACGATCCGCCAATCAACTCTCAACTGGGTTCCTACTTACTGCTGGTAAACAGGGCTATGTGGGGGAGTAAGGAAACTTGCTTAAGGTTTTGTCCTGATCCACCCAGGAATCGAACCCAGGTTCTGTCCTGTAATCAACGAGAAACTCACTTTCCAGCGACTTCTGTTTTTAATGGTAGCTCAGTGGTTAGAGCGCTCGGCTTCTGTGAAGCGCTCTGAGATGCCGTCTGGCGTGGAGGGCACGAAATAAATCAAAGTTGTTGATTCGCAAGCGAGATTATTCAGGATCGATTTCTGGGTGGTTTAGGGCAAACTCTTCAGCAAGTTTCCTTACTCTACACACACATGCCTCTGGTTACCCAGCAAAAAATAATAACAATTTAGTCATTGAATCCACGACTGTTCGTGGGATACTGTGCAAATTGGTTACTGTGTTTCCCACCCAAATACAGTTCTAACACTTTAGAGTGTATAGTCTGTGAATCGCTTTCAGATGTTTTGAAGATGTGATAAGGCGCTGTAAGGAAACTCACCTAAGGTTTTGCTCTGACTCGTTCGGGAATTGAACTCAGATCCTCTCGCTTTCGAGGCGAGCGCTCTAACGACTGAGCTACAGGCCTCCACACTGCAGACCAACGCTATGTAATAATCATGTTCAAATCCCTTCATTCCCCTGGTACCTCCCTACCTCCCTCTCTGACCTCCTCACTCCCCAATCCAAAGACCAGTGCCTCCGCTTGTCTCTCACGCACCCCACCATCGGAGATCAGGCTTTCAGCCATTAGGCCCCCAACCTCTCCCTCAATCCCTCCGCCTCGCCTCCCACTCTCTCGCCATCTTCAAGACCCACCTTAAAACGTTCCTTTTCGACCTTCCGCCTCCCGCTGGCTCGGAATCAGGCTCTGACCTTGTTAAGCAATCTGAGACTCCACCCTCCACGCAGGGGTCCTGTAGCTCGGTGGTTGTTTGCTGTGCGCATTTAGCTGCCGTGTTTCACCCACAAATACACAGTCAATTCATTTTACAGTATATTCTGTGAAGCGCTTTGAGACACAGTCTAGAAGACGTGAAAAGCACCAGATCAATTGCAAGGATTGTTACTGCAAATGCAAGTTGTTGCTGTTTTTGTAATCCAGCTTTCTGCAGGAACTGGTGGCTCGAGTGTACGAGAGTGTGAGGATATTTGACGTGTGCGACATTATCCACCGACACGCAGAGGACAGCTTCCATGTCTACATCGATTACGTGAGGAACCAACTGTACCAGGAGCAGAAATACAGTCACCTCATGTGAGTCTCAGCTGCCAAGGTCCAAGTCAACAATGTCATATTGGCCGAGGGCTAAGGCTTATGTAGGAGCCCAGAGTGTGTGTTGGGGTATCTGCTGGAGTCTAAACCACACATAGCTATCCCATTGAGAGAGCATCTGGCCAAGCTTTCCCACTGTTTGTCCAGCTAGGATCGCCCTCTCTGGTAGTTGGTAGAGT
Organism: Hydrolagus colliei; assembly: GCA_035084275.1. Classification (NCBI taxonomy): domain Eukaryota; kingdom Metazoa; phylum Chordata; class Chondrichthyes; order Chimaeriformes; family Chimaeridae; genus Hydrolagus; species Hydrolagus colliei. The sequence continues at coordinate 2,010,673 of CM068775.1, read as the reverse complement.
CCTGTAGCTCAGTGGTTATTCAACAACAACAACTTTGATTTACATAGCGCCCTCCACGCCAGACGCTCTCAGAGCGCTTCACAGTAGCAGATTGCAGGACCGATCCAGAGGCAGGGGTAGAAAGGTGACCAAAGGCACGGTCAAAGAGAAAGGTCTTTAGCTGGGACACTCGCCTTATAAGCATGAGATCTGTGTTTCGAATCCAGGCAGGTCATGGCAAAACCTTGGGCAAATTTCCTTACTCCAAATAATAATCCATCCCCAAAACAATATAATAAATTGGTCATTTCAATCCACAACTGTTTGTGGGCCGCTGCTGTATGCAATTGGCTGCACGTTTTGCCCACAAAAATAGAGTGTCTAACCACTGAGCTATAGGAATCCAGTATGCATATGGACTGAGATCACCACGGCTCTCTCCCCACAGGGAATCCAACAGTCACTTTGCCGCAGTTATAGTGCGGCTACAGGAGATGCCAGACTGCCAGCGACTGCCCTTCATGTCCTTCCTCCTGCTTCCCTTCCAACGCATCACCCGCATCAAGATGCTGATCGAGGTACAGTGGCCTTATGCACACACCCAAACACGCATGCACATACACGCACACTTGCTCACACGAACACACACATATACACACACGTGCGCGCACACACAGACCCACGCTCACACACTGTCATCCACGCACCCTAAGATTAAAGTTGTTTGTGTAGTTTAGTGCCTAGAGAATTTGCCTAAAAAGATTACCAGATCAGATTCCACGGGTAATAATCCTTTTTTAAAAAAAAAATTGGTCTCTCAATCCATGACTCAATCCACGACACACACATATACAAACTCACACATTCACATACCACACACATGTACATACACACACACATGTACACGCATACACACACTGGCTGATGCTCCTGTTTATTGCCGTATTTAGAACATTCTGCAGAGAACGGAGGTGGGTTCAACCAACGAGGATAATGCCACAAAAGCATTGGACGTTGTTTCCAAGGTAAGAGAAGTGATTGTAACTGAGTTAACTCTTACTCTCTTCCTCTGTCCCTCGGCCTCGCCCCATCCCTCGCCTCTTTCAAGGCACACTTGAAGACCCTCCTCTTTGACCAACTGCACCATCGGTCACTCTCCAACACCCCAACCTCCCTGCCCTCCACCCCCTCCTGATCCCAGTTCGGTTCCCAATCCCTGACTGTCCAGCCCAGCGCCTTGGGACATCCTCCTGATGTGAGAGACGCTGTGTAAATGTACTGTTGTTCTCTTCCATTAACCAGATCATTGAGGAGTGCAACACAGAAGTGGGGAAAATGAAACAAATGGAGGAACTGATAGACATTGGGAAAAAACTGGAGTTCGATAAACTGAAGGTAAAGTGTTTCTACCAACAGGATTTGAGAGAATTAAATAAAATATACACCCGGAGCCACAATGTAATATTAACATAATATGAAGCCATGCAATAAGATAATAATCCTTGCATTTGGTACAGTGCCATATCATGTCAATGAGATGTTGCAAAGCACTTCACAGTGTTGGGATTTCCGATCCCCGAGATTCTAACCTATTTGCTATTATTATAACCAGAATTTTACTAACAACAACACAGACACTTATATACTTATTACAGAAATACCTTGCAGCCCTTAACAGTAAACCCTTCAGTAATAGATGACAACCCTGTCTACCTCAGGACATACAGCATATACATACACCAGCACCTCTCTCATGCTCTGTTTAGCCTATTCACCGAGGGTAACACCAAACGCTTGCTTCTGTGTCCTTCCCTGCCTGTAAAACACAATGACAGAACCCATACCACCCGTTCCAGTAGTTCTGGACAACAGCGGCAGGCTGGAGATCTTGGTTTCCACCTTGAGATATTCCCCAACTGCTGTGTTGAGCCACTCTTTCCCTTTTATGTTTATGCTCCTCCACCAGCCTCACTTACTCTGAAACAAAACCCTTTCACACGTGATAATTCATCCTGATTGTTGTGTTTGTATCTTTTCCTTATTAGTCATCCTGGTGTCTCCTGATTCTTGGTGATCCTGGCCCTGTTTGTTATTAGCCCTTTCCTTGTCTGGACTAGCAGAGCGGTTCTCAAACATTCCTGTTTTCTCAAAGCATCTTCTTGTAAAACGCCCCCCCATCTACCCAGGCCTGTCTTCTCTGCCTCCACTTACCCCATAACTTCCCACTATTGAGAAGGGAAAGCGTAGCTGTACTGATGTCTTTAACTGAACATGTTTTCTGTTCTCTGTGGTTCACATGTTTCATATCTCCTACCACTGGTGCCAACCTGACTACACACAGTTCTGTTTTACAGACAGGGCTGGTTTCTGCAACTCTGTTTTATACCTAAATTTGTAATGTTATTACACATTATACACATTGATTTATTTATTAAACATAAAGTAAACCTAATGATTTGACTAAGTCTAACAACAGAATATACTGTAAAGTGTAGTGACTATATTTTATGGGCGGAAAGCAGCATTCTTTATTTTGGAGGGATTATTATCCCTGGAAAGTGATCCACCAATTGATTGACAAACAGGTTAACTCACTGATAAACAAGCGTGTGTGTGGAGTAAGGAAACTTACCCAACGTTTCGCCCTGACCGGGGCTGGAATCAAACCCAGATCCTCTCGATTGCAACACGGGGGCTCTAACCACTGAGCTACAGGAATGTGGCTTGCGAGGCGAGGGTTGAACCATTGACCTACAGGACTGTGGCTTGCGAGGCGAGGGCACTAACCACTGTGCTATACTAAATCAAGCCGTGGTTTGAGGCTCGGGTTTGTGGAAGCTCAGGGTCAGTAACCAGACTATGGTTTGCCTTTCAGGCCATTCCCATCATCTCCCAGGCCAGACACCTGGACAAGAAAGGAGAGATCACAGAGATCATCCAGCGAGGAAACCTCTTCGGAATGAAGCCTAAAATGGTGTCTTTGTACCTCTTCCTCTTCAACGACCTGCTGCTGATCACCAGCAGGAAAAGGCAAGAATAACAAGAAACCACTTAGCAGCACAAGAACAACAAACGATATTTACACAGTGTCTCTCACATCAGGAGGACATCCCAAGGCACTGGACAGTCAGGGCGTTTGACAGTCAGGAGTTGGGATCAGAAGTGGGTGGAGGGCAGGGAGGGTTTGCGGGTGACCGGTGGTGTGGTCAAAGAGGGTCTTGAGATGGGCGAGGGAGGGAGCAAGGCAGAGAACCTGGGAGATGGGGAGCCAGTAGAGTCGGGCAAGGGTGGGGGTGATATAGAGCTTGGTGTGGGAGAGGATAATTCTGGATGATCTACAGCTTGTGGAATTGTAGATGGGAAGTCTGATAAGTTGGTTTAACAAGCAGCAGGAAGTGAGCTAATGGACGGTTGTGTGTGATAGGGAGGTAGTGTAGCCTAGTGAGGGCTGGAGTGATGGGGGTAAGGAGTTTATTATGTGGGATAGGGAGCCAGTGGAGCCTGCCGAGGGCTGGGCTGATGGGGTGTGTGATAGTGTGTAACTAATGACTGGTGTATGTGATGGTGTTTGCAGCTCAGACAGGTATCTGGTGGTAGACCATGCTCACCGGTCTATGGTGGAAGTACAGAGTTGTGGTCCCCAAAGCTCTGAGAGGGAGAACTGTTTCCTGCTGACATTGCTTGAGAATCATCAGGGGAGACAGGCCGAGCGACTGGTCAAGCCACATTCACAGTGAGTGACAATCCATGTTCATTATTGTTCTGGGGGCTTGGCGTATCATTGTGTCAATTCACTTTACAGTGTATTCCTGTGAAGCGCTTTGAGACGTCTCAAAGATGTGACAAGGGGCTATATCTAATGTCTATATCTATATCTATATCTAATGCGAGGTAAACAGACGCGTGCGTGTGGAGTAAGGGAAACTTGCTCAGCATTTCGGCCTGACCGGGAATCAAACCCAGGTCCTCTTGTTTGCGAGGTGAGCGCGATAACCACTAAGCTACAGAACTCCACTGGATATATTTGAGGCATCTCAAAGACGTGATAAGCCACTATATCAAATCATAGAATCATCGAATTAAACAGCACAGAAGGAGGCCATTTGGCCCATTGTGTCTGTGTTGTCTCTTTGTCCAAATGAATCCCACTCCCTCGCTCTCTCCCCATAGCCCTGCAAACCAGTCCTCCCCAATGCAAAGATTATTATTAAACAATCTTCCCATTCTCAGGTCTGACCTGCACCGGTGGCTTGATGCCTTATCCTCCCACAACCGACGTAATTCAGAAATTTGCAGTGATGAGAAAATCTACGAACGCTGGGGTAAGTATGTACGAGGGGAAGAGAGGGGGGTAAGTGGGAGTCCTGTAGCTTAGTGGTAAGAGCGTTCGCATTTCAAGCGAGGGTTTCATTCCGGGCGGTTCATGAGCAAAACCTTAGACAAGTTTCTTTCCTCCAAACTCACGTCCCCGTTTACCAGCAGAAAGTAGGAACCCGCTTGTTAGTCGATTGGCGGATCACTTTTCTGGAGTAATAATCCCTTGAAAACAGGACTGCCCAATCAGAAATGTGGAATCCTGTAGCTCATTGGTTGGAGCACTCACCTTACAAGTGAGGGACCTGGGTTCAATTCCAGGGCAAAACCCTGGGCAAGTTTCCTTACTCCACACACCTAATGATAAACCCTCCAAAAAAAACACAAAGCTTGTAAAAGCTTGGATATCCGGTACCCAACCAACTAGCATACTCAACCAACCAGTATCACCCAATACAATTCACCATTCTAGTAACCGGATCTCATACCGTCATAACCAGGACACTTGCGAGTATGCTCACTTTGCGCCTGCTGGAATGCATTTTTACCGATCATTGGTAAGTATCCATACAATATTCTGTTATTATTTAGTCTATTATTAATATGGTATGTTTCAAAATAAGTTAATTTTTGGGGGTTGGATTTTCGGCAACTTGCCACTCGACTATCCAGCGTATTTAATTAATTGGCACCGGGCAGGTCCCGATGGTGCGGATAATAAAGATTTTACTGCAATGGTTTCAATCCACGACTGTTTGTGGGGCACTGATGTGCGCAATTGGCTGCCGCGTTTTTCCCACAAATATACAGTCAATTGAATTCACAGTACAGGTATCCCACCCCAATCACAGCCTCGTCAACTACGAAACTCATGTATCCACGGTTTGCTAAATGCGACAACCCTCGCAAACCGCGTTTTGCGCATCCACGATTTAAATTTGCAGGTTTAAATTTTCAAACAGCTAGCGTCTAGCATTAGGACCCAGTTGTGATGTTGCAATCAACCAGTGACAACGCTCCATGTACCCCCCATAAGCCCTCCGTATCACCCCCCCCCCATCCCCCAGCCCTCTGTGTCACACCCCCACCCAGCCCTCCATGTCAACCCCCCCCACAGCCCTCCATGTCACCCCCCCCAGCCCTCCATGTTACCCCCCATCCCTCCATGTCACCCCCCCCAGCCCTCTGTGTGTCTCTATCTCTGTGTAAGTCCGTCAGACAGCCCTCCCTGCCCTCCGTGTCATCCACCCACTCACCCACCCACCCACACTCTATCTCTTTCTCTCTGTAAGTCAGACAGCTTGACTGTCTGATTGCTGCAGATCCTGGCAGCCAACGCGCCCAAACCTACCCCCCCCTATCCCCAGGTATGTTATAACTAGGTTTTTTTTTTGGTGTTTAGTTTTACTAAACGTAAACTGACTCCCCGTATCCCCATGTTTGCCACAGGCCCTGCATTTCCCAACCGTGGAAAAGCGCACGTACTCCCCCGATCCCCGTGTTTGCCATAGGGCCCTGTATTTTCCAAACGGGATTTTACCAATCACGAAGGTTTACATGTCCCTCGCGGTTGGGGAGGGATACCTATATATTCTGCGAAATGCTTTGAGATGTTTGGAAGACCTGAAAAGCGCTACACCAAATGCAAGTATTATTATTACTATTAAAACCTTGGGTAAGTTTCCTTACAATGCTACTAATAATAATAATACTACCTCAAAACCCCCCAATAAATTTGTTGCTCAATCCATGACTGTTTGTGGGTCACTGCTGTGCGCAATCAGCTGCCGTGATTCACCCACAAATATACAGTCTATTCACTTTACAGTTTATTCTGTAAAGCTCTTTGAGACGTTTATAAGACGTGATGAGGTGCTATATCAAATGCAAGGTTTATTATTAAGGATTCAATCCAAGGATAGATTGTTCCTCTTGTCAGACTGTCCTCAGGTACAGTGTTTGGTACCGTACACAGCCCAGCAAGCCGACGAACTCAGTCTGGAGCCAGCAGATATCGTCAACGTCACCAGGAAGTCATCAGAGGGTGAGTCCGCTTCCCTTTTGCTTCAACAACTACTTGTATTATACATTCACCCTTCATTGTAGGGTAGCAGCCCAGAGTGGCTGATTTTCATCCCGAGCCAGGGGGAGAGGGAGGAGGTGAGGCGACCGTAATTTGTCATTTCAACCCACGGCTGTTTGTGGGGACGCTGCTCTGTGCCATTGGATGCTGCGATTGGCTCGCAGAGATATAGGGTATATTCCCTTTACAGTATATTCTGTGAAGCTCTTTGAGCCGCCTAGAAAACGTGATAAGGTGCTGTATAAAATGCAAGGATTATTATTAGTACATTATTGCTATAATAATATTATTATTGGGTTGTCCTCTCAACGTGAAAAGCGCTATATAAATATAAGTTTTGATTGATTTGGTTAATATTTTTGTTAAGCACGATCAAAAAGCAAGGGGTTTGAAGGTGGGAGGGAGGGGGCAAGGTGGAGGGATTGAGGGAGAAAGTTGCAGAGTTTCGGGGACTAGTGGCTTAAGGCAGAATCACCGATGGTGGAACGGAGGGCACAAGGGACAATTAAGAGCCAACTAGCAGAGGCGGGAGTGGGGGATAAGCAGGTCGGAGCATTAGGAAGGTGAGGAGGGAATGAGGGAATTTGAAAACGAGTGAGAGGATCTTGAAGTTGATTCCTGTCATAAGAACAGAAGAATTTGCTAGATGAAAGAAGACCAAGGTCCATCCAGTTCCCCTTCCTCCATCCTGGCAGTTGCTTGGCATGTTGTGTCTCAAACTATATACTGTCTCCCCAAGATATTATTTCCTACCAGAAATCTTTTTCATTTGTTCTGGAAAAAACATCATTCTCTATGACTACTATCTGTCTATCTGTCTCCCTAGCGAATCTGTTCCACGCGTTTACTGGTCGCTCACTGAAGTAGTGTTTCTGCAGATTTGTTCTGCATTTACCCCCTTCAATCGCAGGCCGTGTCTCTGGTTCTACTGATCGGTACAAGATCAAATAACTTGTCATGGTCTACTTGACAAGAGGCAGCTTCTGTAATCCTGAAGTGCAGTGGTTAGAACATTTGCTTTGCAAATTGCCTTACTCCACACTAGGGTCCGGCGATATATCGATATATCGCTAAAACCCGATATAATTTTCATATCGATACGCCGATATAGACATTTAAAACATATCGATATATCGATAAAACGATATATCAAGGTAAAAAATCGGGATGCGAGCACACTGAACTACAAGACCCAGAATGCTCATCTTTATACAGTCCGTGAATACAATATACAGGTATGCAAGGGCTGGGGGGGAGAGAGACGGCTGGGGGGAGGAGAGGGGGAGAGAGACGGCTGGGGGGAGGGGGAGAGTGGGAGAGAGACGGCTGGGGGGGGAGGAAGAGAGACGGCTGGGGGGGGGAGGGGGGGAGAGAGACGGCTGGGGGGAGGGGGAGAGTGGGAGAGAGACGGCTGGGGGGGGGAGGGGGAGAGAGACGGCTGGGGGGAGGGGGAGAGAGACGGCTGGGGGGGGAGGAAGAGAGACGGCTGGGGGGGGGAGGGGGGGAGAGAGACGGCTGGGGGGAGGGGGAGAGTGGGAGAGAGACGGCTGGGGGGGGGAGGGGGAGAGAGACGGCTGGGGGGAGGGGGAGAGAGACGGCTGGGGGGGGAGGAAGAGAGAGACGGCTGGGGGGGGGAGGGGGGGAGAGAGACGGCTGGGGGGAGGGGGAGAGTGGGAGAGAGACGGCTGGGGGGGGGAGGGGGAGAGAGACGGCTGGGGGGAGGGGGAGAGAGACGGCTGGGGGGGGAGGAAGAGAGAGACGGCTGGGGGGGGAGAGGGGGAGAGAGACGGCTGGGTGGGGGAGAGGGGGAGAGAGACGGCTGGGGGGGGAGGAGAGTGGGAGAGAGACGGCTGGGGGGGGAGGAGAGGGGGAGAGAGACGGCTGGGGGGGGGAGAGGGGGAGAGAGACGGCTGTGGGGGAGGAGAGGGGGAGAGAGAAGGCTGGGGGGAGGGGGAGAGAGACGGCTGGGGGGAGGGGGAGAGAGACGGCTGGGGGGAGGGGGAGAGGGGGAGAGAGACGGCTGGGGGGAGGGGGAGAGGGGGAGAAAGACGGCTGGGGATGTGAGAGAGACGGCTGGGGGGTGGGAGAAAGAGACGGCTGGGGGGTGGGGGGGTGAGAGAGACGACGGGGGTGGGGGGTGCGAGAGAGGGGGGGGGGGGGCGGGGGGAGAGAGACGGGATGGATGTGATAATATACAGATAGATAGAGATGGCGGGTGATGTGAGAGAGGAGAGAGGGAGAGAGACACACAGACACACAGACAGAAAAACTCAGAGATGGAGAGTGAGAGACACAGAGAGAGAAAGATATTTACCTCCTGAGAAGATAGGCCCCGAATGCGCGTGCACCCGGAATGCGCGCGCACTCCGATGCGCGCGTGCATGCGCAGTACGAAAAACCCGAAAATATCGATATTTCGGTATATCTCGATATGAGCCCATCGATATATCTAATCGGAAAATTTTCCATATCGACGGACCCTACTCCACACACAAGAATAATAATAACAATCCTTGAATTTCAGTGCCTTGGGACGTCTAGAAATGTAACTTTGTTGTTTTACTTTGTTGTTGAATTTGATATTGTGTGTTGCACGTCTTCTAGACGTCTCCAAGCACTTCGTAGAATATACTGTAAAGTGAATTGACAATCTTGTGGGAGAAATAACCCGGCAGTAAGTAGGAACCCGGTTGTTAGTTGGTTGGCGGATTATAATCCCTTCAACAATAAATTATAATTTGATTACTCAAATCCATGACTGTCTATGAGACGTTGCTTTGCACAATTGGCTGCCGTGTCTCACCCACAAACACTTTACATTATATTTCCCGCAATCCCTCTGGCTCGCCAACTCCCTGGCCTCCCTGAAGTCCTGCCTCAAGACCCTTCTCGTCAATGGTTCCATCGGTCACCCCAAATCCCTTCCTTTCCCTCAACCGTCCCCGATCCCGACCCCAGGTCGGTTCTGAAACACTGACTGTCCCAATACCTTGGGACGTCCTCCCGATGTAAAAAGCGCTATACAAGTGTAATTTTGTTGTTGTATATTCTGCTAAGCACTTTGAGACGTCTTGAAGACGTGTTAAGACTCTGTATCCAATGCGAGGATTATTATGATTACTCTCTGACAGGCTGGTACGAGGGGACTAAGCTGTCCACTGGACAGAAGGGCTGGTTCCCCAGTAAACAGGTCCAGGAGATCACAGATGAGCATGTGAGACGGAGGAATCTTCGAGAACGATACCGGGTGCTGAAAGCGGCGCAGGAACTCCAGCTCAGATACTTGGCCAGGGGGAAGAAGCGAAACGTTGTGTCCTTGTAACTCAAGCGGTGGGGAACGGCGACGATCCGCAAGAGAGAGATACGAGGAGAGGCCATGAGTGATTGACTGCTGCATTTCAATTGCAAGTGGTTAGGGTGCTCTCCTCGCAAGCGAGAGGACATTGGTTTAATTCCTGGCTGGGTCAGGGCGAAACCTTGGACAAGTTTCATTGCTTCACACACACACACACACATATGCTCCTCTGTTGACCAGCAGTAAGTAGGAACCTTAAAAAAAAAGGAAAAACAAACAAAAAATGTAGTCATTCAATCCACGACTGTTTGTGGGGCACTGCTGTGTGCAGTTGGTTACTGCGTTTTGCCCACAAAACACACAGTCATTAAACTTCACAGAAAATCCTTTGAAGCGGTTTGAGATGCTCGATGGGCTCAGGCCTGCTCCACGTCCCTCACCTGCCCCATCCTACTATTGGGCCTTCAACCTCTCTGACCCAACCCTCTGGAACACTAACAAACATCCCACAGACACTTCGCCTCGCCCCTTCCGCGCCTCCTTTAAGACCTTCCTCTTCAATCACATCTTCAGTCACCCTCCTACCCCCACTGGCCCTGTCCTCCACCCCCTCCAGATCCCAACCCTGAGCTCGGTTCCAAATTCTTGTCTGTCAAACGTCCTCCTGGCATGAAAGGCGACTGTGTAAATGTTATTTGTTGTTGTCGTTGTCTCTGCTGTCCCAGACAAAACTGCCTGAACTTTGATAAAAATGTTATTTAAGAAAACAAAAGTGTTTGTTGGATTCATTTCTGAAATGATTTACTGGATCACTTTTATAAAAAGGAGTTTATAACTTTACTTGCAGGCTTTCCTACACAGACACAAATTGGTGTTCCGTATCTGTAGTGGTTAGAGCGCTCGCCTCTCAAGCGAGAGGATCTGGGATCAATTCACGGGGTGTCAAGGCGAAATATTACGCAAGTTTCTTTACTCCACACACACACACACACCTCTGTTTATTTAGCAGTAAGTGAGAACCCACTTGTCAATCGATTGGTGGACGTTTCCACATGTCCAACAGCAGCAGTTACTTCCTCACTTCCAAACAAGAAGCCACAGTCCAACTTCGTGTCATATTTAATAATATAATATTAATAATCCTTGCATTTGATACAGTGCTTTCCATGTCTTCTAGATGTCTCAAAGTACTTCACAGAATATACTGTAAAGTGAATTGACTGTATATTTGTGGGCGAAACGTGGTAGCCAATTGTGCACATCAGCATCCCCACAAACAGTCGAAATGACCAATTCATTTTTTTGTTTTTGAGGCATTATTATTAGCTGTGTGGAGTAAGGAAATTTGCCTAAGATTTCACCTTGCTTGGAATTGAACCCAGGTCTCTCACTTGTGAGGTGAGTGCTCTAACCACTGAGCTGTCGGACTCCACATGTTATCCCAAGTAACATTCCAAATAAAACATGTGGCTGTCTGATGGTCATTAACTTCAGCAAAAACATACAATTGATCATCCTACACCCAGAGAAAGGAATCCTGGATTGCACAGGACTAGAAAAGACCATGCAGTCAATCCGGTCATTCCCAAAGTAAAAACTAAATATCCTTTATTAGTACATCGTTTCATACTGACACAATTGGTCTATTTTACCAAATAACTATCTAATTCCATTTTTAAATTCCTGAGATAATGACCCCCCACCACGTCTCCAATTGCCTAATCCACATATTCATCATGCTCTACTTCAAGTAATTCAATGGGATTAAATGTAAACTGCAGATGGCATTAATAATAATAATAATAGTCCTTGCATTTGATACAGTGACTTATCAGGTCTTCAAGGTATCTCAAAGAGCTGCACAGACCATACTGTAAAGTGTAGTGACTGTATTTCACCAACAAAATACAGTCACTTTCCAGTACATTAAGGGTGTCTGTTCACCTTCCCTGTTTTGGGGTTTCAGCCTGGGACTTTCCTGGGGAGATTGTTTGACCCGTTAATCATATTGGTGTCCAAAGTGCATAAATTGCATTCTTTAATGACAACATTTGACAGAGCAATCTATATGAGGAGTAAAGTTCCCTGGTTTTACAATGCTGACTGTGAACTATGTTCATTCCAATCATTACAACCAGGCTTGACTACGACAACTCCCTACTCCCTACATTACCAACTCTTCCCTCCACGAACTGCAGATCATCCAGAACTCTGCAGCTCATGTCCTCTCTCATTCCAGGCTCTGTGACCCCATCACAACCATGCTCGCCTGGCTCCACTAGCTACCCATCCCTCAGAGGACCGAGTTCAAAATTCTCATCCTCACCTTCAAGGCCCTCCATGACCTTGCCCCCCTATCTCTCCAACCTAATCAACCTGTCTGCTTGTTCTGTTCAGCGGGCCTGCCCCATTGCCCCCTACCTGGTACACCCCACGATCAGCAGTCAGGCCTTCAGCCTCTCAGCCCCCATTCTCTGGGACTCCATCCCAAAATTCCCTTTGCTTCGCAACCACCCTTGCCTCCTTCAAGGCAAGCCTCAAGATGCTCTTCTTCGACCATGACTTTGGCTATCCTATCTGCCCTCCACCCTACCTGATCCCATCCCACCTCTGCTCGGGTCCTAACCCTTGACTGTTCAGCACCTTGGGACATCCTCCCGACAAATGTAAAGGCTGGGTGTGAGCCAGGCCTGTAGCGAGAGAGAGTGAGGCATGCTGGCAATGAGTGAGACCAGCAGTGACCAACCAGCCGGCAGCGAGTGAGACCAGCAGCGAGTGACTTGAGCCGTGCAAGCAGATAGGCAGCGAGTATATTTTTTAAAGGAAATTTTGATGCAAAATTTTGATGAATTTTTGGTGCAACTGTGTGTTTTGTGGATGAAACGCGGTAACCAACTGCACACACCAGAACCCAACTCCAGTTTATACCTAACTCCAGTTTATACATTCTTTCTAAAGGGAAAAATGTGTTCGCTTAACATTGTTTCGCTTAAAGTCGCACTTTTCAAGAATCAAACTACGATGTTAAGTGAGGATTACCTGTATTGTATTGTGTATATGCAAGAAGTCTAAACTGGTGATGGCATTTTAAACCATTATCAGAGTTCACTTTATCCCAATACTGAATACAACAACAACAACAACAAAAACAAATTACACTTATGAAGCGCCTTTCACGTCGGGAGGACGTCCCAAGGCGCTGCACAGGAGGCGTGTGACCCGAGCTGGGAGGGGAGTGTTTGGGAAGGGGTGAAACACGTAGGGGAGGTCGAAGAATTCGGGGTGGAACAAAAGGCACGATCAAAGAGGAAAGTCTTCAAACCGGCCTTGAAAGAGGAAAGGGAAGAAACGAGATGGAGGGATTGGGGGATGGAATTCCATAGGGTCGGAGCAGAAAAACTGAAGGCCCGGCCTCGGATGGTGGGGTGGTTCGGGCGGGGGGCTTGGAGCAGGCCAAGTCTTGCTGAACGGAGGGTCCGGGTGGGCTTATAGGGGGAGAGTAAATTGGATAAATAGGGCGGGGCAAGGCCATGTAAGGCCTTGAAGGTGAGGACGAGGATCTTGAACTCGATCCTCTGGAGGATGGGGAGCCAATGGAGACGGGCGAGGGTGGGGGTTATATGGTCGCGGAGGCGGGTGCGGGATAGTACACGGGCTGCAGAGTTTTGGATGACCTGCAGCCTGTGAATGGAGGAACTGGGGAGGCCGACTAGGAGAGAGTTTCCGTAGTCTAGCCTTGAGGTGATGTACGCGGGCACGAGTGTTTCGGCAGCGTGGGGGGTGAGGTAGTTGTGGAGCCTGGCAATGTTGCGCAGGTGGAAGTAAGCGGTGCCGGTCAAGGCACGGATGTGGGGGAGGAAGGAGAGTTTTTGGTTGAATGTGATGCCGAGGTTCCTGACTGGCTTTGTGAGGTGGAGAGTACAGCCTTGGATGTTGAGGCTGGCAGTGCCCGATGTGTGGAGGTGCTGGCTTGAGCCAATCAGGAGGAACTCGGTCTTGCTCACGTTCAATTGGAGGAAGTTGTCCCTCGTCCAGGACTCGATGTCGGACAGACATGCTGTCGGAACATCGATGGTTTGGGGGTTGTGGGATGAGGCAGAAAGGTACAACTGGGTGTCGTCCGCATACATGTGGAAATTTACCCCATGTTTGTGGATGACATCACCCAGAGGGAGCGTATCAATGGTGAAAAGGAGGGGGCCGAGGACAGAGCCCTGGGGGACGCCGTGAGAAACTGTGCGGGGGTTTGAGGAAGATACAAAGTGTAAATGGTGGGTCAGGTAGGAATGGAACCAGTCAAGGACTGTGCCTTGAAGGTTGAGGTGGGAGGAAAGACGTTGGAGGAGGATGGTGTGATCGACTGTGTCGAACGCAGCAGTCAGGTCAAGGAGGACGAGGAGGCAGAGGGAGCCCTGGTCACAGGCGGTTAGGATATAATTTGTAACCTTAACCAGGGCAGTTTCTGTGCTGTGAACAGGGCGGAAACCTGATTGGGGGGGTTCAAGGAGTGAGTGAGTTGAAAGAAAAGAGCGGAGCTGGGAGGCAACCACTCTTTCAAGGACCTTGGATAAAAACGGGAGGTTGGAGATGGGTCAATAGCTTGATGGTTGCGACGCATAAAGGGAGGGTTTCTTCAGGATAGGGTTGATGGTGGCTGTTTTAAGGGAGGTAGGGACGGTGACTGAGGAGAGGGAAAGGTTGATGGTGTCAGAAATGAGAGGGGCCAAAAGGTGGAGCTGGGTGCGGAGGAGGGGGTGAGGATGGGGTCCAGTGAACACGTGGTGGGTTTCATGGAGGTGATTATTCTAGTGATTGAAGACGGGGAGGTGGGGATGAAAGTATGAAGGGGGGGTTGGGTGAGGGTTGAAATAACGGATGGAGGGGCGGAGGTGGAGGAGAGGTGGGGGGACATCTCCTCCACTATATTGTTTTCAAGGTAATTTTTATTTCCTTGTTCCTTTATTATCGGACTTTCCTCCTACCAGGCCTCCAAGTTTATATTGGACTTTAGCTGTTTGGACCCTTTATGAGTTTAAAATGATTTGGAATAAAGACTAAATCAGAATCATTGAAACGTTGGACCAGACAAATGTGTTTCAGGTAAGATTTCACTGTGGAGTAGGATTTAATGGGATTTACTGGGATATGTGTGTGTGGGGACGTCCTCTTGACGTGAAAGGTGCTATATAAATGTAAGTTTTGATTGATTGATTGTGAGTTCTTAGAACCAATGCAATGTTTACATTTGAACAATATCTATACTAATAAAGGTAAAATATATGTATTGAAATGCCAAAAGAACAATAACATAGAGACCGGATTTATACCTCATCTCAAAGATAAAATAATGCACTTTTTAAAAATACATACGAGAGGCTAAATGAAAAAGAAAACTCTTGCCTGCACCAAATGTGCCTCAGGCACTTGGGAGTTGTGGTTTGTCAGAAATTGGTCAGTCTATGACTGTTTGTGGGGATACTGTTATGCGTAATTGTTGTCGCGTTTCACCCACAAATATACAATCAATTTCAAAGAATAATAGATTCATAGAATTTTACAGCACAAAAGGAGGCCATTCGGCCCATCTAGTCTGTGCCGGCTCTTTGAAAACAGCAACTCAATCCCGCTGCCCAGCTCTCTCCCCATAACCTAACAGACCTGTTCTCCCTCAATAAAGATATAATTATCTTTTAAAAGCTGTTATCGGATCAGCCTCCACCACCTTTTCAGGCAATGCATTCCAGATTCGAACTATCTGCTGAATGAAAATATTTCTCCTCAGCTCCCCTCTGCTTCGTTTTGAAACTAGTTGAAATCTGTGCCCATGAGTTACAGATTCGCCCACCAGTGGAAACAGTTTTTCCTTATTCACCTTGTCGAATCCACGCATGATTTTATAAACCCCTATTTGGTCTCCTCTCAACCTTCTCTGTTCTAAAGAGAATAAACCCAGCCCATCTAGCCTTTCCTCATAACTGAAGTCTATCAATCCTGGTACCATTCTAGTAAACCTTCATTACACCCTTTCCAATGCCTTAACATTCTTTCTATAGTGGGGTGACCAAAATTGAACATAGTATATTAAAACAAAAGCTTTACTTAAACAAAAAACGAAGTCGCTGTGCAAAGGGCTGGCTGGAAACCAGCCTGGAGGAGTTCGAGTGGTGAATGGAGGTAAGATTTGTGAGCGAAGGTGGTTTGCAACAACCCTTTCCAAGGGTTTGGCCAGGAATAGCAGGTTGATGGGACAGGTTGAAATTAAAATTTGTTTTGAGGGTGAGTTTTGAGGAAAGGGACTGGGTTATAGTGAATGCCAGGAGTGGGTAGAGGAGAGTGAGTTGAGTGATCATCAGCTGGGTGGGGAGGGATTTGAGGCAGCAGGTGTTGAAGGATAGGAGGGGGAAGGAGAGATAATAATAATAACTATAATAATCCTTGCATTTGATATAGCACTTCACAGAATATACTGTAAAGTAAATTGACTGTATATTTGTGGGCGAAACGTGGCAGCCAATTGGGCATAGAATGCCGTCCAACAGACGTAGATTGAAATGACCAAATTATTCTGGATTTTTTTTCTTGATGGATTATTATCAAGCATGTGGAGTATGGAAACTTGCCCAAGGTATTGAACCCAGAGGTCTCACTTGTAAGGCAACAACTCTAACCGTTACAGGACTGCACAGAGATGGGGGAAAAGGCTGTATTTTGTTTGGGGACCATGGCTGTTTAGCCATTGGTGGAGAAGTCAGTGATGGAGAGGGAATTGGGGAGTGGGGACAGAGGTAGCAACTGGAGGCAGCTATGCAGATTTATGCTATAATAATAATAATCTGGTACTGTACTTTATCACGTTTTCAAGACATCTCAATGAGTTTAAAAGGACTCTAGAACTCCACACCAGAGTTCCTCTGCTTCACCCCATCCTTTGCTTCCTTTGTGAACCTCCACTTTGCATTTGGACACGCTCCAGCACCCATCTTCAATGCCATCCCGATCCCATCCCCTGTGGAGAGAGGGAACCCATTTCTAATCAAACCACTATGTTATTTTCAAAATAATTTATTTCCTTGTTCCTTTATTATCTGACTTTACCCTTTTCCCTTTGTCCTTTCCTCCCACCAGGCCTCCAAGTTTACATTGAACTTTAGCTGTTTGGACCCTTCACAAGTTCAAGATGATTTGGAATAAAGACTGAATCAGAATCACTGTCTTGTTGGACCAGACAAATGCGATTCAGGTAAGAGTTCAATGTGGAGTGGGATTTCATGGGATTTAATGGGATATTTCAGATAGTGAAAGGAGAATTGGAGGATGGTGTTTAGTTTTTTAAAGAGGGGCTGATGATGACGGTTTTGAGGGGATAGGACTGACCTTGAGGAGAGCCACTGGTTAATAGTGTCTGCCAGCAGCGGGCAGAGAAGTGGGAGCTTGGTGATTACCATTTGGATGGGGATATAGATAACAATATCTATACAAATAAAGTGTGCACGTAAAGTCGAGACATAATTTATACCTCAGCGGAAAGTTCTTACATGGGGAGTGTCATGGGCGTACATTTTTCAGGGATTTCCTACCATTGATGAGTGTATTAAAAACAGCTTTAATTAAGCCCCAAAAAAGCTATTGTTGTGCAAAGGGCTGGATGGAAACCAGGCTGGATGGAAACCAGGCCGGAGGGGTTTGAGGAGGGAGTGGAGGTAAGAGTTGTGAACAAAGTTGGTTTGTAACAACACTTTTCAGGGCTTTGGCCAGGAATGGCAGGTTTGGAATGGGACAGGTTGAAATTGACAACTGTTTGAGTGGGAGTTGGTCTGAGCCTGAGGAGAAGGACTGCGTTATGCTGTCTGCAAGCAGTAGGCAAAGGATAGGGAGTTGAGTGAGTGACTCTCAGCTGGGTGGGGATGGGTTCAAGGCATTGAAGCATAGGAGAAAGGAAGGAGAAATAATAATAAATAATAATAATAATTATCCTTGCATTTGATGTAGCGCTTTTCAAGTCTTCTAGACGTCTCAAAGTGCTTCACAGAATGTACTATAAATATACTGTAAAGTAAATTGACTGTATATTTGTGGGTGAAACACAGCAGCCAATTGCGCATAGAGTGCCCTCTAACAGTCGTAGATTGAAATGATGAAATTATCTTTTTTTTCTTGACGGATTATTATTACGTGTGTGGAGTAAGGAAACTTGCTCAAGGAATTGAAACCAGGTCTCTCGCTTCTACGTCGAAAATTCTAACTGCTGCAGGACTGCGCAGAAATGGGGGGAAAGCCTGTTTGTCATTTGAGGACATGGCAGTAGCTGTTGGTGGAGGAGTCAGTGATGGAGAGGGAATGGGGTAGTGGGGAAATTGGCAGCAACTGGAGGCAGCTATGCAGATTTGTCCTATAATAATAATCTGGTATAATACATTATCATGTTTTCGAGATATCTCAATGAGCTGATCCCATCCCCCTGTGGAGAGAGCGAACCAGTTCCTAATCAAACCATTATATTATTTTCAAAGGAATTTATTTCCTTGTTTGTTTATTATCTGACGTTACCCTTTTCCCCTTTGTCCTTTCCTCCCACCAGGCCTCCAAGTTTACGTTGAACTTTAGCTGTTTGGACCCTTCACAATTTCAAGACAATTTGGAATAAAGACTGAATCAGAACCACTGTCTTGTTGGACCAGACAAATGTGTTTCAGGTAAGATATCAGGGAGGAGTGGGATTTAATGGGATATTTCAGATGGTGAAAGGCAGTGTGGGGGGAGAATTGCGTGTTGGTGGTTAGAATGTGTGTATGTGTGCAAATATATATTTGAAAATGTGTGTGTGAGTTCGTACATCAACAGTTACATTTATAGAGTGTCTTTCATGTCAGGAGGACGTCGCAAGGTACTGCGATGCAATGTGTCACATTTTAACCATATCTATACGAATAAAGATAAAATGTCCATGTCGAAATGGAATAATATAGAGATCAGATTTACACTTCATTGGAAAGGTCTTACATAGGGAATATGGCCATTTTGCTTTTGAAGATTTCCTATTGTTGTGGAGTATATATCAAAAAATGGTTTAATTAAGGTATGCATGGAATTCTGTAAAAAAACAATGCGACCGAGGAAAGCAGGAGTCACCACTGGAGAAATAGAATTCTGTGTTATCCACATATATGTGGAAATTTACCCAATGTCTTCTCATGACATCGCTCAGAGGGAGTGTATGGATGAGGAAGAGAAGGGGCTATGTCTGGAGCTCTGGGGTACACCAGTGGTGACTGGGCGGGGAAGGAGCGGAAATGTTATCTCACAGCAACTTGCATCTATACAGGACGCTGTATAGAGCTTGATAGTGGCGGATCTTACAATGAGACTGACAGAGAGGCAGTGGGGAGAGGACTGCAAGTACAATCAGAAACTAAGGTCTTCAATGGAGATTTGAAGGTGTGAAAGGAGGGACAGGGAAAGATGGAGGGAGAGTGATCCAGAGTTTCAGGGCGTAGTAGGTGAAGACAAAGCCACTATTGGTGGAATGGTGCAGATGAGGGACAAACACGAGGCCAGAGCCAGCTGAGCAGAGCTTGGAGTTGGAGAGGTAGGGAGGGCATGAGGGTATTTTAAAACAAGTTAGAGGATCTTAAAATCAATCTGTTTGGTGATTGAGAAGCCAGTGGAGTCTGGAAAGGACTGGTTTGATAGGGTAATGGAGCCTGGTAATGGTGAGGATGTGGGCTGCAGGGTTCTGGATTACCTGCAGCTTGTGGAGGGAGGGTTGGGGATGCCATCAAGCAGGGAATTTGCGTAGTTGAACGTGAATGTGATGACCGTGTGGATGAGCGAAGACGTGGAGAGATTTCAAGGACAAATAAAAATGCCATCCAAAAGAGCTGGACATTGATGCAGAAAGACATGATAAAACACGAACAAATGAAATGCCCACAATGAACAGCATTGTATAAAATCTAGCCGGGCTC
Source organism: Hydrolagus colliei (assembly GCA_035084275.1). NCBI lineage: Eukaryota > Metazoa > Chordata > Chondrichthyes > Chimaeriformes > Chimaeridae > Hydrolagus > Hydrolagus colliei. Next base: position 1,991,037 of record CM068775.1, on the reverse strand, counting down.
AAAACTAAACGTTTCCCTGATCCACAGCCAGAATGACACAAATCATAAGTGATTTGTTGTGTGTACAAGTTATCCCTGCTCCAAAAGATACAACAACAACAACAACAAAATTGCGCTTGTATAGGGCCTATCACATCAGGAGGACATCCCAAGGTGCTGATAATTCTGCCAGTGAGATAAATTGAACAACAACAACATCTTACGTTTCTATAGCGCCCTCCATGCTGAGCTGAGGGAGAAGGGGGTTGCAGGTTGTGGGGGGGAAATGCCCGTGGGTTTTGATGGGTGGCAGAAGAGGTGGAAAAGATGCGGATGGTGATGAGGGTAGAGGGGTGGACGGAGGAGAGTCTTGTGGACAGAGTGGAGCCATTGGGAATGGCTGCTCTGGGATAACCATCACTGGGAGCCGTGATAAGTACAGCAGAGGATGTCCAGGGTGGAGCAGAGGGAGGATGTGGAGGGGACCAGGAGACAGAGAAGGTCAGGAGGGTGGGGGGAGAGAAGGACAGAGGGTGGGGAGTACAACTGGGAGAATTTGAAAGGGAGTTGGCTTGCATTGGAGACGGCAGTCAAAGTGCGCAGACCTACAGTGAGTGACCAGCTGGGCATGGAGGGGGCTAGAGGAGAGAGTCCCCCTCATATTTTTATTAATTAGGTTAGACAGAACCCCAGCCTAATAAATAAGGGTTTGAGAGAGTAGTGAGTGAGAATGGGTGAGAAGCAGGGACATTTCAGAGAAAAGATGTGATACCCTTTGGGATGTCCTCCCAACATGAAAGGTGTCTGCACTGCACCTCCTTCCCCCTCTGCACCAAATTCCCACTTTCATCAAATTCCTATCATATCAGCGTCACTCCATCCCCTGCTCCCTCTGTTGGGCTCTGTGCTCATCACGCCTGTTCACCTCGCAATAAGTAACATCCCGCTTGTTATTGGTGGAATGGCAGATAATTTCCTGGGGTAACAATCCTTTAAAAAGAATAATAATGTCGTCATTTAATCCACAATTGTTTGTGGGACACTGCAGTGCACAACTGGCCGCCCATTTCACGACAAAACACAATCAATGTTACAGTATAGATTTTGAAGTGCTTTGAGATGTCTCAATTAAGTAATGGGCGCTATATCAAATGCAAGGATTATTATTATAATATTATAATTGTACAAGCCCTGGGCTGCTCTGAGACTGATTTTCTTTCCCTCCCTCTCTTGCTCACACAGGGAAGAGTTGGATCTCGACACACACTCTTGAAAGTAACATGTCTTCAGGAAGAGAGTTGGATGCGGAGACCACAAGGCGAATGGTCCTCGGACAACTCAAACGCCCTCCCCTGAAGCCCAAACCCACAGCAGCTGTGATAAGAGCTGGAGAGATCTTCCAACCCCAATCCAGACCCCAAATCCAAACCCCTGACCATTCAGTGGATATTTCCATTGAGACTCAGTGCACAAGTAACACTGATAGAGCCAAGGGCAGACCCCCAGCTTTGCTGAGCAGGCCTGTGTCACCAACACCAATGGCCGATATCACTTCTGGCACAGTCCAGAAGATTGTAGATCAGTTCACCAGACCCTCAGGGCTTCAAGATCAAGATGAAGACAACGTTCCAGAAAAGGGAGACTGGGAGCCCACGGAGAAGGAGGATCAGTCGCCAGTTCCTTTCCCTGTTCCGAAGGCCCGACATAAGCCTGGGCTATGGGTAGTGCATCAAGAGAATGACCATGGGAGTGGGCAGCTGACCATTGGGACTGAGCGAGGACATCGTCAGCCCACCAGCGAGCAACATTGCTGTAGCCAGAACACTGAAGATGGTGAGATACACACATTATTATTATTATGAATAATATTACTTGTCTTTGATGCAGGGCCTTATCACATCATCAAGACGTCTCAAATAGCTTCACAGGATATATTGTAAAATGCCACCTCTGAATCAGAAGGTTGTGGGTTCAATCCCCACATCAGGCCTTGGAATCATAGTCTAAGCTGAGACTCCAATGCAGCGCTGGGGGGTGTTACTTTGTCAGAGATGCTGTCCTTCAGATGAGATGTTAAACCTCACTCTCCGTCTGCCTATTCAGGTAGACGATAAAGGTCTCCCTTCCATGGCACTTTGGAAAAGAGAAGGGAGTTTCTCTCTCCCGGTGTACCGGCCAACAATCCACCAACAATCGGGTTAAGGTCTTAAACAGGAGTCAGACACGTGGCTTATCCCCCCAAATTATTACCATGTGCAAAGACTCCCCACTTGGGCTCCACCCCGTTGCAAAAATAGTCACTGCACTTATCAGCAATTGTCCTTGAAGTGAGTATTGCAATTGTTAAATGCCAGAATTTCACACTTCTTTCTCTGTCTATTTGGAAGCCGCGTGGAAACCACCTGAGTTTCTGTAGCTCAGTGGCTAGAGCCCTCACCACACAATTGAGAGGACCTGGGTTTGAGTCCCAGCATATTAGGGTGAAATGATATGCAAGTTTCCTTACCCCACAATCACACATGCTCTTCAGTTTGCCAGCAGTAAGTAGGAACCCTGTAGTGAGTCAATTGATGGAGCGCTTTCCAGGGTAATAATCCGATTAAGGCATCTCAATAAAGTGACAAGGCTCTATATCAAATTAAAGGATTATTATTATATTATTATCATACAAGTCCCGGGTGGCTCTGAGACTGATTTCCTCTCTCTCTCACAGCGAAGAGCTGGGTCACGACACACGATTTTTACATCAACATGTCTTCGGGAGGTGAGTTGGATGTGGAGACCACACGGGGAATGGTCCAGGGAAAACCCAAGCCCCCTCCCCTGAAGCCCAAACCCACAGCAGCTGTGATGAAGGGTGGAAAGATCTTCCAACCCGAACCCCAATTCCCTGACAATAAAGTGGACATTTCCATTGAGGCTCAGTGCATAAGTAACACCGATAGAGCCAAGGGCAGATCCCCACCTTTGCTGAGTAGGCCTGTGTCACCGACACCAATGCCCGACATCACTTCTGGCAAAGTCCAGAAGATTGTAGATCAGTTCACCAGACCCTCAGGGCTTCAAGATCAAGATGAAGACAACATTCCAGAAAAAGGAGGCTGGCAGCCCACAGAGAAGAAGGATCAATCGCCAATTCCTCTCCCAATTCCAAAGGCCCGATGTAAGCCTGGGCAATGGGTAGTGGAGGAAGAGAATGACGTGGGGAGTGGGCAGCTGACCATTGGGCCTGAGCGGGGACATCGTGAAGGTCAGCCCACCAGCGAGCAACGTCACTATAGCCAGAACACTGAAGCCGGTGAGAGACACACAAACAATTGTTATCATTAATAGTATTCCTTACATTTGATACAGTGCCCTATCATAGCTTCTAAACTGTGTATTCGATGAGCAAAACATGGCACCCAATTACACGCAGCAATGTCCCACAAACAGTCGTGGATTGAAGGGATTATCACAGGGAAAAAGGATGCACAAATCGACTAACAGCCAGGTTCCTACTTACTGTAGTTACCTAATGAGGTGAACAGAGGCATATAAAGTAAGGAACCTTCCGCAACGTTTTGCCCTGTTGGTAATTGAACCCAGGTCTCTCACTTGCACAACAAGTGCTCTAACCATTGAGCTACAGGACTCCTCAATGTCTACATAACTATTTAAAATCTTTATTAGCAGGAGCCAGACTCTCGCTGACCCCCTAAAATATTATTATTGACTGAACAATTCTGCTCCCGCACCAGACACAAAGTACTGTAATAATAATTCTTGCATTTTATATAGCGCTTTTTGCTTGTTCTAGACATCTCAAAGCGCTTCACAGAATATACTGTAAAGTGAATTGACTGTATATTTGTGGGCAAAATGTGGCAGCCAATTGCACACAGCAGCATCCCACAAACAGTCATGCATTGAAATGAACAATTTTTTATATTGTGTTTTTTTGGATGGATTATTGTTAGGCGCCTAATAATATTAGGCGATTATTGTGTGTGTGTGGAGTAAGGAAACTTGCGTAAGGTTTCGCCCTGACTTGCTTGGATTCGAAACACAGGTCTCACGCTTGTAAGGCGAGTGCTCTAACCACTGAGCTAAAGAAGCCTACTCTACAACTGTCCATCAAATGCAATGTAATCCTCCATACATGGTACAGAGGAAGCAATCTGTACAGTATAGAGGATGAATTTATTGTAAGATTTAGATAGATTTATTGTACAAGCCCAGCAATAGTATGCGTTTATGGGCTAACATTGAGTGTGCAGTAAATACACAGGGAACATGTAATCTGCTGAAGGAACACCTCCACTTTGTGAGAGGTATAGTTCAGCCAAGCTTCCAATAACAACAACAAAAACAACTTGCAATTATATAGGAGTAGTGGTTGAAAGCGCGACCAACTACACACCCACCCAAACTTCAGCAACTTTAATGAACTGACTTAAATTAACTAACACTGTAGCTCCTGTAGCTCAGCGGTTAGAGCACTCGGTTTGCAAGCAAGTGATAAATCAGAGCAGATCGAGTCTCCTTACTCCACATGCCTGATAATAATCCCCCCAAAAATTGGTCACATTAATCCACAACTGTTTGTAGGACACTGCTGTGTGCAATTGGCTGCCATGTTTCAGCCACATATATAGTTCATTCAATTTACAGTTTATTCTATGAAGCACTTGCAGGATTCTAGAAGACATGACTATATCAAATGTAAGGATTATTATTATTATTACACAAGCTCTGGACTAGTCTGAGATGGATTTCCTTCCTTCCTCTCTATCTCTCACAGGGAAGGGCTGGGTCTCGACACACGCCCATCGCATCCACATGTCTTCTGCTAGCAAGTTGGACACAAAGATCACGAGGGGAATTGTCTGCGGAAAACCCAAGCATCCTCCCCTGAAGCCCAAACCCACAGCAGCTGTGATAAGAGGCTCAGAGATCTTCCAACCCCAATCCCAACCCTGTGATAAGATAGTGGACACTGCCATTGAGGTTCAGTGCCCAACTAACATTGATAGAGCCAATAACAGATTCCCAGCTTCGCCAAATAGGCCACAGTCACCGACACCAATGCCCGACATCACCTCTGGCAAAGTCCAGAAGATCGTAAACCAGTTCACCAGACCCTCGGGGCTTCAGGATCAAGATGAAGACAATGTTCCAGAAAAGGGACGGTGGGTGCCCACAGAGAAGGAGGATCAGTCGCCAGTTCCTCTCCTGATTCCAAAGGCCCAAGGTAAGTCTGGGCAACGAGTAGCAGGTCAAGAGATTGATCAGGGGAGTGGGCAGCTGACCATTGGGCCTGAGCAGGGACATCGTGAGGGTCAGCGCACCAACGAGCAACATCACTATAGCCAGAACATTGAAACCGGTGAGAGATGCACACAATTATTATTAATAATAATATTCCTTGCAGTTGACGCAGTGCCTGATCACATCTTCTGGATGTCTCAAAGCACTTCAAAGAATATACTGTAAAGTGTAATAACTGTGAGTACCAATTGCATGAATCAGTGTCCCTCAAACAGTCGTGGATTTAAGTGACCAATTTATTATTTTTTTAAGTGAGTGTTACTCACAGAAAAACAATGTACCCAGTTGACTAACAACTACTGTAGTTTCCTACTTACTGCAAGTACACAGTACTTACTTCCTTGCGTGGAGTAAGGAAATGCGACCAACAGTTCACCCTGCAGAGAGTTGAACTCAGGTCTCTCACTTGCAAAGCAAGTGCTCTAACCACAGAACTACAGGACTCCACAGAGTCCGAAGGACAGTTTAAGGTCTTGGGCAGCAGTCAAGATACTCAAGCTGATCCCTTAAAAAATGATTAGTCTGAAAAACTCCACCCATGCACCACTCACAAAAACACAGTCACTACACTTAACAGCAATTTTCATTGAGAGGGGTGTTACAGTTGTCAAATGCCAAGATTATAAGTTTCTTTTTCTGTCAGGAGCCCTGTAGCTCAGTGGTTAGAGGCACTTGCCTTGCAAGTGAGAGACCTGGGTTAGATTCCCAGCAAGTGAATGCGAAACCTTGGGCAGGCTTGCTTACTACACACACCGGATAATAATCCTTCAAGGAAAAACAATTTAGTCGCTCAATTCACGACTGTTTTGGGGGCACTGCAGTATGCAATTGGCTTCTATGTTTCGTCCACAAAATACAAAAGCAATTCACTTTACAGGAGTGAAGAGCTTTGAGACATCTAGAACAAAACAACAAAATTACATTTATGGAGCGTCATTCACATCAAGAGGATGTCCTAAGGTGCTAAACAGTCAGGTCGGGACCCGAGCAAGGGAGAGTGGCAAACTAGAGTGTAGGGGCGGGACAGAGTTAGGAGAGGAGGGAGAGAGTTGGTCGAAGAGGAGGATCTTGAGATCGGCTTTGAAGAAGGTGAGGGAGTGAGGGAGGCAAAGCGACCGTGGGATGGAGCTCTAGAATCTGAAAGCCTGTCCACCAATGGTAGGGCAGGGGACATGGAGCAGAATGGAGTCCACTGAATGGAGGGGGAAGGGAGGTTCATAGGGGGATAGCAGATTAGAGAGGTAGTGGGGGGATGGGGCAAGACCATGAATGGCCTTGATGGTGAGAATACATGCAAAGCATTGTATCAAATTCAAGGATTATTATAATATTAATATACAAGCACTGTACACTGGAATTGATTTCCTCTCACGCTCTCTCTCTCACACAGAGAAGAGCTGGGTCTCAACACACGCTCTTCGCATCAACAAGTCCTCGGGAAGTGAGTTGGATGCAGAGACTATGAGGGGAATGGTCCAGGGAAAACCCAAACGCCCTCCCCTAAAGCCCAAACCCACAGCAGCTGCGATAAGGGGCAGGGAGATCTTCCAACCCCAATCCCAACTACAAACCACTGGCAATAAGATACACATTTCCATTGAGGCTCAGTGCATAAGTAACACTGAAAAAGCTCTGGGCAGACTATCAGTTTTGCCAAACAGGCCCCAGTCGCCCACAGCGACACCTGATGTCACATCTAGGAATGTCCAGAAGATTATAGACCAGTTCACCAGATCCTCAGGGCTTCAAGATCAAGATGAAGACAAAGTTCCAGAAAAGAGACACTGGGAGCCCACAGAGAAGGAGGATCAGTCGCCAGTTCCTCTCCCAATTGCAAAGGCCCGACGTAAGCCTGGGCTACGGGTAGTGGATCAAGAGAATGACCAGCGAAGTGGACAGATGACCATTGGACCTCAGCGGGGACATGGTGAGGGTCAGCCCACCAGCGAGCAATATCACTGTAGCCAGAATACTGAAGCCGGTGAGAGACACACACACAATTATTATTATTGATAACAATATTCTTTGCATTTGATTTCACGCTTCATACAGCTCCATTTTAGTGACATCTTCCACAGACATGCGGTCAACTTCCATATGTATGCAGATGACATCTAACTCTATCTTTCTGCCTCTACCCTTGACTCCAGGATTACCACTGACCTGACAGACTGTCTGTCAGACATCAAGTCCTGGATGACAGCTAACTTTCTATAGTTAAATGTCAACAAGCCTGAGGCCCTATTGATTGGCTCGCGTTAGCATCTTCACATATCAGGCACTGTTAGCATCAATCTCCATGGTTGCTCACTCAACCTCACCAAGCCAGTCAGGAACCTAGGTGTCTTATTCAATCCTCAACTGTCTTTCCTCCCCCACATCCAAGGCATGACCTGCTCTGAAACAAAAACAGAAGTTGCTGTGAAAACTCAGCAGGTCAGGTAGCATCCATGGAGAAAGGAAAGTGAGTCACCATTTCGGGTCCACAACCCTTTGTCAGAACCATGACCTGCTCTGCCTTCCCTCACCTCAGCAATATTGCCAGACTTTGCCATTACCGCAGCCCCTAGGCCGTTGAAACCCTCATTCACACCTTCATCATATCCTGGCTCGACAACACCAATGCCAACACCTTGCTTGACGGCCTTCCCAATTCCTCCCTCCATAGGTTGTAGATAATTCAGAAATCAGCGGCCCATGTCCTCTACTGCTCTAAGCTTCATGACCTCATCATCTCCATCCTTGTCCAACTCTATTGGCTCCCTATCATCCAGAGGATCCAATTCAACATCCTGGTCCTCACATTTAAAGCCTTCCATCGCCTTGCCCTATCCTACCTCATGTCCTCCTAACTCCCTACCAAACTGCCCACTCCCTCCACTCAGCAGGCTTGATGCACGTCCCTCAATGCCCCGTCCCACAATTGGCATACGAGCCTTCAGCAACTCTGCCCCCAACATCTGAAACTCTATCCCGCAGTCCCTCCACCTCGTCCCTTCCCTGGCCTCCTTCCATCCTGCCTCAAAACCCTCCTCTTCGATGGTCCCATCGGTCACCCCAAATCCTCCCCTTTTCCAGCACCTTGGGACATCCTCCCGACATGAAAGGCGCTCTAGAAATGTAATTTTGTTGTTGTTTTGTTGTTGTTGTTTCCCTCTACCCTCCCCATCCTCGACCCCAGCTTGAGCCTGAAATAATGACTGTCCAGCTCCTTGGGAAGTCCTCTTGATGTGAAAGGCGCTATACAAGTGTAATTTAGTTGTTGTAGTTGTTATCATATTTTCTGGACATCTCAAAGAGCTTCATAGGATATATTGTAAAGTGTAGTGACTGTATATTTTATGGGCAAAACTCAGCAGCCAATTGCACCTAGCAGTGTCCCACAAACAGTTGTGGATTGAAGTGACAAATTTTTTAAATTTTTTTAAAAGAGATTGTTATCCTCGGAAAAACAATGCTCCAATTGACTAACAGCTAGGTTTCTTCTTACTGCTGGTAAACAGAGATGTTTGGAGTAAGGAAACTTCCCCAACTTTTTACCATGATTGGAAATGAACCCAGGTATCTGTGAAGCTAGTGCTCTAACCATTGAGCTACAGGATTCCACAAGGTCTTAAGCAAGTAAACTTGTTGTAATGTCTGAACAATTGTTTCGCACACAAAATATACAGTCAATTCACTTTATGGTAAAGTGAAGCACTTTGACGCCCAGAAAACTATTTCAAAATGTAAGAATTATTATTATAATATTATTACTATACAAGGTGTGAGCTGCTCTGAGATTGATTTTCTTTCTCTCTATCTCAAAGGGAAGAGCTGGGTCTCGACACACACTCATCGCATCAACATGTCTTCAGGAAGTGAGTTGGACGCGGAGACCACAAGGGGAATGGTCCAGGGAAAACACAAACGCCCTCCCCTGAAGCCCAAACCCACAGCAGCTGCGATAAGGGACAGGGAGATCTTCCAACTCCAATCCCAACCCCAACCCCAAACTACCGGCAACACGATGCACATTTCCATTGAGGCTCAGTGTATTCGTAACACTGAAACAACCCTGGGCAGAATCCCAGCTTTGTCAAACAGGCCCCAGTCACCCACGCCAACGTCTGATGTCCCCTCTGGCAACGTCCAGAAGATTGTAGATCAGTTCACCAGATCCTCAGGGCTTCAAGATCAAGACGAAGACAACGTTTCAGGAAAGGGACCCTGGGAGCCCACAGAGAAGGAGGATCAGTTGCCAGTTCCCGTCCCAGTTCCAAAGCCCCGACGTAAGCCTGGGCTATGGGTAACGGGTCAAGAGAATGACCATGGGCTGACCATTGGGCCTGAGTGGGGACATCGTAATGGTCAGCCCACCAGCGAGCAACATCACTGTAGCCAGAACAGTGAAGCCGGTGAGAGGCGCACACAATTATTATTATTGATAACAACATTTGTTACATTTGATATACCGTTTTATCACCTCCAAACTCTTCATAGGATACAGAGTTCAGTGATTGTATATTTTGTGGATGAAATATAGTAGCCAATTGCATACAGCCATGACCCATATGTGGAATCAGTGACCAAATTATTATTATTTATTTCTATTTCAAGTGATTATTATCCCCGGAAAATGATCCTCTAATTAACAAACAACTGGGTTCCTACTCACTGTGGAGTAAACAGTAGAGTAATGAAACTTGCCTAAAGTTTTTCCTTGACCTGCCTGAATATCAAACCCAGGTCCTCTCGCTTGCGAAGCGAGGGCTCTAACCACTGAGCTACAGGACTTCACATCAGCTTGGCTTGTTCTCTCGCCTCTGAGTCAGAAGGTTGTGGGTTAAAGCCCCTTGACAGGCCTTGGAATAAGTCTAAACTGGGGCACCAATGCAGCGCTGGAGGGTGTTACATTGTCAGAAACACCATGCTTTGGATGAGACATTAAACCTTACTCATCATCTACTTGTTTAGGTAGATACTAAAGAACTCCTGCCATGTTATTGGGAAAGAAAAGGGAGTTTCTCTCTCCCAGTGCCCTGGCCAACAATCCCAATAACTCAACAATTGGTATAAGGTGTTACGCAGGAGTTAGACACCTGGCTGATCTCCTCAAAATTATTACTGGAAAGACTCCCCTTCCTCCCCACCCCCACCGACACAAAAACAGTCACTACACTTAACAACAACTCTCCTTGAAGGGGGTGTTGTGATTGTCAAATGCCAGGATTATCAATTTTTTTCTCGATCTTCAGTGCCTTGGGACATCCTCCTGATGTGAAAGGTGCTTTACAGATGTAATATTGAATCATATGCTACAAGAACTCACATGGACACCAGCTGGAGTCCTGTAGCTCAGTGGTTAGAGCGATTGCTTCACAAGCAAGAGGACTTAGGTTCGATTCCCAGGCGTGTCAGTGAAAGTTCCTTTATCCACACACACTCCGCAGCTTATCTTAGTAGGAACTTGTTAGTCGATTGATGGATGGATTTCCAGGCCAGTTATGTTTACCATTACTAAGTGGCAACCCATGTTGATGATTGGTGGATCACTTTCTTGTGAAAACACAATCATTTTGAGCCATCTCGACAAAGTGACAAACCTCTATATCAAATGCAAGGATTATTATATTATTATTATTGTTATTATACAAGCCATCGACTGCTCTGAGATTGATTTGCTCTCTCTCACAGGGAAGAGATGGGTATCAACACAAACTCTTCACAGTAAAGTGTTTTCAGGAAGTGAATTGGATGCGGAGACCACTAGGGCAATGGTCCAGGGAAACCCCAAGCAACCTCTGCTGAAGCTCAAACCCACATCAGCTGCGATAAGAGGTGGAGAGATCTTCGAACGCCAACCCCAACCCAAAGCCCCTGACAACATTTCCATTGAGGCTCAGTGCAAAAATAACACTGATGGAGCCAAGGGCAGACTCCCAGCTTTGCCAAACAGGCCCCAGCTGCCCAATCTATCACCTGACATCACCTCTAGGAAAGTCCAGAAGATTGTAGATCAGTTCACCAGATCTTCAGGGCTGCAAGATCAAGATGAAGACAATGTTCTAGGAAAGGGACGCTGGAAGCCCACAGAGAAGGAGGATCAATTGCTAGGTCCTCTCCCAATTCCAAAGGCCCGACATAAGCCTGGGCTACAGGTAGTAGATCAAGAGAATGACCAGGGGAGTGGACAGCTGACCATTGGGCCTGAGCGAGGACATCGTGAGAGTCATCCCACCAGCGAGCAGAACACTGAAGCCGGTGAGAGACACACTCAATTATTATTTATAATATTCCTTACATTTCATACAGCGTCTTATCACATGTTTTAGACTTCTCAAAGGGCTTCAAAGATTATACAGTAAAATGCAGTGATTGTATACAACAGGAACAACAACTTCAATTTATATAGCGCCCTCCACACCAGACAGCGTCTCAGAGCGCTTAAATATTTTGTGAACGAAACGTGGCAACCAATTGCGTGCAGTAGTGTCCCACAAACAGTCATGGATCAAGTGATCAAATTATTATTTTATTAAGGGCTTATGACCCACGGAAAAATGATGCACCAATCAACTGCTAACAGAATTCTAGTTACTGCTGGTAAACAGTAGCATGTGTAGTCAGGAAACTTGCCCAAGGTTTTTGCCCTGGCCCACCTGGGAATCAAACTCATGTCCTCATGCTTACAAGGCAAGGGCTCTACCACTGAGCTAAAGGGCTGTGGGTGGCGAGGCGAGGGATCTGACCACTGAGCTACAGGACTCCACAAGCCTTCACAATTTTAATCTGTGTCATCCATTGCGTCAGCTTGGCTTCTCTCACCTCTGATGCAGGAGGTTGTGGGTTCAAACCCAATGTCAGAACTTTGAATTACAGTCTAAATTGAGGCTCCAATGCAGTACTAGGGGGTGTTACATTGTCAGAGATGCTGTCCTTTGGATGAGATATTAAACCACACTCCCAGTCTGCCTATTCAGGTGGATGTTAAAGATCTTCCTCCTGCAGCGCTGTTGGAAAAGAGAAGGGAGTTTCTCTCTCCCAGTGTCCTGGCCCACGATCCCCCACAATCCAACAATTGTTGTATGGTCTTAAGAGTCAGACACCTGGCTGATCACCACCAAATTATTACCGTGCAAAGACTATCACCCACCCCCACAACACACTCCACCCCGACATAAAAGCAGTCAAAACAACAACTTGGATTTATATAGTGCCCTCCACTTGTCACTACACTTAACAACAATTCTCTTCGTAGGTTGCATTACGATTTTCCAAATGCCTGGATTGTAAATGTTCTTCTCTGTCTTCAGCGACTTGGGGCATCTTCCCGATGTGACATGCGCTTTACAAATATAATATTGTATTGTACTTAAAAGCCACATGGACACCATCTGGAGTCCTGTGGCTCATAAGTTGTGTCAATCTCATAAGAGAGGATCTGGGTTTGATTTCAAGGCAGGTCAGATCAGTGTGAAACCTTAGGCAAGTTTCCTTACTATGCTCAGATCATCTATGTTTTCCTAGTAAGTAGCAACTTGTTAGATGATTGGTGGATCACTTTCGAGGATAAAAATCCCATTGAGATGTCTTGACAAAGTGACAAGGCTCTATATCAAAAGATTATTGTTATTACTATTACTATTATTATACAAGCCCAGGACTGCTCTGAGATTGATTTCCTCTCTCTTTTATAGGGTGGAGACTTCACAGAAAAGTGTTTTTGGGAAGCGAGTTGGATGCGAAGACCACGAGGGGACTGGTCCTTGGAAAACCCAAGCAACCTCCCCTGAAGCCCAAACCCACTGCAGCTGCGATAAGAAGTGGAGAGATCTTCCAACGCCAACCCCAACCCAAAGGCCCTGACCAAATTTCCATTGAGGCCCAGTGCAAAAGTAACACTGATGGAGCCAATGGCAGACTCCCATCTTTGCCAAACAGGCCCCAGCCACCCTCACCAATGCCGAATGTCACCTCAGTCAATGTCCAGAAGATAGTAGATCAACTGATCTACTATCAGTTGATCACCGGAACCTCAGGGCTTCAAGATAAAGATAAAGACAATGTTCCAGCAAAGGGATGCTGGGAGATCACAGAGAAGGAGAATCAGTTGCCTGGTCCTCTCCCAGTTCCACAGGCCCGATGTAAGCCTGGGCTACAGGTAGTGGATCAAGAGAATGGTCAGGAGAATGGGCAGTTGACCATTGGGCCTGAGCGGAGACATCGTGACAGTCAGCCCACCAGCGAGCAACATCACTGTAGCCAGAACACTCAAGCCGGTGGGAGACACACACAATTATTGCTAATAATAATATTCCTTACATTTGATATAGTGCCTCATCACATCTTCTAGACTTCTCAAAGGACTTCAATGTGTAAAATGTAATGATTGAATACTTTGTGAGCGAAGGGAGTTTCTGGCCAACAATCCAACAATATATGTAAGGTCTTAAGCAGGAGTCAGACACTTGGCTAATCAACCCCAATTATTACTGTGTGCAAAGACTCCCTCCCTCCCCCACTCTCCCACTCCCCAACCCACTCAACCCTGACACAAAAACAGTCACTACACTTAACAACAATTCTCTTAGTGGGGGTGTTGCGATTGTCAAATACCAGAACGATAAATTTCCTTCTCTGTCTTCAGCACCTTGTGAGATCCTCCCAGTGTGACATGCACTTTACAAATGTAATATTATATTGTATTCTACTTAGGAGCCACATGGACACCACCTGGAGTCCTGTAGCTCAGTGGCTCGAGTGCTCGTCCCACAGGAGAGAGAACCTGGGTTTGATTCCCGAGCAGGTCAATTCTGTGTGAACTATTCAGGCCACCTATGTTTACCAACAGTAAGTAGCAACCCACATGTCAGATGATTGGTGGATCACTTTCTAGAGTTATAAATCCTTTGATACATCTCGAAGTGTCAAGGCTCTATATCAAATGCAAGGATTACTATTACAGTAATAGTATTATTATTATACAAGCCCTGGACTGCTCTGAGATTGATTTCCTCTCTCCCTCTTGCTCTTTCTCTCACAGGGAAGAGAAGGATCTCGACACACACTCTTCGCAGTGATGTGTTTTTGGGAAGTGAGTTGGATGCAGACACCGTGAGAGGAATGATCTTTGAAAAACCCCAAAGAGAAGTCCCTGAGAAGTCCCCTTCCATGAAGCCCAAGCCCACAGCAGCTGCAGTGAGAGGCGCAGAGATCTCCCAACCCCAAACCCCTGACAACACTGTGGACATTTCCATTAAGGCTAAGTGCACAAGTAACACTGATAGAGCCAAGAGCAGACTTCCAGCTTCACTGAACAGGCCCCAGTTGCCCACACCAATGCCTGATGTCACTGCCAGCAAAATCAAGAAGACCAGATCCTCAGGGCTTCAAGATCAAGATGAAGACAATGTTCCAGAAAAGGGACCCTGGGAGCCCACAGAGAAGGAGGATCAGTCACCAGTTCCTCTTCTGGTTCCAAAGGCCCGACGCAAGCCTGGCCTACTAGTAGTGGATCAAGAGAATGACCCGAGGAGTGGGCAGATGACGATTGGGCCTGAGTGGGGACATTGTGAGGGTCAGCCCACCAGCGAGCAACGTCACTGTAGCCAGAACAGTGAAGCTGGTGAGAGACGCACACAATTATTTTTTATTAATAACAATATTCTTTACATTTGATACAGCGCCTTTTCATTGTCGAGGCATCTCAAACAGCTTCACAGGATATATTATAAAGTGTTGTGACTGTGCATTTGGTGCATTTGGTGGGCGAATCGCGCAGGCATAGATTAAATGACCAAATTATTATTATTTGGATTATTTATATACTGTACATATTTTGAAGGTATCATTACCCTCAGAATGTGATCCTACACATCAATGAACAACTGAGTTCCTACTCATTGCTGGGTAAACAGAAGATTGAGGAAACATGCCTAAGGTTTCTCCTTGACCCACCGTGGTATCAAAACAAGGTCCTTTTGCTTGCGAGGCGAGGGCTCAAACTACTGAACTACAGGACTCCACAACCCTTCACAATTTTAATTTGTGTTATCCATTGTGTACGCTTAGCTCATAGTCTTCCCTCTGAGTCAGAAGGTTGTGGGTTCAATCCCCACGTCAGGATTTGGAATCACAACAATAACAACAACAACTTGGATTTATATATAGCGCCTTCCAGCTGGATGGCATCTCAGAGCACTTTACAATAACTGATTCTGGGGTCGAACCAAGGCCAGGGGGAAGAAGGTGACCGAAAGCGCTGTCAAAAAAAAAGTATTTAACTGAGATCTGAAAGTAGGAAGAGAGGGGGGTGAGGCAAAGGGAGTGAGGAAGCGAGTAGCTGAGCTTCGGGGCATAGTGACTGAAGGCAGTTTGCCGATGGTGGAGTGGAGGATTCGGGGGACAAGGAGAAAGCCAGACGCAGTGGAGAGAAGGCAATGGGCACTGTTTTGAGGAGAGAGGAGGGGGTGCAGAGGAGTGGAGAGATTTGAAAACAAGAATGAGGATTGATTCTCTCTGGGAGTCTGGCATTGAAGTCCCCCATTACCCCAGTCCTTGCCAGACTTCAATGGCCTTGCCAGCCATTGAAGTCTGGCAAGGATTGGGGTAATGGGGGTGTGAAGTTTGGTGTGGATGAGAATGTGGGTGGCAGAGTTCTGTATAAGATGGATGTATTGTGGAGGAGGGTAGACCGGCGAGGAGGGCATTTGAGTAGTCTAGCCAACAAAGGCATGGACCAGGGTTTCAGCTTATTTGGTTTAAGATATTGGTGGAGACGGACGATACGTCAGAGGTGGAAAAAAATAGGTGCTGGTGAGGGACCGGATGTGGGGGATGAAGGACAGTTGGGGGTCAAATGTGATGCCAAGGTTGCATACGAGTTTTGGGGCAGGTCAAGTCGGTGGAGGAGGTGTGAGCCATGTGATTGAAGATGTTGACGAGAACCAAAGAGTATGGCTTCCGTCTTGTCAACATTCACCTGCAGGAAATTCACACTCATCCAGCTCTTGATGTCTGACAGGCTAACAAAACATCAGAGGACTGGGGTTCACAAAGTGAGGTGGAGAAATAGAGTTGGGTATCATCCACATACATGTGGAAGTGTACCCCATGTCTGCGGATGACATCACCAAGCGGGAGCATGTAGATGAGGATGAGAAGGGGGCGAAGGATAGATCCTTGGGGTACCCCACAGATAACTGGTGAGAGTGGGACGAAAAGCTATTTGTGGCGATACTGCTGGTGGTTTGTGAGATAGGACTCGAACGACAGAGGACAGGCGGTGGAGGAGGATGGTATGGTCAACTGTGTCGAAAGCGGTGGAGAAGTCCAGAAGGACAAGGAGACAGAGGGAGCCCTGGTCACAGATAGAGAGGATGTCATTTGTGACTTTCACAAGCGCAGCCTCTGTACTGTGGGCAGAGCGGAAACCGGACTGGAGGGGTTCCAAAAGAGTGTGGGAGGAGAGATGTGCATGGAGTTGGTTGGCAACAATGCATTCTTATACTTTGGCAATGTTTGAAATAGTGCAGTAGTGGCTAGGGTTTGAGGGATCCAGGGAAGATTTTTTGAGAAGGGGGTGATGACAGCAGTTTTGAGGGGGAGCAGGGACTGATCCTGAGGAGAGGGACTGGTTGATGATGTCAGCCAACAGTGGGCACAGGAGGTGGAGCTTCCCATAAGTTGATGGGAAGGGGGTCAAAGCAGCAGGCGATGGGCTTCATCAAAGTGAGAGGGAGGAAGGAGAGATGGGGAGGAACGAATGTAGGATGCGGATCGTGGTAGGAGCTGATGACTCTGAGGTTGAGGGGGATGGAGAGGGGGTGGTGGTGGGCAACAAGAGGCAGGAGGCAGTCTAAGATGAGGCTCCAATGCAGCGCTGGGGGGTGTGTTACGTTGTCAGAGACGCCGTCCATTGGATGAGATGTTAAACCTTGCTTGTTCAGGTGGACATTAAAGATCTCCCATCATGTTATTGAAAAATGGGAGTTTCTCTCTTCCGGTTTCCTGGCCAACAATCCCCCAACCATTGATTTAAGATGTGGAGTCTTGTAGCTCAGTGATGAGAGCTCTTGCCTCACATGCAAGACCTCTCCTACTCTCCTTCTCCCTCCCCACCTCCCTTCATACCCTGCTCAGGTCCTGAACTGACTGTTCAGTGATTTGGGACGTCCTCCCGATGTGAAAGGCGCTCTATAAATTTTTTAAAATGTTGTTGTTGTTGTTACTAGGTTCTATACCTTAGGCAAGTTTCCTTACTCCACACGCGCGCACGCACGCACGCACGCACACACACACGCACGCACGCACACACACACGCACGCACGCACGCACGCACACACACGACTGTTTACCAATAGTAAGTAGCAATCCAGTTGTTAGTCAAGTACAAGTTGTTGTTGTGGTTAGTTGGTTGGTGGATAGCTTTCTTGGGTAATAATCCCTTTGGGACATTTCAAAGACGTAATAAGGCAGAATATCAAATGCAAGGATTATTATTATAATTACAGTGTACAAATACTGCCCTGCTATGATATTAACTTCCTTCCTTTCTCTCTCTCTCTCTCTCTCTTTCCTTCATAGGGAAGGGCTGGATCTTGACACACGCTCTTTACAGTAACACTTCTTTGGGAAGTGAGTTGGATGAGGAGATCACTAAAGGAATGGTCCAGGGAGACCCTGAGTCCCCTCCCTCGAAGCTCAAACCCATAACAGCTGTGATGAGAGGCTCAGAGATCTTCCAACACCAATCCAAAGCCCTTGACAACACAGGGGACATTTCGATTGAGGATCAGTGCACAAGTAACACTGACAGAGCCAAAGGCAAACTCCCAGCTTTGCTGAACAGGCCCCAGTTGTCCACACTAATGCCTGAGGTCACCGGTGGCAAAATCGAGAAGACCAGATCCTTGGGGCTTCAAGATCAAGGTGAAGACAATGTTCCAGAAGAGGGACCCTGGGAGCCCACGGAGAAGGAGGATCAGTCAACAGTTCCTTTCCTGGTTCAAAAGACCTCATGTAAGCATGGGCTACAGGTAGCAGGTCAAGAGAATGATAGCCAGACCATTGAAGATGGTGAGTGACACACAATTATTATTGATAAGAATATTCCTTGCAGTTTTGAGATTTTTCAAAACGCTTCATAAGATACATTTTAAAGTTTAGTAACTGGATATTTTGTGAGTGAAATGCAGCAGCCAATTGTGCACAGCAGTGTCTCACAGTCCTGTATTGATTAAACAAATTATTATTAATTGTTTCTATTTGAAGAGATTATTACTTGTGGAAATTGATTTGTCAATCGACTAACAACAAGGTTTGTACTTACTGCTAGGTAAACAGAGGTGTGTGTGAAGAATAGGGAAAGTTGCCCCACATTGCGCCCTGACTGGCAGGGTCCTCTCATTTGCGATGGTAGGGATAGTGGCAGAGTCTCACAAGCGAGAGGTTCTGGGTTGGATTACTGGTCAGGGTGAAACCTTCGGCAGTTCCCTTACTCCACACACATGCCTCCGTTTATCTGGAAGTAAGTAGGGACCCGCTTGTTAGTCGATTGGCGCATCGCTTTCTGTGCGTAATAATCCCTGCAACAAAAAATAATAATAATTTGGTCTCTCAATCCATGACTGTGTGTGTTCAAATTGGCTGCTGCGGTTCGCCCATGTAAGTCCCTGTCACTTTACAGTGTAAGTGCTTTTGAGACTCCTCGAGGACATGAAAAGGCACTGTATCAAATGAAAGGATTATTATTGTACAACCAATACACTACTGGCCTCCACTTACCGCTATGCGCTGACTTGCCTGAATTTCAGATGTGTTTCAGACCTATGGCGAGGTTGTTGCCTCAGGGATGAGGCATCAAGCCAGGATGAGAGCTATCAGCGATACCAGCTTCGACCATATATATGAGAAAATCGCCTCCGTTCCCGAGGAGTTCAGCTACTCCAGTAGGGCTTCAAGCCCCCAAACCCCCTTCAATAAACTGTGGCAGAATCTCCCTACAGTCAGCGAGAGTGGAATCCTGAAGGAAATGAGCCAGGAAGAATGTAAACTACAAGAGGTGAGATGCTAAACTCATACTTATGGAGTCCTGTGGCTCAGGGGTTAGAGCGCTCACCTCGCAAGTGAGAGGACCTGGGTTTGATTCCCAACCGGGTTGGGACAAAACCTCAGGGAAGTTTACTTACTCAACACACAACCATCTGTTTACTTGCAGTCAGTGGTAATATAGAAACCACGGCTGCCGCGCGCAATTAGCTGCCGTGTTTCGCCCAGAATACAGTGAGTAGGAACCCCGTTATTTGTCGACTGGCAATTTGCTTTCTGGAGTAAATAATCCCTTCATAATATATTCATCAATAATTAAACTAATAATTTGGTCAACGAATCCACAAATGTGAGTGGGACAATGCAGTGCACAATTGGCGTTTCTCCCCAAAACACACAGACACTACACTTTACAGTATATCCTAGCTCTTTGAAGACATTTGATGACGTTAAGTAATAAGGCACTAAATCAAGTCCAACTTTTTTTTCTTTGGGAGGGATTATTATGTTTGGAAAGTGATTTGCCAATTGGAAAACAAACAGGTTCCTACTGACTGCTGGTAAACAGAGTTGTGTGTGTATGTGTGGAATAAGATTTTGCCCTGACCTGATCCGCCCAGGAATCAAACCCAGGACCTTTTGCTTGCGAGGTGAGTGCTCTAACCGCTGAGCTACAGGACTCAATGAGACATTGTCCTTGAGCTGAACTGACCCTGAGCGATTGCTTTGTTTTGCAGAGTATGTTTGAGGTATTGACATCTGAGGCTTCCTATCTGAAGAGACTGAAAGTATTAATCGATCATTTTGAGAATTCTCAAGAGCTTCAAGAAACCATCAATTTACAGAATAAAAACATCCTTTTCTCGAACATCTTCAGGGTGAAAGAAGTCAGTGAAAGGTACGGGGAAACTGAGCACTGTTATGTAATAATAAACCTCATCATCCTCACACTTCATACAGCACCTTATCATGTCTTCAGGATATCTGTGTGTTTTGTGGGCAAAATGTGGCAGCCAATGTAATGTGGCAGTTTACATGGTCTTTCAAAAGGCATTTTACAAAGTGCCGCATGAGAGGCTTATTAGGAAAATAGAGGCTCACGGTGTTAAAGGGACAGTGGTAGC
This sequence comes from Hydrolagus colliei, assembly GCA_035084275.1. Taxonomy (NCBI): domain Eukaryota; kingdom Metazoa; phylum Chordata; class Chondrichthyes; order Chimaeriformes; family Chimaeridae; genus Hydrolagus; species Hydrolagus colliei. The sequence continues at coordinate 1,970,593 of CM068775.1, read as the reverse complement.
GTGGATCTACAACTGGCTGCGTGACAGAAAGCAAAGAGTGAGTGGCTGCTTTTCAGACTGGAGGGAAGTGTGCAGTGGTGTCCCCCAGGGATCAGTTTTGGGACCACTGCTCTTTTTAATATACATTAATGATTTGGATTTGGGTGTAGGGAGCACGGTTTCCAAATTTGCAGATGATACTAAGTTAGGGAGAATAGTAAATAGTGAGGAGGATAGTATCCATCGGCAAGAGGATACAGATAAAATGGTAAAGTGGGCAGACACATGGCTGATGAAGTTTAATACAGAGAAGTTTGAGGTGATACACTTTGGGAGAAGAAATGTGGGGAGGCAATATAGGCTAGATAGTACAATTTTAAAGGGTGTGAAGGAACAGAGAGACCTGGGGATTTGTGTTAGTGACTCTTTGAAAGTGGCAGGACAGGTAGACAAAGCCGTTAAGAAGGCATATGGGATACTAGGCTTTATAAATAGGGGTATAGAATACAAAAGTCAGGAAGTGTTGATTAACCTCTATAAGACTTGGTTAGGCCTCAGCTGGAGTACTGTGTACAATTCTGGTCACCACACTTTAGGAAGGATATTAAGGCATTGGAAAGGGTGCAGAGGAGATTTACTAGGATGGTACCAGGAATGAGGGACTTTAGCTATGAGGAAAGGCTAGATAGGCTAGGCTTATTCTCTCTAGAACAAAGAAGATTGAGAGGAGACTTAATAGAGGTTTATAAGATTATGAGAGGTTTCGACATGGTGAATAGGGAAAGGCTGTTTCCACTGGTGGGCGAATCAGTGACTCGTGGTCACAGATTTAAAAGAGTTTCAAAACGAAGCAGAGGGGAGCTGAGGAGAATTTTTTTCACTCAGCAGGTTGTTCGAATCTGGAATGCATTGCCTGAAAAGGTGGTGGAGACAGATTCCATAACAGCTTTTAAAAGGGAACTAGATCTTTATTTAGGAAGAGCAGCTCTGTTCTAACCACTGAGTTACAGGACTCTACAGTGCAGAACTGATGCTATGTTTATACTAATTCAGGTTTACGGAGGATCTGATGGCTCGAGTGGATGAGAATGTGAGGATATCTGACATGTGTGACATTATCCACCATCACGCAGAGGACAGCTTCCATGTCTACATCGATTATGCAAGGAACCAACCGTACCAGCAGCAGCAATACAGTCACCTGATGTGAGTCTGAGTTGCCAAGGTCCAAGTCAGCAATTTCATACAATCACAGCATATCATAGCACAGAAGGAAGCCATTCAACTTATCATGACTCTCTGGAAGTACCCAACTAGCCTCACTCCCCCCACTCTTACCCCAACAAGCCCCACTCCCCAGGCTCTTACCCCAACTAGTCCCTACCCCCCCACCCTTACCCCACTGACCTGCACATTTTTCATCCTCAAGTTCCTATTTAATTATCGTTTGAAACTACTATGAAATCTGATTCCACCCACCAATTTCACACTGTAACAACTCTCTGGGTAAATTTTTTTTGACAATTATCCCAGGTTCATGTCACTTGGTTACCCACCTGCTATCTGAAGGTCTTTTCTAGTTTATTATTCCTAATAAATGTTGCATTTGATACAGTGCCTCATCACATCATCAAGATGTCTCAAAGTGCTTCATGTAATATATTGTAAAGTGTGGTGATCGCATTTTGTGGGCAAAACATGGCAACTAGTTGAGCACAGCAGTGACCCACAAATAGTTGTGGATTGAGTGACAAAATTATTATTATTTTTAAAAGTGATTATTACCCCTGGAAAGCGATCCACCAATTGACTAACGAGCAGGTTCCTACTTACTGCTGGCTGGTAAACAGTGCATGACTGTTTGTAGGGATACTGCTGCGTGTAATTAGCTGCCACGTTTCACCCACATATATACAATCAGTTCACTTTATAGTATATTCTGTGAAGTGCATTGAGACGTCTCGAAGTGAATAGCGCTATATCAAATGCAAGGATTATTATTATTGTGATAGACAGAGGTTATGAGGAGTAAACTTGGTTTCATATTTTTTCCCAGCTGGGTATCTCATACATGCGGAAAGCCATCACCATTGCTTAAGAGTCTCCAACCTAACTGAGAATTCCATGCCTCCCATCTATCCAGAAATAGATTGTTGGAATGGAATGTGCTCTAGCTTTCCCTCTCTCACTGGAGGGACGTATTTTGCTTAATAAAGTTTTCACCCAACTTGGACAGTAATTGAACACAGGTCCTCTTGCTTGCGAAGCAAGCATCTAACCACTTCATTGCAGGACTCCAGTTTGTATAAGGACTGAACCAATGCTACTCTTTCCCCACAGGGAATCCAACACTCAATTTGCTGTATGCATAGCCGAGATACAGGGGAAGCCTGATTGCCTGGGGCAAAGCTTTGAGTCTTTCCTCCAGCTTCCCACACAACGCATCACCTCCATCAAGTTGCTGATTGAGGTAGAGTTACGTAATCACACACCTGTGCTCTCACTTACAACAACAAAATTGCACTTATAATGCAGCTTTCACAATGGGAGGACTTCCCAAAGCGCTGAACAGTCAGGTCGGGATGGGACTCTTATACATGCACGCTCACACACGCACTCACATTCATCTCATTGGCAGCCGCACACGCTAGGATTAAAGTGGGGTCTGTAGATTTGTGGTTAGAACACTTTCTTAGCAAGATTGGTGAATCACTCTCCGAGAGTAATAATCTCTTAAAATAATACTAATGTGGTCACTCAATCCCCGGCTGTTTGTGGGACACTCCTGTGTGCAATTGGCTGCCATGTGTTACCCATCGAATATCCAGGATCCAGTAGCCTTTCAGTTATAATAATACTTGTATTTGAAATAGCGCCTCATTATGTTTTCACAGCATCTCAAGTGCTTCACAGGATGAAATCTAAAGGGCAATGACTGTGTATTTTGTGGGTGAAAAGTGGGAGCCAATTGCGCACAGTATAGTCCAACAGCCTATGTTTCATCTTAGACTGTGATTCCAAGTCCTGATGTGGAGGTTTGAACCCACAGCCTTTTGACTCAGAGGCAAGAGTGGTACCACTGAGCTGGACTGACACATAACAGAAGCAACAACAACAAATGAGACTTGCACAGTGGCCTTCACATTGGAAAGAGGTTGTTGGACAGTCAGGGGTGTTTGGCCTCAGGCTTGTAGTTGGAAGGGGTGGTAGAGCAGCAGGAATGGGAAGGTAGCTGAAGGCACAGTGAAAGAGGAAGGTCTTTAGATGGGACTTGAAGGAGGCAAGAGAGGGATTGAGGGAGTGGGGGAGCAAGACCATAGAGACCATTGAAGGTGACAATGAGGATTTTGTACTCTATTCTCTGAGCAATGAGGAGCCAGTGAAGCCAGGCGAGGATGGGGCTGAAGGGATCACGGAGAGGACATGATCATCTGCAGCTGGTGGAGGGAAGTGTTGCTACACATGAGAGCGTGGGGACTAGAGGAGAAGCCATTGGTGGCCACAGTGGAGACGATGGGAAAGATAGGATTGGAACTAGATGAAGACAGAACCGTTGAGGCAAGAGGAGGTGATGGAGAAGAATACAGTGGACAATCAAAAGCAACCGAGAGGTCAAGAACATTGGAACAGGAGAAGGCCATTCAGCCCTTTGAACCTGTTCCATCATTTAATTAGATCATGGCTGATCTGTACTTCAACTATTCCTTTGAATTCCAATTTCCCATTTTCTCCCCATATCCCATAATACCCTGACCCACCTCAACCTCACTCTTGAAGGTGTGGATGGATCCAGGATCCACGACCTTTTGGACTAGAGAGTTCTAGATTTTTACCACCTTCTAGGAAAACACAATGTTACATTTGCTTTAAGAATCTGAAACCCTCCTGTTTATTGTCCTGTTTAGAACATTCTGCAGAAAATGGAGTTGAGTTCAACCAACAAGGATAATGCCACAAAAGCATTAGGCGTTGTTTCCAAGGTAAGGGAAGCGGCTGTAACCCAGTTAGCTCTGTCACTCTCTCCCTCCATCCCTCTGCCTTGTCCCCTCCTTCTGCATCTTCAGATTACACTTAAAAGATCTTCATCTTTGACTGTTTCTATGGTCACATTCTCTGGCTTGTTGGGTGTCATCCTGACATCTTCCAGACATGAAAGGTAATGTGTAAATATAATGTGTTGTTGTTCTTTTCCATTTACCAGATCGTTGAGGAGTGCAGCACAGAGGTGGGGAAAATGAAACAAATACAGGAACTGATAGATATTGAGAATAAACTGGAGTACAATAAACTGAAGGTAAAATGTTTCTACCAACAAGCGAGGCCTCTAACCACTGAGTTCCCGGACTGTGGCTTGCGAGGCCAGGGCTCTAACCACTGAGTTACAGGACTGTGGCTTGTGAGGCGAGGTCTCGAACCACTGAGCTATACTAAATCAAGTCGTGGTTTGAGGCTCGGGTTTGTGGAAGCTCAGGTTCAGTAACCAGACTATGGTTTGTCTTTCAGGCCATTCCCATTGTCTCCCAGGCCAGACACCTTGACAAGCAAGGAGAGATCACAGAGATCAGGAAACAAAGAAAACTTTTCGGAATGAAACCCCAGTTGGTGCCTTTATACCTCTTCCTCTTCAACGATCTGCTGCTGATCACCCGCATGAAAAGGCAAGAATAACAACAGCAAATATGACATTTATACAGCAGCGTTCATGTCAGGAGGACATCCCAAAGAGCTGAGCTGGACAGTCAAGGATTTGGACCCGAGCTGGGGGTTGGGATCAGGAGGGGGTGGAGGGCTGGGGGGGTAGAAGGGTGACCAAAGGTATGGTCAAAGAGGAGGGTCTCTTATGCCCACTCAACTCAACTGTTTACAAATAATCCTTGCAAATGATAAGGTGCCTTATCACATTGATACTCCTCAAGCGCTTCACATATGGTAAAGATATATGGTATACGGTAAAGTGCAGTGATTGCGCCTAATAATAATCCGTCCCAAAAAACACAATAATAAAAATTGTTCATTTGAATCCACGACTGTTTGTAGGACACTGCTGTGCGCAATTGGCTGCCGAGGGACAATTTCCTCCAACTTAATGTCAACAAGATGATCCTGATTGTATCGCGTTAGCACCTTCGCACCTCAGGCGCTAACAACATCAACATTCAAGGTTGCTCTCTCCAACTCTCAAAGCCAGTCAGGAATCTGGGCATCCAAACTATCCTTCCTCCCCCATATCCGTGCCATGACCGGTAGAGCCTTCCACCACCTTCGTAACATTGCCAGACTCCACCACTATCTCACCTCCATGTTGCCGAAACACTCATTCATGCATTCATCACTTCGAGGATCGATTACGGGAACTCTCTCCTCATCGGCCTTCCCAGCTTCTCCCTTCAAAGGCTGCAGATTATCCAGAATTCTGCAGCCCTCTCCCACACCAGGCTCCGTGACATCACTCCCACCCTCACCCGTCTCCACTCACTCCCCATCCACCAGAGGATTGAATTCAAGATCCTCATCCTCACCCTCAAGGCCATTCATGGTCTTGCCCCAGCCTATCTCTCTGACCTGCTGACTCCCTATCAGCCTGCCTGCACCTTCCGTTTAGCAGGCTCTGGCCTGCTCTGCGTCCACTGCCCTACCATTGCCGGCTGGACTTTCAGCCTCTCTGCTCCCTCTATGGAACTCCATTGTGCAATCCCTTCACCTTCCTCCTTCAAGGCCGGTCTCAAGCCTTTCTTCTTTGACCGAACCTTCTGCTCCTCTCCTAACTCTTCCCCCTCTCCTACTCTCCTTCCACTTCCCCCTACTCCAACCACCCCACTGCTCGAGTCCCGACCTAATTGTTCAGGGCCTTGGGACGTCCTCCCGACGTGAAAGATGCTCTACAAGATGTTGTTGTCGCATTTCGCCCAGAAATGTAGTCAATTTTCTTACTTTCCTTCCCCCAACCACGACCCCTCCCTGGAAGCACTTTGAGACATTGATAAGACGTGACAAAAGCTATATCAAATGCAAGGATTATTAGTATTGTTATTACTTTTTTGTGCGTGAAATGTGGCAGCAAATTGTGATAGGGAGCCAGTGGAGCTGGTGAGGACTGGGGTCAAGGGGGGGGTGGGAGAAAGTTTAGTGTGTGATAGGGAGCCAGTGGAGGGGTGATAGGGTAAGAAGTTTGGTGTGTAGGTAATGACTGGTGTATGTGATGATGTTTGCAGCTCAGGCAGGTATCTGGTGAAGGACTATGCTCAGCGCTCTTCGGTGTTAGTAACGAGTTGTGGTCCCCAAAGCTCTGGGATGGAGAACCATTTCCTGCTAACTTTACTCAAGAACCATCAGGGGAGACGGGTCAAGCGAAAGGTGATGGCACATACACAGTGAGTAACAATCACATTCATTACTTTTTGGGGGCCCGTCTAGTGGGTGTCTGACACAGACAGAAACTCACCATGGTGCTTATGGAGTCCTGGAGCTCTGAGGTTAGAGCACTCGCTTCACAAACGACAGGACATTCAAGAATGAGGTGGATAAATTTTTCGTAGGTCAGGGTATTAAGGGATTATGGGGATAAAACGTGAATTTGGAATTGAAAGAAATAATAGAGGTACAGATTAGACATGATCTAATTAAATGGTGGAACAGGCTCAAAGGGAGAATGGCCTACTCCTATGTTCTGACCTGGGTTCGATTCCTAGCAGGGCGAAATGTTGGGTAAGTTTCCTTACTCCACACACATGTTTCTGTTTACCAACCAGTAGGTAAGAACCCAGTTGTTAGTTGATTGGAGGATCGCATTTGAAATTATAATAATAATTCCTTAAAAAAATAATAAATTGGTCACTTCAATCCATGACTGTTTGTAGGACACAGTTGTGAGCAATTGGCTGCCACATTTGGCCAATAGAACACATCAACAATTCATGTTACAAAAAATTCTGTGAAGCATTTTGAGACAACTCAAATATGTAATAAGTCACTCTATCAAATGTGAGGATTATTATTAAACAATCTTCCCATTCTCAGATCTGACCTGCTTGACGCCTTAACCTCCCACAACCCACACAATTCAGAAAGTTCCAGTGACGAGGAAACCCACAAACTCTCTGATAAGTAAGTACATGGGGAAGAGAGTGGGGAGATGGAGTCCTGTTGTGGTTAGTGTACTCGTCTTGCAAATAAGTGGACCTGGGTTCAATTCCTGAGGAGAGAACAACAACAACTTTGATTTATATAGTGCCCTCCATGCTAGACGGCATCTCAGAGCACTTCACAGTAACGGATCCTGGGACCAAGCCAGGGGAAGGGGTAGAAAGGCGACCACGATGAGAAAGGTCTTTAGCTGTGACTTGAAACTGGGAAGAGAGGGGGCGAGGCAAACGTAGTGAGGAAGGGAGTCCCGGAGCCTCGGGGCATATTGGCCAAAGGCATGGCCGCCGAGGGTGGAGCGGAGGATTCTGGGGTAATGGGGGAGCAAATTTGGTCCAAGAGGGACCTCAGGGCAAGTTTCCTTACTCCGCACATAGTTGGTAGTTGATTGATGGATTGCTTGTCTGGGGGTAATGATCCTTTCAAAAAACTTATCATAATCTAGTCATTCAATCCATAACTGTTTGTGGGACACTACTGTGCACAATTGGCTGTCATGTTTCGCCTAGAAAATAGGCAGCCAATTCATTTTATAATATATTCTGTGAAGCGCTTTGAGACATCTCAAAGACCTGATAAGTCGCTATATCAAATGTGAGGATTATTATTAAACAAACTTCCCATTCTCAGGTCTGACCCGCACCAGCTTGACGCCTCAGCCTCCCACAGCCGACACAATTCAGAGAGTTCTAGTGATAAGGAAATCTACGAAAGCTTGGCTAAGTATGTACATGTGGAATAAAGGAGGAATTGCAGTCCTATAGTGAAGAGGTTAGAGCGCTCGCCTCGCAAACGAGAGGACCTGGGTTTGATTCCCGGCAAAGAGAGACAGATGTTAGGAAAGTTTCTTTACTTCATACACAAGCCTTGTTTCACCCATAGTAAATAGGAATCCACTTGTTAGTCGATTGTAGATTGCTTTTTCGGAAAGAATAATCCCTTCAAAAAAAATGACAATCACTTGATCACTCAATTCACGAATTTTTGTGGGACACTGCTGGATACAATTGGCTGTCATGTTTCGCCTACAAAATAGGCAGCCAATTCATTTTATAATGTATTCTGTGAAGCGCTTTGAGACATCTTGAATATCTGATAAGTCGCTATATCAAATGTGAGGCTTATTATCAAACAATCTTCCCATTCTCAGGTCTGACCCACACCAGCTTGACGCCTCACCCTCCCACAGCAGACACAATTCAGAGAGTTCTAGTGATAAGGAAATCTACGAAAGCTTGGCTAAGTATGTACATGGGGAAGAGAGGGGGAATTGGAGTCCTGTAGTGAAGAGGTTAGAGCGCTCGCCTCGCAAACGAGAGGACCTGGGTTTGATTCCCAGCAGAGAGAGACAGATGTTAGGCAAGTTTCCTTACTCCGTACACATGCCTTGTTTCACCCAGTAAGTAAATAGGAATCCACTTGTCAGTCGATTGACAGATTGAGTTTCGGGGAATAATAATCCCTTCAAAAAAAATTACAATCCCTTGAACACTCAACTCACGATATTTTGTGGGACACTGCTGTGTGCAATTGGCTGCTGCATTTCACCCACAAAATATACAGTCAATTAACTTTACAGTGTAGTCTATGAAGCACTTGGAAATGTCTTGAAGACATGATAAAGCGCTGCATCAAATGCAGTATTATTATTAATCCACTAGCTGTGTCAACTCAGTGACAAAAACATTCACAAAGGCAATGAGACATTTCTACCTCTAGCGAGTATAAGAACACTCTAATAATCTTCACTCTAATAGAAATAATGAGTAGTCCTGTAGCTCAGCGATTAGAGCCTTACAAGCGAGACACCTGGGTTCATTTCCCAGTAGGTTGAAACCTTGGTTAAGATTCCTTACTTCACTCACCTGATAATAATCCCTAAAAAAAAAAAAAAATTGATCACTTCAATCCACGATTGTTGGAGGAAACGCTGCTGTGCGCAATTGGCTGCTGCGTTTCGCCCACAAATATACTGTCAATTCACTTTAGAGTGTATTCCGTGAAGTGCTTTGAGACATCTGGAAGATCTGAAAAGTGCTATATCAAATGCAAGGATTATTAGCATTAATAATAAAACACACAATTAATAATTAAAACCTATGAGTAAGGACTTGTTGCTGTTATTGTTGTTGAACATCCTTCTGACCAGAATCTCAGTTAAAATTCAAAATGTGACTCTAGACTGGTCCCAACTGGTGGCCATCTCCAGCTTCACTGTTGGACAAGCAAATACAGCAACAACAACTTGTATTTATATATTACACAACTACCCTAATGCAGAGTAACACAAGCAAATCCCCAGTCAGTCACTAGGAGCTCTGACTCTGCCTCTCAGACCCTACCCTCTGGAACTCCATCCCACAGGCTGTCCACCTTCCCTCACCTCCTTTAAGGCCCATCTAAGACCCTCCTCTTCGACCAACCTTCGGTCATCCTTCTAGTTCCCACCCTCCTTGACCTCCACCCCCTCCTGATCCCAACCCCCAGCTCGGGTCAAAAATCCCTGACTATCCAGCCCAGCACCTTGGGACATCCTCCTGACTTGAAAGTTACTGTGTAAATATCATGTGTTGTTGCTAAGTGACTCTCGGCAGCTAAAAGGTTAGATCTCACCTGCACATCCCTCGTTGATTGTACCTCTTGTCAGACTGTTCTCAGCATGTCCTCCGTTTGGAGCCCAGCGAGATGACAACCTCATCCTGGAGCCTACAGACATTGTCAACTTCAACAGTTCGTCATCGGAGGGTAAGTCCACAGGCAAACACTTCTCTTTGTTTCATAAGAACAGAATAATTTGCTGGGCAGAAGAAGACCAAGGTCCATCCAGTTCACCTTCCACCAGCCTGGGAATCACTGATATGTTGTGCCCCAAACTATGTATGTCTCCCCCAGATATTATTTTCTAGTAGAAATCTATCTTATTTATTCTTCAAACAAACAACATTTTCTGTTTCCATCGTCCCTCTGTCTCTCTAGGGAGTCTGTTCCGTATGTTTGCTGCTCACTCACTGGAGTAGTGTTTCCTCAGATTTCTCCTGAATTTACCCCCTTTGATTGCAGGCTGTGTCTCTGGTTCTACTGATCAGTACAAGAGAATCCATCTTATCATAGTCTACTTAATCCAGTCATATTGACCCTCAATCTTCTCTCCTCCAGCATGAACTTGCCTAGTCTATCTAATCGCTCCTAGTGGTCCAGTGTCTCCATCCCCTCAATCATTCTGGTTGTCACCTGTATTCTCTCATTCGCTGCAATATTCCTGATATACTGCGGTGACCAGCACTTCACAGTTGTCACCAGACTAGGGTTAAAATGGTTGGGATTTGAAAATGACTGCCAATTAACCATTACTAAATGACTTTTCTCGTAGAAACTATTCCTAGTCTCTTATCTTCACCAACCAAAGCAAAGTCATACCTGCCTCACAGATGCTCATTTTAAAAGGAATACGACATATTTATTCAATCACTTTTCATGTTGAAGCATCTCTAAAATATAGACTCAGGTCAATTGCAAAGATGGATCTTTTATAAAGAATCTGTGGAATTGATTTGCCCACTTGCACACTTTGTGATTCCAGTCTTATCATAAAATTAGTGGAGTTCTGTAGCATAGTGGTTACAGCACTCATCACAAGCGAGAGGACCTCGGTTTGATTCCTGGGTGGGACGAATTGTTGACTAAGTTTCCTTAATCCACACCACTACAATGATTACCTAGCGGTAAATAGAATCCCGTTTGTTAGTCAATTGGCAGATCGCTTCTCCGGGTGTAACAATCCCTTCAAAAAAATGATAATTTGGTCACTGAATCCACACTGTTTGGGATACTGCTGTGCACAATTGGCTGCTGTGTTTCGCCCACAGAATATGACACTACAATTTATTCTGTGAAGCACTTTGAAACGTCTCGAAAACATGACAAGCCGCTCTATCAAATGCAAGGATTGTTATTAAACACACATTGTAGCATTACATTGTGAAAGTCCTAGCATTGGGTAGTCCCAGCTGGACAAGCATTGGGTGAAGCTGGGCCAGACAGCACTCGCAATGTGAAAGCTTTGTGGTTTTAGCTGGTTTGATTCCAACAGTTATCCCAACACACATTCTGAGCAGTAAGTAAGAACCCAGTTGTTAGTCGATTGGCAGATCGCTGAAGTAAGTCATGATACGGTGCTGTTACAAATGGAAGCATTAATCTTCTGATTATTATTGCCTCACAGATCTGTACGACAGGACCATATTATGAAGCTCTTCGCTGGCCAGAAAGGATGGTTCCCCAGTGAGCACATTCAGGAAATCAACAAAACAATGTGTCCTTGATCACAATACCAGGCGCAATGAAACTTCAGTGTAGAGAAGGCAAGGGAAGAGAAGTGAAAGATTCATGGCTTGTAACTCAACCAGTGAGAAACTGCACTTAGCAAAGAGAGAAAGAGCAATTGACTTACATTGACACACACTCCTCTGTTTACCAGCAACAAGTTGGAACCCGCTTGTTAGTCGATTGGCGGATCACATATCTGGGGGATAATAATCCCTTCATAATAATATTATTGGGTTCACTCAATCTATGACTGTTTGCACACTGGACACCGTTGTGCGCAATCGGCTGCCACATTTCACCCACAAAATAGTCCCTACACCTTGTAGCATATCCTGTGAAGCCATTTGAGATGTCTCAATAACATGATAAGGCGCTGTATCAAATGCAAAGATTAATATTATTTTTATTATTACCATTGTCAGGCGAGCCTTTAGCCACTCTGCCCTAACCACCTTCAAAGATTTCGGTACATGGACCCCCTGGTCTCTCTGTTCCTTCACGCCCCTTAAGATTGTACTATCTAGTGAGCCTTCAGTCACTCTGCCTCCAACCTCTGGAACTCAATCCCGCAGTCCCTCCACCTCACCCCCTCCCTGGCCTCCTTCAAGTCTCACCTCAAGACTCTCCTCTTCGATTGACCCATCAGCAACTCCTTATCCTCTTTCCCTCCAACACCACCCCCCCACCCCCCACCCCCCCCACCATCCTCAGCTCGGGTAACTTTCCAGTGCCTTGGGATGTCCTCGTGAAGTGAAAGGTGCTTTTCAAATGTAATTTTGTTGTTGTTGTTACTATCAACCTATATTGCCTCTCCTCATTCTTCCTCTTAAAATGCATCACCTCGTATTTCTCCACATTAAACTTCATCTGCCATGTGTCTGCCCATTTTACCATTCTGTCTATGTCCTGTCTATTCTCACTGTTTAGCTCTTTTCCTAACTTTGTGTCATATGTAAACTGGAAAACAACCGTTCACCACCACTCTTTGTCTCCCAGGCAGTTCTGGATGCATGCTGCCCTCTGTCCCTTTGATACAGTGGGCTTCTATTTTCCTTACAAGTCGCTTACGTGATTCTTTGTCAAATGCCTTTTGAAGGTCTATAATAAACTACATCAATTGTTCTACCTTAATCCACCCTCTCCGTTACCTCATCAAACAACTCTTATCAGGTTTGTTAGACAAGATTTGCCTTTAACAAATGCATGCTGGCTGTCCTTTATTGATCTATATTTTTCTGAGTGAAGATTTATTTTGTCCCGGGTTGCAGTTTCTTGAAGTGTGTTGTTATTGTTGTTGTTTGTTCCTGTCAGCAGACCCACACACACAAAAACTGCCCAAACCAAATAAAAACCAAATCAAAATGTTGGTTGGACTACATTCCCAAATATTTTACTAGATTGCTTTTATTAAAAGGGGTTTACAACTTTACTTTCAGTCTTCTGTACAATGACAATAATAGTCCTTTTGTGTGCTCGGGTCAGGGTGAAACCTTGGACAAGTTTCCTTACTCCATACACACACACCTCTGTAGGAACCTGTTTGTTAGTTGATTGGCGGGTCACTTTCTGGGGGGTAATAATCCGTCCAAAATAATAATAATAATAATGTGGTCACTTAATCCACAGCTGTTTGTGGGATGCTACTATGTGTAATTGGCTGCCGCATTTCATCCACAAAATACAGTCGCTACACTTTACAATTGAAGTGTTTTGCAACGTGCTGAAGTCATAATATGGTGCTGTATCAACTGCAAGGATTATTAATATTATTGCACAAATATTTCAATGTTAGAAACTTTCAGAGATGTTTGTCCACCCTGTTCGGCATGACTTTCATAATAAGTCTTTATAATTAAACAGCAATTACAAGGTGAGTGGGTTTGGAGTGCAGAAAGCAATACTGCTGTAGAAACAAAACCATTTAGTAATTCTGTGTGTGTGTATATACATATATATGAGGTGTGTATGTATGGGTGTGTGTGCACAGATACAAGATGCCCCTAGTGAGCTCTTAAAGATCTGTACAGGTGACTGGAGTGAGTCCATGATTAAGAGAGTGAGTCCCAGATGCTTGGTCAAAATGTCCAACTACTTCAAGAGGCATTGGTGCTGAGCAGTGTCCGCGGGCAGTTGAGGCAGATACAGAAACCTACAGTCATGTGAAAAGTCTGGTCCAACACCAAGTGATCGACAGCCTGGAGATACTCATCTGAGATCCTACCTGCGGGAGAGCGGATTCGATTACCGGGCGGGTCAGAGTAAAACACAAACACACACACATACATCTGTTTACTTAGCAGTAAGTAGGAACCCGCTTATTAGTCGATTGGTGGATCACTTCCCAGGGATAATATTTTTCATATTCAAGCCTGAGGTGGATAAATGTTTGTTAGTTCTGGGTATCAGTAGATATGGAGCAAAAAAGAGTAATTGGAGTTGAGCCATGATCTAACAGAAGAATGGAAGAGGCTCAAGGGGCTGAATGGCCTCTGCCATTTTCCTATGTTCCCATGACAATCTCTTTAAAAATAAATAAATATTTTTGCTGCTCAATTCATGACTTGAATTTTGTCAATTGGCTATCACGTTTTGCCCCCGAAACAGTCACTACAACAACAATAAAATTGCACTTATATAGCGCCTTTCACATTGGGAGGACAACCCAAGGTGCTGATTCAGTGTATTGAAATACACTTTGAAATATCTCAATGAAGTGATAAGGTGCTATATGAAACAAGAATAATTCTTGCACTTGATAAATAATCCCTGCATTTATTATATTACTTATTATAATTATTGCAAGGATTATATTATTATTATTTGATACAGCACCTTATCACAACTTTGAGGCATCTCAAAGCAGTTCACAGAATGTACAGTAAAGTGTAGATGGATGGATGGAGGAATGGAGGGAGGGAGATAGAGAGATAGATAGATAGAGAGATAGATAGAGAGATAGAGAGAGATATATATAGAGAGAGAGAGACAGATAGATAGAGATGTGGTGGGTTTGTGGTGGGGGGGGGGGGGGGGGGATCTGAGAGAGGAGAGAGACACAGACACAGACAGAGAGGAGAGAGTGAGTGTGAGAGACACACACAGAGAGATATTTATCCACTGAGGAGATAGGCCAACACCTGAGCCAAATCCGCATCCTCCCCCCCTCTCTCCCCTGTCACACTCTCTCTCCCCACTCTCTCTGTCCCTCTCTCCCCTGTCCCTCTCTCTGTCCCTCTCTCCCCTGTCCCTCTCTCTCTGTCTCTCTCTCTCCCCTGTCAAACTCTCTCTCTCCCCTGTCACACTCTCTCTCCTGTCCCTCTCTCCCATCACACACTCTCTCTCGTTGAGGACCAACCAAAATGGCGGATATCACGTGACGTCGGACAATTGGTGGCGACACTTTGTGGGGGAGATGAGCATTCTAGGTCTTTTAGTTCAGTGGTCTGGCCTCGGTCAGGGGCACAGTCGGGGATGTGTGCGCAGCCAACAACAGCAACAACAACAATTTACATTTATAGAGCGCCTTTCACGTCGGGAGGACGTCCCAAGGTGCTGAAATATATTATTATTATTTGATACAGCACCTTATCACATCTTTGAGGCATCTCAAAGCAGTTCACAGAATGTACAGTAAAGTGTAGATGGATGGATGGAGGAATGGAGGAATGGAGGGATGGAGGGAGGGAGATAGATAGATAGATAGATAGATAGAGAGAGAGAGAGAGAGAGAGAGACAGACAGACAGACAGACAGACAGACAGACAGACAGACAGACAGACAGACAGACAGACAGACAGACAGACAGACAGACAGACAGACAGACAGACAGACAGACAGACAGACAGACAGACAGACAGACAGACAGACAGATAGATAGATAGATAGATAGATAGATAGATAGATAGATAGATAGATAGATAGATATGTGGTGGTTCCCGCACTTTTCCACATGACGTTTTGGCGCCAAATGTGTCTGAGGCACTGAACTAAAAGAAGAAGCGCTTTGAGACATCGATAAGTTGTGAAAAGCGCGATATCAAATGCAAGGATTATTATTTTTATACAATCCTCCCTCTCATGTTTAATTCCTACACAAATCTTGAACCAACTATCTCTAAGTTACTCTCTCCTCACAGTACAACAACAACAAAAATGCACTTTCACGTCGGGAGGATGTCCCAGAGCGCTGAACAGTCAGGTTGGGACCCGAGCGGGGGGGGGAGGGTCAGTGTAGGGGGAAAGGGAAGAAGAGTGGGAGAGGGATAAGGGTTAGTGGGGCAGCTGAAGGCGCGGTCGAAGAGGAAGAGGAAGAGGAAGGTCTTGAGACCAGCCTTGAAGGAGGAAAGGGAGGAAGCAAAGTGGAGGGGCTGCGGGATGGAGTGCCACAGTGTGGGAGAGAGGCTGAAAGCCAGGCCGCCGATGGTTGGGCACTTAGGGCGGTGGACACGGAGCAGGCCTGAATCTGCTGAGTGAAGGGTGTGGCTGATAGGGATACAGTAGGTCAGAGAGATAGGCGGGGGCAAGGCCGGGAATGCCCTTGAAAGTGAGGCCAAGGATCTTGAATTCGATCCTTTGGGGGATGGGAGCCAGAGGAGACGGGCGAGGGGGGGAGTGATGTGGTCACGAAGCCTGATACAGGAGAGTACATTAGCTGCAGAATTCTGAATGATCTGCAGCCTGTGAAAGGAGGAGCTGGGGAGGCCGACGAGGAGAGAGTTCCTATGATCGAGCCTGGAAATGATAAAGGCATGGATGAGAGTTTCGGCGGCGTGGGGGTGAGGTAGTGGCGGAGTCTGGCAATATTGCAAAGGTGATGGAAGACTGTGCCGGTCATGGAGCGGATGTGGGGGAGGAAGGATAGTTTGGGGTCGAACAAGATACCCAGATTCCTGATTGGCTTCGAGAGGTGGAGAGAGCAGCCTTGAACACTGATGTTGTCAGCGCCTGAGGTGAGGGCTTCCGTCTTGTTGACGTTGAGCTGTAGGAAGTTTGCCCTCGTCCAGGACTCGATGTGGGACAGACATACAGTTGTCCTGGAGTCGAGGGTGGACGTGGAGAGGTAGAGTTGAGTGTCATATGGAAATTCACCCCATGTCTGTGGATGATGTCGCCCAGGGAGAGAGTGTAGAGGGTGAAGAGCAGGGGGCGAAGGACAGAGCCCTGGTATAGCTGCCACCACTCTACTGGGTCTGGCCTCGGTCAGGGACATGGTCAGGGCTGCGCGCGCAGCCAACTGCTTTCCTGCCGTTTTCCACATGACGTTTTGGCACCAATTGCATCTGAGGTAATACGGGGCCAAAAGAGAAGAAGTGAAGAAGAAGTGAGTGCATGTGAGGAAGGACCTTCAAGACAGTGAGAGGTATAATAGAGGATCTCTATAATAGAGAAATCCGCTCCTCACGATCGAATCGTGGGGCAGGCTTGATGGGCCAAATGTCCTACTCCTGCTCCTATTTCTTATGTTTTTATGTTGAACAAGGGAAGAGGGTGGGGAAAAAAAAGGCGCCAAAATGTCAGTGCGTGACCGCCCACCGAGAGGCGACGGTTGGAGCTGCGTACGGTTTTTATTTGGCCCCAAAAGTGTGAGGTAAGTCTGAGGTAAAAGAGGCTTCAAATATAATAAGGATAATAATCCTGGTGTTTTACACATTTACACCCTCATCACATTTTCCAGACGCCTCGAAGCCTTTATGGGACACTGATTTGCTGTCACGTGTGATTGTGTGGTTCGGGGTGTAAAGTGTAGTGACTGTGCTTTGTGGGACAATGTCTGAGAGAGAGGCGCATACTGAAAGAATGAGAACCATAATAATAATACTAGCATTTCATATCATGCCTTATTGCATCTTCAAGGCTTCTCAAAGCGCTTCACAGAATATACTGTAAAGTGTAGTGACTCTGTACTTGTGGATGAAACGTGGCAGCTGATGGCGCACAACTGAGTCTCCACAAACAGTCGTGGATTAAAGTGACCATTTTCTTATTATTGTTGTGCTTAGCAGGCGTGTGGAGTAAGGAAACTTGCCGGAGGTTTGGCCGGGAATGGAACCCAGGTCTGTGGCTCACCAAGCGAGGGCTGTAACCCCTGAGCTACAGGTCTACACAACAATGGGGAATGTGAAGGTCAGTCAGTGGGTCACCATCACCAACCACCTCATTAACTAACACCAACAATGATCCTCATCCATTAATTAATCAGTCGATCCATCCCCATTAAAGCTTGTCTCACGCTCACACCCTCTTCAGCTCACACTCCAGCATATGGGTGAGTTGTGTCAGTTGGTTGGGTCTGATGGGTGGATGTGAGAGGTGGTGGGTGTGATCACCGTTGATCATGCAGTAAATTTGCCCAATGAAGCGTTCACCATACAAACCAGAGCATGTGTTTGCTCTTGAATAACATATTGTTGGTGTGAGGTCCTGTCTGTACCGAGAGGAGTTACCATCCGTTCTCTGCCAAGATGGAAATTGCCTTAATGTGCAGGATACAACATATTTACTATACGATTCTCTCTGCCTTTGCAGTTCCTGGCAAGTGGTTTATCCAATTCATTAGTGAGATTAGTTGGTAGTAATGTAAAGATTGCAGCCTGTCTCAGCTGATAACACTTTCTACTGCTGAATCAGTAAGTTGTGCGTTCCAGTCCTATTTTGGGACATTGACCATTACTGGAGGAGTGATTTGTGATTGTGATTTGAATAAGAGCTGGATATGAATAGCCTGAATTACATCTTTAGCTGTTCAGGATCTTATGGCACAAATCAAAAAGAGAAGGAAATTTATTTTGGAAACAATTTCCAAGAGAAACTTGATAATTCACTTTATGGCTGTTTTGCGCATCGTTTTGCTGCCATGTTTTCCAACAACAACATCTTGAATAGCGTCCAACATGCAGGGTAGGGCCTCAGATGGCTTGACAATGGCAGAGTCCGAGGATGGAGGTAGCTGTAAGCACTGTTGAAGAGGAAAGGTTTTCAGGTGGGACTTGAAAGAAGGGAGAGAGGGGGTGAGTCCCAGGGACTGAGGAAGTGTTTGAGAGTGTGGTGGATAAAAGTGCGACCTTTGATGGTGGAGCAGAGAACATGAGAGAGGGCAGGAGAACAGTGCCAGTCGATTGGAGGTACCGGTGGTGGATTGGGGAGTGAGAAGGTCAGAGAGGTGGGGAGGTGCCAAAGAGTGAGTGGATTTAAATCCGAGTTTGAGGATTTTGAAGTCGATCCGTTCGGTGATGGGGACTGCAGTAAAACCTTTTGCAAATCTCATTGGCAGTAAAATCTCATCAAATGTACAGTATTGAGATGTTTGAACAACGCTAGGTGGCGCTGTATCAAATGTTATTCAGTCACTACAGAACTATTGATACATATGATATACAATAAATCCTCGCTTAACATCAGTTGTTCTTGGACATTTTTTGTCAAAATTATCTTTAAAAAAATTCAGTTGAAATACATGTACATTCATATACATACTGTATATTCATATATAATAATACAGCCACTAATGAGATCTGTATGTGTGTGTGCCTCTCTCTCTCTCCGTGTGCTTCTGTCTGTCTCTCTCTCCCTCCCTCTATCTCTATGTGTCCTTATCTCTCTCCATCTGTGCATGTCTCTGTAACTCTCTCTTTGTGTGTCTCTCGGTCTCTGTGTATCTCTTTCATTTTTTGTTGTTTCTCTATGCCTCTGCCTGAGTGTGTCTGTGCACCTCTATGTCTGTGTTTGCCCCCTGTATAATAACAATCCCTGCATTTGATATAGTGCTTTTCATGTCTTCTAGATGTCTCAATGCAATTTAGAGATTATGCTGTAAAGTGATATCAAATGCAAGGATTATCATTATCCTTTCAATGTACCTCTGTTACCTTCATGTCCTTTACCCTCCCCATCTTGCCTCCCAGATCCTCTCCTTCCTTCAACTCCCACTGCGAAGAGATGCTGGGTTTCCTTGAGTCCAAAATCAAGAGAATTTGCTAAGCTGGCACCATCACTCCAATTTCCACCTCCTCCGCACCTCCCCTCACACTCTGATTACTACCCATCTCTCCTTCCACTGCTTCAAACCTGTCTCCCCATCCTCTGTCATCACCACCTCCATGAAGCACACAACCTGCTCCCTGGACCCCATCCCCACCCCCTCTCCTTACCTCCCAGCTACACCTTCTTGCCCTACTGCTTGCTGACACATTTAACCATTTAACCTGTGCTTTTCATACTGCATCATTCCCACTCCCTTCAAAACAGCCACCTTCACCCTCATCCTTAAGAAACCTTCCCTTGATGCTTCGCAACTCTCAAGCTACCAGCCTATATCCAACCTCCCCTTCCTGATAGAGTAATTGCCTCCCAGTTTTGCTCCTTTTGCTCCATTTCAGCGGTCCTTCAATCGGGCTTCCGTGCTGCCCACTCTACGGACACTGCTCTGGTCAAGGTCATAAATTATATCTGGGACCAGGGCTCCCAATGCCTCCTTGACCTATCTTCCACCTTTGACACCATGGACCACTCAGTCCTCCTCCACCACCTCTCCTGCCTCCTCAACCTTCTGTCCTCGACTGGTTCCGGTCCTATCTTTTACACCACCTCCACTTTATCCTCCAACGGCTTTTCCTCCAGCTCCCGCACAGTTTCATACGGCGTTCCACAGGGCTCTGTCCTTGGTCCCATTCTCTTCACCCTCTACATGCTCCCCCTTGGTGACATCATCCATAGACATGGGGTAAATTTACCTCTACCTTTCTGCTTCCGCCCTCAACTCCAGGACTACTGGCATCCTGATTGCCTGCTTGTCTGACATCCATTCCCGGATGAAAGATACCTTCTCCAGTTGAAAGTCCGTAAGAGTGAGGCCCTCAGGATCCAAGGTTGCACTCTCCACCTCTCTAAGCCTTTCAGGAATCTGGGCGTCTTGTTCCACCCTGAACTGTCCTTCCTATCCCACATCTGCACCATGGTCTTCCCCCACTTTTGTAACATCTCCATACTCCGCCACTGCCTCACCCCTTAGGCTGCCAAAATTCACATCATATTAACGTCCAAATCACCAGATCATTTTCTCAAGTTTACACACATTTTTGTGGAGACACACAATCTGGAGAGGAAATGACCAATATTTATTGATAACTGTATACACTAGGGTCCGTCGATATGGAAATGTTCTGATTTAGATATATCGATGGGCTCACATCGAGATATACCGAAATATCGATATTTTCAGGGTTTTCGTACTGCACATGAGCTCACAGCGCACGTGTTTGGGGTGCGCATGTGTTCGGGGTGCACGTGCGTTCGGGGTGCATGCACATTTGGGGTGCGCGCGGATTCGGGGCCTATCTCCTCAGGAGGTAAATATCTTTCTCTCTCTGTGTCTCTCACACTCACTCTCTTCATCTCTGTGTTTTTCTGTCTGTGTCTCTGTGTCTCTCTCCTCTCTCACATCCCCCCCATCTCTATCTGTCTGTATATTATCACATCCACCCCGTCTCTCCCCCCCCCCCACCCACCACCATCCCTCTCTCCTCCCCCCCCGCTGCTGTCCCTCTCTCCGATCCCCCACCACACCCCGCCGTCTCTCTCCCCCCCCCACCCCTTGCACACCTGTATATTGTATTCAAGTACTACGAATACAATATGGTGGCTTTGCACCTCGGTCTTTGCATTGTGGAAAGAGATGAGCATTCTGGGTCAGTGTGCGCGCATTCCGATTTTTTCCCTTGATATATCGATTTTTCGATAAAATGATATTTTTAAAATGCCTATTTAAAATGTGTATCGATCTGAAAATTATATCGGATTTTAGCGATATATCGATATATCGCCGTACCCTAGTATCACTCATCCTTGTAACTTCATTGCACTAGAACAACAAAAACAACTTGTCCAGAGTCCTTCAGGGGCACTTCCCTCACCCCAATCACCTTCCCCTATCATCTGCTTTCCAAGATTGCATCACTTTCAATCCAAATCATCAGAGACAAATATTTGGAGAGTACACATTTGCTTGGCTATGATGCGAGTGTGAGAGAGCGGGATTAATTTGGACAGTGCTTTCAAAGAGCCTGCCTGGGCAAGAAGGAAAAAATTGCCTTTTGTGCTGTATGTGTCTATGATTTCCCCCAAAATCGTGCAAATGCTTTCCTTCTCAGGATCCCATCAGGCAATTTATAAAAATGCTTCCAGGAAATCTAGATGCAGAAAATCCAAAGATTTTGACTTCACTTTTATACTTTAATTCCTACTTCAGAGCCAAGCTTTTTTACTGATATCAGAGTGTGCTTTATGTAGGGTCCGGCAATATATCGATATGTCGGTTATATCCGATATAATTTTCATATCGATACGCCGAAATAGGCATTTAAAAAATACCGATATATTGAAAAAATCGATATATCGAGAAAAAAATTGGCATTCGCGCACTGAACTACAAGACCCAGAATGCTCATCTCTATACACAATGCACAGACCAAGGTGCAAAGCCGCCATATTGTATTCATAGTCCTCGAATACAATATACAGGTATTCAAGGGGTGAGGGGAGAGAGACGGCGGTGGGGGGTGGGTGGGGGGGGGAGAGAGAGACGGCGGGGGGTGGGTGGGGGTGAGAGAGAGACGGCCGAGGGGGGGGGGGGAGAGAGATGGCGGGGTGGGGGGTGGGTGGGGGGGAGAAAGAGACGGCGGGGGAGTGGGGGGCGAGAGAGTGATGGCGGGGGTGGTGGTGGGGGTGAGAGAGAGATGGCGGGGGGGGTAGGGGGGAGAGAGATGGCGGGAGGTGTGTGTTGGGGAGAGAGAGACGGCGGGGGTGGGGGTGGAGGGGAGAGAGAGACGGGTGGGGGAGAGACGGGGTTGAGAGACGGGGGGATGTGATAATATACAGATAGATAGATAGATAGATAGATAGAGATGGGGGTGGTCTGAGAGAGGACAGAGACACAGACAGAAAAACACAGAGATGGAGAGAGTGAGTGTGAGAGACACACAGAGAGAGAGATATTTACCTCCTGAGGAGATAGGCCCCGAATGCGCGCGCATGCGCAGTACGAAACCCCCGAAAATATCGATATATCGGTATATCTCGATATGAGCCCATCGATATATCTAAATCGGAAAATTTCCATATTGATGGACCCTAGTTTTGTGGTAACAAAACACACTCTGACTGGAGTCCAACCAATGATGCAGTAAAGAAGTAACTAAGAAAATAATGTTTAGGCAACTGAAAAGAGGAAGAAGCACATCAGATACAGAGGCTAAACACATAGAAATACAGTAAAAGCCCATTTATCCGGCACCTGATCAACAGTAACTTCCGTACAACCGGCACATGAAAAAAATGTCTGCATTCGATTAACTGGAATTTATCTGGAAAAATGCATTAAATTATTATCAGTTAAACTTTTTTTGTTTTTTGCGTTTTCAGCCGAATATCCAGCATGTGCTTTAACCGGCATTGGCCATGTCCCAAGGGTAAACTGGCTTTGACTGTATAAGAACATAAAAATTAGGAGCAGGAGTAGGTCATTCGGCCGCTCGAGCCTGCCCCGCCATTCGATTAGATCATGGCTGATTTTCTGACCTAACTAATTACCTGCCCTATCCCCATATCCTCTAATCTCTATTTTTTAAAAAAAATCTCAGTCTCAGCCTTGAAAATGTTCAAGGACTGAGCATCTACAGCCTTTTGGGATAGTGAATTCCATAAATTCTATGCTGCACCATCTCTAAGACAAGTATGTCTTTTTTTAAATAACCCAAACTGCACACAATACTCTAGGTGCAGTCTCACCAAGACCCCATACACTTGCAGCAAGACTTCCCTACTCTTGTACTTGTACTTGTACTCTTGTACTCTAAACCTTTTGCAATGAACATGCCGTTCGCCTTCTTAGTTGCTTGCTGTACCTGGAAACTAACTGTTTTGCGACTGGTGTACAAGGACACCCAAATCTGTCTGAACACTAACATTATCTAATCTCTCCCCTTCTAGAAAATAATTTATGTGTGTGTGGTTTCTCCATCTATATTTTCTTACGTTTGACATATATTGCTCCGACAAGAACTTTCATTGAGATTATCAGGAATGAGTGTAAAGTGTAGTGCTGTACTTTACATGAGTGCAAAGCCTAACCATCCATAACCATCCATAGTAACAATCATTGAAATTGTTATACATATTTTCACATTTTCAAGATGAATTTCAACCAATATTTGCACAGCAATGTCCTACAAACAGACATTTGTTGGATGACCATCAATGATCTGGGAGAGTGTCATCTGTGACAGCAGTGACAATTCTCCTTTCCACTCGACACACTGGGCTGTGTATTCAGCTCAGTCCACAGTCTCCCTATCATGGCTGCACTCACAGCATAAAAATAACTGGCTGCGGTTTCTGAGAATCAGCTTCACACATGGCCTTGGGTGAAAGATATAGAAGGTGAGGCACAAGTTGCAAGCATTCTTGTAAAATACATCAAGTAGTGCTAGTTCGATCTGATCTATGTAGAGAGACGGAGAGTCAGGGAGAGAGAGTGAGGGGGGGAGATTATTCATAGTAACACAAAGGTCTAGACAGAAACAACACAATAGTGGGCACATTGTGCTTTATTCAGCATGACTTTGAAAATATCCATTTAATTCAGCAACGGTAGCAGCCTATAGCTGGGCTTATAATTAATCAAAATACTCACAGGCAGTTTAGCAGAATTACTGGATATGAAGCACAAACCACTCAAAACTCTGCAAAATGGGTCAAATATTAAACTGCAAAAAGAAGTAAAATAACTGTATAAAATAGCAGAATTTCTGTAGAGGAACTTTGTCTCTATATTTTTCAGGAGAGACACTTGTTTTGAATTTCCAATCTGCTTTTTTAATAACAATAATAATCCTTATTTTTGATATAGGGCTTTTTCACGTTGTCAACATGAGAAAGTGAAATGACGGGAAGAACTATCCTTCCTCCCCCAAATCTGCGTCATGACTGGTACTGCATTACCCCACCTCCGCAACATTGACAGACTCACCACTGCCTTACCCCACCATGCTGCCAAAACACTTTTCTACACATTCATCACTTCAAGGCTTGACTACGGGAACTCTCTCCTCATCGGCCTTCCCAGCTCCTCCCTTCACAAGTTGCAGATTATTCAGAACTCTGCAGTTCATTGTACTCTCCTGCACTAGGCTCCGCGACCACATCACTCCCACCCTTGCCCATCTCCACCGGCTCCCCATCCTGGAGAGGATCGATTTCAAGATCCTTGTCCTCACTTTCAAGGCCATTCATGCCTTTCCCCTGCCAATCTCTCCGACCTGCTGCCTCCCTATCATCCTG
Organism: Hydrolagus colliei; assembly: GCA_035084275.1. Lineage (NCBI taxonomy): Eukaryota > Metazoa > Chordata > Chondrichthyes > Chimaeriformes > Chimaeridae > Hydrolagus > Hydrolagus colliei. Next base: position 1,945,816 of record CM068775.1, on the reverse strand, counting down.
CCTGTCCTCTCCATTCAGCAGGCTCTGGCCTGCTCCCACCATTGGTGCCCGTGCTTTCAGTCTCTCTGCCCCCCCTCTACACTCTGGAACTCCCGCAATCCCTTTGCCTTCCTCGCTTTCCTCCTTCAAGGCCGGTCTCAAGACCCTCCTCTTCGACAGTGCCTTCTGCTGCCCTCCCAACTCTCTCCCCTTTCCTATTCTCCACCCTCCTGCCCCTACGCCGTCCCTTCCACCCCCCCCCCCCCCCCTCCCACTCGGGTCCTAACCTAACTGTTCACCACCTTCGGTCAGTGATGTTCACCCGATGTGAAAGGAGCTCTATAAATGTAATTTTGTTGTTGTTACTGTTTCTAAGAAATCAGTTAGAATCAAGTTGCATTTAATGGCAGAGATCAGAAAGGCAATGCATGACATCCCATTTTTAATAAGAATGAGCAAAAAGACTTAGGTTTCATACGCAGGCAGGGAGAAGCATTAGTCAAGTTTCCTTAATCCGTACAAACCCCTCTGTTTACATATCAGTAGGTAGGAACCCGTTTGTTAGTCAATTAGTATGTTAGGACTGTTTTCCAGTGGACCTAATCCTTTCACAAAACATAATTGTGGAGCTCCTGTGGCTCAGTGGTTAGAGAACTTGTCTTGCAAGTTGGGGAGACCAAGCTGGGGAGACCTGTGTTCGAATCCAGGCAGGTCAGGGCGAAACCTTGGGCAAGTTTCCTTATTCTACACGCCTAATAATAATCCCTCCAAAAATACCACAATAATAAAATTGGTCATTTCAATCCACGACTGTGTGTGTGTGTGTGGGACACTGCTGTGCGCAATTGGCTGCCGCGATTTGCCCACAAATATATACAGTCAATTCACTTTACAGTATATTCTGTGAAGCGCTTTGGAGCATTGATAAGATGTGGAAAGCGCTGTATCAAATGCAAGGATTATTATTATTATTATAACAATTATTATTTGGTCACCCAATCCACGATTGTTTGTGGGGCACTGATGTGCACATTTATCGGCTGTGGTTGGCCCACAATATACAGTCACCGCATATTATTTCACGTGGAACACTTTGAGAATCTCAAAGACGTAATAAGGTTTTTATAAAAAGTAAAGGTTATTTCATTGTCTCAATGTTTGTAAAGCCCCGCACTACACTTGATGCAACAACAAAATTATAGTGCTGCAGCTAATAGAGCCGTGCCTCATGATATAGGCCCTCCCACTGGTAATGGCGCTACACTTGGTATAGCGCTCCCCACCCTGTAGCTCAGTGGTTAGAGCACTCGCCTTACAAGTGTAAGACCTGTGTTCAAATCCAGGCAGATCAGGGTGAAACCTTGGGCAAGTTTTGTTAATAATAATCAGCCCCCAAAAGAACACAATAATCAAACTTGGTCATTTCAAACCACGATTATTTGTGGGACATTGCTGTGCGCAATTGGCTGCTGCCTTTCCCCCGGATATACACAGTCAATTCACTTCACAGTACATTCTGTGAAGTGCTTTAAGACGTCGATTACATGTGAAAAAGCGCTATATCAAATGCAAGATTTATTATTAACAGAAATTCCTGGGTAGTCTAAAGCACAGTTGCTTCACTTACCACGATAATGCCAATATATATTTCATTCATAAATGGCTAGTGCACACATAATTAATCAGAATAATTATAAATACATTTGAAATATTCTTCTGAGTACAATTCTATAGACGTAATATCTATCAACAACTCTGGTTATGATTCCATACCAATGGTTTCAAGAGTTTTGTTGAAAGAGAATAGAATATCCATGTGTTAATCTGGCTAGTGATAGCACATTCGTCTCTTAGTCAGAAGGTTGTGGGTTATTCCCCACATTGGAAGAGGGGAGGCAATATAGGCTAGATAGTACAATTTTAAGGGTTTGAGGGACCAGAGAGACCTGGGGATTTGTGTTAGTGCCTCTTTGAAGGTGACAGGACAGGTAGACAAAGCCATTAAGAAGGCATATGGGATACTAGACTTTATAAATAGGGGTATAGAGTACAAAAGTCAGGAAGTGCTGACTAACCTCTATAAAACGTTGGTTAGACCTCAGCTGGAGTACTGTGTAAAATTCTGGTCACCACACAATAGAAAGAATGTTAAAGTGTGCAAAGAAGGTTTACTAGAATGGTACCAGGATTGAGGGACTTCAGTTATGAGGAAAGGCTGGGTTTATTCTCTTTAGAACAGGGAAGGTTGAGAGGAGACCTAATAGAGCTTTATAAAATCATGAGGGGATTCGACAGGGTTAATAAGGAAAAACTGTTTCCACTGGTGGGCGAATCTGTGATTCGTGGTCACAGATTTAAAATAGTTTAAAAACGGAGCAGAGTGAGGAGAAATGTTTTCACTCAGCGGGTTGTTCGAATCTGGAATGTATTGCCTGAAAAGGTGGTGGAGGCCAATCCGATAACAACTTTTAAAAGATAATTATATATTGATTTAGGGAAAACTGGTCTGTTAGGTTATGGGGAGAGAGCTGGGCAGTGGGATTCAGTTGCTGTTTTCAAAGAGCCGGCACAGACTAGATGGGCCGAATGGCCTCCTTTTGTGCTGTAAAATTCTATGATTCTGTGTGTTTTTCTCTCTCTTACTATCTGTACAGATCAGATGAAACCAGCACTGCTTGTGATGTCTTTTACAAGAATACTTTCAACACATATCCCACCCTCTATCTCTCTCACACTCACACATAAAAATAAAACCAAGTGTTAGGTGATTCTCAGAAGCTGTAGTAAGCTATTTTAATGCTGTCAGTGCTGACATAAAAGGGAAAAATGTGGACTGAGCACAATACACAGCACAAAGTGGGTTGTGGAAGGGAGAAGTGAGTTTTTGCTGGTGACGCATTTGACAATCCCCCACTTCAGTGATGGCCATTCACCAAATGTCTGTTTATGGGACATTGGTATGCAAAAATTGCAAGACATTTGTCTTAAAAACTTGAAAAGTGCGATAACAAATTAGTTTGATTGTCATTGATGCCAATCAACTCCGTACACCTCTCCTCCAACTTCCTTTTCGAACCCCTCCAGTCCAGGTTCCGCCCTGCGCACAGTACAGAGATTGCGCTTATGAAAGTTACAAACAACATCTTCTCTATCTGTGACCATAGCTCCTTTTGCCTCCTTGTCCTCCTAGACATCTCCACCACTTTCAACACAGTGGATGACGACATCCTCCTCCTCCGCCTGTCCTCCGTCATCCACCTCAGTGCAACTGTACTTGCCTGGTTCAATTCCTACCTCACAAACCGCCAGCAGTACATCTCCACAAACATCTTTTCCTCCCGCTGTCACCTGGTTATCTGCGGGTTACCCCAATGATCCATCCTTGGCCTCCACCTCTTCCTAATCTATATGCTCCCTCTTGGGGATGTCATCAGCAGACATGGGGTATACTTCCACTTGAATGCGGATGACACCCAACTCTTTTTCCACCTCACTTTGTGACCCCCAGTCCCCTGATGTTGTGATGCACTTTGCGAACCCCAGTCAGCCTGCCTGTCAGACATCAGGAGCTGGATGACAAGGAATTTCCTTCAGCTAAAGGACGACAAGACGGAAGCCATACTCTTTGGCGCTCGTCAACATCTTCAATCACATGGCTCTCATCTCCTCCACCTGTCCCACCTGCCCCTAAAACACTCCGAACCCATACGTGATCTAGGCATCAGGTTCAACATCCAACTGTCCTTCCTCCCCCACATCGAGTCCCTCACCAGCACCGCTTTCTTCCATCTCTGATGCATCGCCAATATCTCTCCCCAAAAGCTGCCGAAACCCTGGGTCCATGCTTTTGTCACGCTGGACTAATCAAATGCCCTCCTCACCTGTCTCCCCTTTGCTACCATTCTTAAAATCCGGTTTGTACAGAATTCTGCTGCCCGCATTCTTACCCATATCAAACTCTGCTCCCCAATTACAACAAAATTACATTGATGAAGTGCCTTTCATCTCGGGAGGACGTCTCGAGGACCTAAAATTTAATCCAGTCCTTGCCAGACTGCACAGGCTCTCTGTCCCGTAGAGAATCGCTTTCAAGATACTCACTCTTGTCTTCAAATCCCTCGACTCCTCTGCACCCCCCTAACCTCTCTGACCACATGCTACAACTCAGCTCATACCCAACCCTATTCATTTGAAGTGCCAGTGTGTGAGAGAGAACGAAAGTTTGAGATTCATAGTTTGTTAGAGAGAAAAAGAGAGTACGTGAGATAATGTATGAGAGTGTGTGTGTGTGTGTGTGAGAGAGAGAGATATATACTGGGATGCAAATGGAGACCAAAAAGCAGAATGACAGATAGACGATCAGATTTTGTTTCCCGTTGGGCAACCTGTGATGCTTTCCACCAAATGATGATCTGAGCAGCTTCTGGTCATACTCAGTTTTAGTGTTAATGTTTAGAGTCAGGGTTAAGTTTCGGGGTTCAGTTGGGTGTGAGCTGAGTTGCGGCATTTTCTGCGAGATTGCAGTAAATCTATGTTTTTCTTAGGGCAATTGAATATGAGAAAGCAGGCCACACATCGTGGCTGTGCCAGATCTTTGGAAGAACTTTCCAATTAGTCATGCACACTATTTCTCCATATCCATGCAATCTTTCTTCTTCAACTACTTCAATTCATCCCTTGAATCCCCAACTCTCTATCCAGCTCCCTTTTAAATCTCCATCTGGTGCGTGTCTCTGTCCATTTCCATTTCAAGTGCCAATTGAATCATGTTTTGAAAGTTATTATTGAATCTGTTGCCACCACCCAAACAGGCAATGCATTTCAGACTGTAGCACACACTGGGTTAAAAACAAATCCTCGTCTGGTCTCCAATTTGGTTCTTTTTCCAATTATCTTAAAACAGTCTCTCCCTATCTACTCGTTTAAAACCCCTCATGATTTTAAACATTAAATATCACTTTAACTTTCTCATCTCTCATGAGAACATTCCCATTTTCTCTAGTTTCCCCACATAACTGCAGTTCCCCATCCTGGCATCACCCTGGTATATCTCCTCTTCACCCTCTGCCAGCTCCAGACATGCTTTACAGATTTATTGTGACTGCTGGAGTTTAATTATAAAAAAAAACAGCTTGTCCTGTGTGGACATTGGTCAGCTGCAACTGGTTGTCCAACTCAGACTGACCCACCCCCACTCCACCACTTCAGTGCTCAGAGCTGCAGATTCACAGTGGGCAAGGGTGTGGATGACAGGGGTTCAGTAAAGGACATCAGGAGCCGTGTTGCTTTTCTGTGATCAGTGAAGAGTAATTGGCTGAGTCTCAGTGTGTGTGTGTCAAAAGGAAGTGTGAGTTTGAGTATCACAGAACTCAGCTGCTTCTGAGATGTCCTCGTTTTGGTATATCTCCACGTCTGCGGAGCCCCTTTCCCCCCATCCACCCCCTTTGACCCCCCCCCACCCTCCATCTTCCACTTCAACCCCCACCCTCTGGACAAAGACACAAGCCTCCAGGTCCTGCTCCTCACCAACTACTAATCCGCAAGATGTTTCTCTTAATCTGTGAGTATTGTTACTATCTGAACTACACGGTTTGACTCTCAACTTTCCTTCAACCTGTTGGAGAAAGATCTTAACTCTTTAGGTTCCAAATAACTGATGATACTGTGTTGGCTGAAGCTGTTTTATTGTTACTTATGCAAATACACTATAAGACATTACAAACATAAACAGAACAATACTACCAGGTGACTGTTTCTGTAACTAGCCCTTCCGTACCTGTAAAACAGAACAACTGGAACCATGCTACCTGTTCCAGTAGTTCTGGACAACAGTGGCAGGCTGGAGATCTTGGTTTCCGCCTTGAGATATTCTCCAACTGTTGGGATGAGCCAGCTTTATACTGTACTTCTCCACCAGCCTCACTTATCCTGATTAGCAAACATTCCCCATCTACCCAGGCCTGTTTTGTCTGCCTCCTCGCTTACCTCATGATTTCTCACCTTTGGGAAGACAAAGATTAGCTATATGGATGTCTTTAACTGAACATGCTTACGGTTCTCCATCCTTCACACTTATCATTGGCTACATTCAGTTGTTTTATAGACAGGACTGTTTTCTGTAATTTTGCAGCCTTCTTAGTTTAAGTTTTGAATCTTATACTACTGTACTTATTGATTTACAGTACTTGTTAAACATAAAATAAACCTAATGATTTGACTAAACCCAACAAACCCCTACATCTCTGACATGATCCGTTCTGCCTTTCTCCTCCTCCGCATTGCACGCACCACCATTGAGGGGTTGGCATTCAGCCTCTCTGCCCCCACCATCTGGACCTCTGTTCACAGTCACTCTGGCCGACCCCTCACTTGCCTCCTTCAACGTTGCCTCCTAAAGACGTTCTTTTTCGACTGTGCTTTGTGTTACCCTCCAAGCTCTAGTCTCTGCACTGCTCCTGAACTCAACCTACAACTCGGGTGCAAATCTGCTGCTATACGCCTTGGGACGTTCTGCTGTTGTGATGGTCACTATGTAAATGTAATTTATTGCTGTTGTCCCAGACAGAAAAGAGTGTTGAGAAAGGAGGAGGAGGAGAGGGGGGGGCATCGTAAGTGGAGAGAACAGAGCACAGTAAAGAGAGATGAGAAAGGAGAGAGTAGAGAGTAGAGAGCAAATGAAGGAAGCGGAAGAGAGAGAAGAGAGGCATTTTTGTTTCTTGGCTGTAACAAAACACCTCCTCCGAGACTGGTATGAGAGACATGGCAGATCAGCTCACTGGTTTAATAATAATAATCCTTGCATTTGATATAGCGCTTTTCGCGTCTTCTATACGTCTCAAAGCGCTTCACAGATTGTACTGTAGTGAATTGACTGTATATATGTGGACCAAACGCAGCAGCCAAATGCGCACAGCAGCGTCCCACAACCAGGCGCTTTTCTTCTCTCCGTGCTGCCTCTTGATTTCTTTGTTTCCTCAATCAGCATTTTCTCTTTCCATTTTAAAAACAAAACTTCCCAGTCTTGCTTGCCCCCCCCTCCTTAATCTTATATTTGCTTCCTTCTCCCCACCCCCTTTACAAACTTAGAAGCAGCAAAGTGATCAGCTAGCAGCAATGAATAAGAGAACACTATTCAATGGAAGGAAATACAGGTTTCCAGAGCCTTGGGATCCCCCTGACGTGAAAGGCGCTATACAAGTGCAATTTTGTTGTATGTATGAATATATGAATTCATGTATTAATAATTCCTGCTCTTATCTGTTTTTTCTTGTGCAGTGATATTTCTGAAGAGTCTATTGGTGGAATCTGCAGGTTAGTGATGCAACCTCACAAACAGAAGCCGCTGTTAGGAAATTCATAGAATCATAGAATCATAGAATTTTATGGCACAAAAGGAGGCCATTCGGCCCATCTAGTCTGTGCCGGCTCTTTGAAAAGAGCGATTCAATCCCACTGCCCTGCCCGCTCCCCATAGCCTAATAGACCCGTTCTCCCTAAATAAAGATCTAATTCCCTTTTAAAAGTTGTTATCGAATCAGCCTCCACCACCTTTTCAGGCAATGCATTCCAGATTCGAACAACTCGCTGAGTGAAAAAATTTCTCCTCAGCTCCCCTCTACTGCGCCTTGAAACTATTTTAAATCTGTGACGACGAATCACAGATTCACCCACGAGTGGAAATAGTTTTTCTATGAGTGCCTGTTGACACTGTCTCCTATGAGTGCCTGTTGACACTGTCTCCTATGAGTGCCTGTTGACCACTCTTCACTTCCATCCGGAGAATGGGGGGGGGGGAAGAAACCTTCATGGAATCCACAGACCACATTAATAGACTGGCTCAAACTTTCCGCTTGTATCTCGCACACATCTGGTCGACCATTGGTTGCTGGGCTTTCAGCCACTAGGCTGTGTGTGTGGGTGGAAGGCTATGCCCTGGAGGAGTCTGTGCTCAGTGTGTGCTCAGAACCTCACACTGTTCAACTGCTCAGCCCCTCCCTCTGTGCTCAGCCCCACCCCTCCCTGTGCTCAGCCCCTCCCCTCCCTGTGCTCAGCCCCTCCCCTCCCTCTGTGCTCAGCCCCTCCCCTCCCTGTGCTCAGCCCCTCCCCTCCCTGTGCTCAGCCCCTCCCCTCCCTGTGCTCAGCCCCTCCCCTCCCTGTGCTCAGCCCCTCCCCTCCCTGTGCTCAGCCCCTCCCCTCCCTGTGCTCAGCCCCTCCCCTCCCTGTGCTCAGCCCCTCCCCTCCCTGTGCTCAGCCCCTCCCCTCCCTGTGCTCAGCCCCTCCCCTCCCTGTGCTCAGCCCCTCCCCTCCCTGTGCTCAGCCCCTCCCCTCCCTGTGCTCAGCCCCTCCCCTCCCTGTGCTCAGCCCCTCCCTCTGTGCTCAGCCCCTCCCCTCCCTGTGCTCATCCCCTCCCCTCCCTGTGCTCAGCCCCTCCCCTCCCTGTGCTCAGCCCCTCCCCTCCCTGTGCTCAGCCCCTCCCCTCCCTGTGCTCAGCCCCTCCCCTCCCTGTCCTCACTAACCCCCCACCTGTCCTCAGTCCCACACCATGCGCGGAGCCCCTTCCCCCACCACCGCACTCACACTTCCTGTAAAATATCACACGCAGTATAGAAAGTCTTTCCTGTCTGACTTCCAGTCACCCAGGATAATACAATGTGTATGTCCAGAGAGCATGTCACATTGGGAGGATGTCTGGGGGGGCACTTGACAATTATATCGGATATAACCGATATATCGATATATCACCGGACCCTACTATTTAATTTTTTTTCCTTTTAATCAAGTAACTGAGAGATGAAGGTAGTGCAGGTGTTCTTACATAGGCTTTCACAGGGTGTTTGATATGGTGACACTGCCTTATCAGAAAATTCTAATCCCTTGAATATAACTCAGAGGAGTGATTAGTTAAACTGGACATGTTCACAGTGGAGAAGAGAAACTTCAGAGGCGATGTGATTCTGGTATTTAAATTGTGAAGGGGTTATGTGGACCATGATAGCTATTGTGCTGAACAGTAGAAAAACTTAGAGAGAGTGTAATCTCAGTGTAAAACGTGGACGTGCATTCAGGGTAGGCAGTGCCTACCTTATGGAAATCAAACTTTAAAATTGTATATGATTATTTAATGGTTTATGTTTACAATGCACATTTTACATAATGCAAATTATTTTTAGTAGAAACTAGCAAAATTATTTACCTGTGATTTTATTCATGATGTATATGGGAATTTTCCGATATCGATATTTTGGTGGGCTCATATCGATATATACCGATATATTGATATCAAGGGAAGAAAGGGGGATGCGTTTGCATTCAGATATGCGTGCTCTACACCCAGGAGGTTTGTGATGCAGGCGACAAGGTATGTTAAATGATATCTATGGTTTTTTGTTAGACACTAATGCCTACCTTAACAGCAACAGAAAGGCAGCAAAACGCCGTGCCTTTTTTGCCCATTGAGTTGAATGTAGCTCCGATGCGCATGCGCGTTCCTTTCTCATTCTCAGTAATGGATGAAATAAGCAAAGTCTGCTGGAGAGAGAGTTTGAGAGAGTTGGAGGGGTATCCACCACACGTCACTGGTGTAAAATACTGTATATAGATTGGGACACAAGATGCAGAGTGACTATCGGGATGGTGGAAGGTGAAGTGGATAGACATCTGACTTTGTTCACCAGCATGTTCTTCTGTTGTTAGGTTTCAAATACCTGGTGAGACGAGTGGCTGCAGAATGGAAACCCACGTTACATCTCCCTCTCTCTGTCTCTTACAGACCAGATGGACGTACGGCTAGCGAATGGCTCTCCCTGTTCTGGCCGTGTTGAGGTGCTGCATAGGGGGCAGTGGGCACAGTGTGTGATGATGGTTGGAGTTCGGCTGGCGCTTGTGTTGTTTGCTCGGAGCTGGGCTGTGGGCCGGTGATTAGGGCGGAGACCAACGCAAAGTTTGGACAAGGACATGGACAGATATGGCTCGATGACGTGGCCTGTGTCGGCTCCGAATCTCACCTGTGGCAATGCCGGGCTAATACCGTGGGTGAACACAACTGTAATCACGGCGAGGATGCAGGAGTTGTGTGTGGAGGTTGGTGTTTTATCCACCAATTTATCACTTTATCCGCATTTTGCTCACAAATATACAGTCAATTCACTTTACAGTATGGTCTGTCACTTTCAGATGTCTGGAAGACAATGAAAAGCGTTATATGAAATGCAAGGATTATTATTATTATTTTGCTTTTACTCTCCCTCTTTCTCACTTTCTCAATGTCTCTCTGTCTGTACTCATATGATCATATTGAAAAGTAGAGCTCAATGAGCTGAATGAAGTCCTCTTATTCATAGCTTCCCAAATATATGCAGTATTTCAAAATCTCAAGCAATTCATTTCTCTTACATGTCCACCACTCATTCTCTATAACTCTATCTGACCATCATCACCCAATCTCACAACATCTTTCCTTCTTTCTGCCCATCATTGTCCATCTCGTTTGTTTTCTCTCTCTTTTTCTTTATATCTCCCAGTTTCTCTCTCTGTATTTCAGTCTCTCTCAGTCTCACATCCTCCTTCCATCTTTTGTCCTCCCTGTGTCTCTGCCTCTCTCTCACTATGACTCTTTCTCTCCCTCACATTCTTTATTTCGCTCTCGCTCTTTCTACCACTCTCTCCCTTAGGTAATGCGCTTGTCTTCCTCTCTCACTCAAACATTCCTTCAAGGGATTCATTTAATGTGAGCTTCTCTTCCTCCTTTTTCACTCACACTAGCTCCATCCATCACTCATGCTCTATAACTCAATCATGCTCACACTCACATGTTCCATCCATCTTATCTAAAACTAATTAGATACCCCTCCAACTCTCTCACACTCTCTCTCCAAATTTTGGTCTATCTAAACATCTCGAAACATCCCTCCACTCCATCTCATACTGATTCCTCTTCTCGCTTTCACACTCTATCATGCACCGTCCATTTCACTCACATACTCTCATTCCACCCATCAGGCTCCACACACCTTTGTCTTTCCAATATATACTGCATCCATCACTGCACCTCTGCCCTATACTCTCTAACTCAATCTCTCCATCTCTCGATAATCGCTCGACATTTGACTCCGTCCCTCCCACACTCACCAACTCCATCCTTCTCTCTCACGCTGTCTACATTCATTGATCATACTCTATGCCTCCATCCATTTCTCCAACGCAAACTATTTGTGCATCTGTCTCTCTGCAACTGGCTCTTTGTCTCTGCGTCTCTGCCACACTCATTCCATTCGTCATCCATTCTCTATGCCTTCATTCATCTCTGAAACTTTCTCACCACCTTCATGTCTCTCCACCCACCTCTATCTAGTTCACACTCATTCTGTCCACCTCTGTCTACTTCTGTCCATCCCCCTCATACTCTATCCATCAGCTAGTTACTCTACAAATCACTCCGTCCTTGCAGGAAATTACTGGTTTAAATATATTGCACACATACAGTCGAGATGTGACATCACCAGAGAGTGAGCGAGTGGGAATCTCTGTGTCAGGTAATATAACTTGTTCATGTTTTGATCATTTAAAGTAGCTGCTGTTAACACCATTCTATGCATGAACAATCATATTTCCATGTTGTCTCCTGACTGTTCAGAGCAGTGTTTGAGCTTGGCAGAAACACATCCACACAATTTTTTTTGGGAAAACTCACACTACTGACCTTCCACGCCATTTCTCTCAGACTGCCACTCCTTTACCCCTATTCTATCTCCTCTCTATCCCGCTTTCCCCCACATCTGTATCTCAATCACTCCTTCCTCCTCCCACCTCTCTTCACCTCTTCCGCTCCACTTCTCCACTGCATCTCTCTCCCGATCTTCCCCTCCTATGCCTCCATTTCTCTTGACCCCCCTTCTTGCCCTACTATCTCTCCCTCCCGCTGCTCTCTCCCCTCTTCTTTGTATTTCCCAACATTCTTCTCCGACTGCTGCTCCTCACCCCCTATTCCCTATCCTCTCCCCCCATACTCACTCCAACTACTACCACTTCTCTCATTCCTGTCTACCTTCTCACCCTCTCTTGCCTCTAAATCCCTCTCAACTCTCTCTCCCCCATTCTTCCCTTACATTAACCTCTTCATCTCTCCCCACCCAACCCTCTCATCATCGTCTTTCCACCCTCCCACACCCTCCGCCTCCCACACATCTTCCATCACAAGCCCTGCCTCCCTCCATCTCATCCCCATGCACACTTCTTCCCGCACACTCCCTCCCACACAGTAACTCCTACATGCTCCTCAATTTCCACACACTCTCTCCCTCTTACAGACAACATCCCTTTCTCCCTCACACTCCTACACATACACCTGTCTACCCTTGCAAACTCTCCCGCATTCCCACACTCGCACATGCTCTCACCCTACCCACTATTCACATGCTCCTACCTTCCACACATTCCCACCAATACCTAATCTCCCTACCATACACTTTCTCATTCCCATACCCTCCCTCCCTTCCATAACCTTCCTAAACTCCCACCACACACTCCCTCCCTCCATAGCTCACACTCAATCCCTCACCCTCTCTACTTCCCACAAGCTCCCTCCCACCCACCTCTTCCCTTTCTCCCATACCCTTCCAATCTCCAACAAAATCTCTCGCTCCATAACCTCCCTCCCGCACTCTCTCTCCAAGATCATCGCCCTCCACAACCTATCTTATGCTAACACCCTCCATCCTGCAACATCCCTTCCTTCTACACTCACACACATTACCTGCCTCCCTCCCACATCCTTTCTCTCAAAAGCACCCTATCCCATCACCCTTTCTCCTCACAACCTCACTTCAACACACACACACACACACATCCGTACCCTCACCCCCACCCCCACCATCTACCTCACCCTCATGCCCTTACATTCACTTACTCCAAACCACTTCCTCACCCCCCTACTCACCCTCCATTACCCCTCTCCCTTATGTGAAGGACTTACTTTCTCTTGAATGTATTCACAATGCATGATTGTCACTCCTGCTTCAGTTAGCGAGTCCTGCCATCTCTTTTCCCTCTGTGTGAAGTCTTTTCTATTCAATGATCAGTTTGATTCCCTGGACGTGATATTATCCTGTTGTTTAAAGATCACACAAGAAGTTCAGACAGAAATGCCATCCACCCATCCCAGGCTGGAGCTGTGTGTTACCCCAGATAAATGCATTACTGGCGTCCTTGGCAATCCCACTTCCAGCTGTCGCTCCCTCTCCCACTGTGTCAAAAAAAAAGGTTGTAAAAAAAACTGAAATTATCCCCAAATGAATCTTTCCCTCACCTCAACACCTCAACCCACCCTTCTGCTCGTCCTGACGCATCCAATTGGTTGGCAAACCACCAAATGGTCACATAAGAACATAAGAATTAGGAGCAGGAGTAGGCCATTAGGCCCCTCGAGCCTGCCCCGCCATTTGATAAGATCATGGCTGATCTTCTGACCTAACTCTAATTACCTGCCCTATCCCCATATCCCCTAATTGCTGTATTTAAAAAAATCTATCAGTCTCAGCCTTGAAAATGTTCAAGGACTGAGCATCTACAGCCTTCTGTGGTAGTGAATTCCATAAATCCACTACCCTTGGAGTGAAGAAATGTTTCCTCAACTCTGTTCTAAAAGGCTGACCCTTAATTTTAAGATTATGATCTCTGGTTATAGATTCTCCAACCAGGGGAAACAGTCCCTCAGTGTCTACTTTATCCAGCCCTTTAAGAATCTTATATGTTTCAATAAGATCTCCCCTAATTCTTCTGTGCTCTAGAGAATGCAGCCCTAGTTTATTCAACCTATCCTCATAGGTCAGTCCCCTCATCCTAGGAACTAACCTAGTGAAAAGGCGCTCTATAAATGTAATTTGTTGTTGTTGTTGTTGTTGAATCTACGCAGCACCCCCTCTAAGGCAAGTATGTCCTTTATTAAATAAGGAGACCAAAACTGCACACAATACTCTAAGGTGCGGTCTCACCAAGGCCCTATACAGTTGCAGCAAGACTTCCTATCAGGAAGTACTCTAAACCTTGTACTCTAAACCTTTTGCAATGAACCCTAACATGCCGTTTGCCTTCTTAGTTGCTTGCTGCACCTGCAAACTAACTTTTTGAGACTGATGTACAAGGACACTCAAATCCCTTTGTACACTAATACTATCTAACGTCTCCCCATCTAGAAAATAATTCGTTTTTTTTATTTTTGTTACCTAGGTGAATAATTTCACACTTCCCCACATTAAATTCCATCTGCCACCTACTTGCCCACTCCCCTAGCCTATCTGTATCCCGTTGCAATCTTTTTTGCATCATCCTCAGAGCTCATTCTGCTACCTAGTTTAGTGTCATCTGAGAATTTAGACACGTTACATTCAATGTCTTCGTCTAGATCATTGATGTAAATTGTAAATAGCTGAGGCCCAAGCACTGATCCTTATTATTAATTGCTGTTGTTGTTTCCATCACCAATACTTTTCTGAAATATTCAAAGAGATTACAAACACACTGGAGGCTGCTTTCAATTCTCAGCTCTGTGGTTTCAGTTGGTTAAACTCCAGCAGTTCCCCAAAGCTCACACTGTGGTTCCTCAGCCTTGGGTCTTGCTGACCTGGTCCAAATACTGTCTGGATTCAGGTAAACAGGATGTGTCCTCCTGGTAAAGCTTGTTCATTCCATTCCAAACATAGCAATTCCCATGTGTGGGTTGCATGGAACTCACTAACTTTCTTTGAGCTTGATAATGGTTTGTGACACCCAGCTGACAAGATGTTATTGTAGGTCATCACATTTTTTCATTTAGAAACTTTGATACATAAATACATAAATACTAGAATATATTATGGTTGAACGTTGGTATGTGATGAATTATGATGAATTATGATGGCTTAGATGTTGGTCTAAAAAAACACAGAGTTTATGTTTATTGTTTACTTATCAACATTCGATGTAAAGTTCTGTATGTGGATGCTCAGTGTTAAAAGTGACTGAGTGTTTTTCCCAGAAGATCAGGGTGAAAACTTGGGCAAGTTTCCTCACTTCACACGCCTGAAAATAATCCCTCACAAAAAACAATAACAAAATTGGTCATTTCAATCCACAACCGTTTGTGGGATACAGATGGAGCAATTGGCTGCCACGTTTCACCTACCAATGTACAATCAATAATTACGTTATATTCTGTGAGGTGCTTTGAAACATCTAGAAGATATGAAAAGGCGCTATATCACGTGCAAGCATTGTTATAATCAAAGATTAGAAAGAGGCCACAGCTGCCGATTCACTGACAATCGCTGACAGGAGAAATGCAAAAGTACATTAGTTGCGTAAAGTGCATAGATTAGACAGTGCGTTATCATGATTAGACAGAGAATCCTCTGACTCTGTGGATTCCTATTGTGTATTATAGTACTATGAGGCCAAGATAGTGCAGTGTTGGGAAAGAGTTCAGGAAATATATTTTTTTTCTTCAGATTTTCAATTTAAAAAAATCATTTGTGAATGATTTCATATTGTGCATTCATGTATCTCAGTGTTTAGAGCACTCACCAAATAAGCCGGTGACCTGGTTCGATTCCCAGCAGGATGAAATATTTCGCAAGTTTCCTTGAGCCACACACCTCTGTTTACCCAGCAGTATGCAATTCTCATGTGAAAACACTATTGTTTGTTCACTGGTCTGGAACTACTTGCATTAATTACATTCATTATTCAAGCAGTTCCTTAGCATTAGCTATAAGTACAAATTTCTATCACTCTGAGCTCAGTGAGTTCAATGAAGCCTCCACTTCACCAGGAAAACACCAGAGTGTAAAACAGGGCATGGAATTTCCAACACTATACGCTATAGCAGCTATTTACTACCCCATTCTTGTAGCATTTGGAATTCCAGGTAATTCTATTTGTTTTCATGGTATGGCAATTGTGAAGGGACAATTGGCATTTTGTATAGTGTCTTATCATGTCTACTAGAAATCTCAAATTAGTTCAAAGAATATACGGCAAAGTGAAATGACTTTGTATTTGTGGGCGAAAGGTGAGAGCAAGTTGTGTTTTCCCATGTCCTACAAACTATCATGGATTGAACTGATCAATTTTATTATATTTTGATGATGGATTATTTCCAGTGGTGGGGTAAGGAAGCTTGCTGAAGGTTAGCCCTGATCTGCTTGCAATTGAACCCAGTGCATCGCTTGGTGAATGCTCTAATCACTCAGTTGCAGGACTTGCTTACAGAAGTGGGGA
Source organism: Hydrolagus colliei (assembly GCA_035084275.1). Classification (NCBI taxonomy): domain Eukaryota; kingdom Metazoa; phylum Chordata; class Chondrichthyes; order Chimaeriformes; family Chimaeridae; genus Hydrolagus; species Hydrolagus colliei. Next base: position 1,929,586 of record CM068775.1, on the reverse strand, counting down.
TAACCAGGGCTATGAATCCAGATGTACAACTTGATCTGAGAGTTAGTGTAGACTCAAAGCTCCAAAAGATTTCTGTTCTCTGGTAAATAGATGTGATTCATAATAACTTTTCTGAATTCGAATATAACAGGATCAAAATTGGACACACTATTTGTGGCTATTAGACTAGCTGGATTATTCACAGAAAGCACTGATTAATTGTACTATCATATTATTGAGACATTTTTCTGGGATTTCAACATTACAACAACAAAGAAAGAATTACATTATAGAGCACCTTTCACATCGGGGGGATGTCGCAAGGTGCTGAACAGTCAGGTTGGGACCCAAGCAAAGGTAAGGTAAATGGTAGTGGGTTTGGGCGGTTGAGAGTTAGGAGGGGAGGGAGAGAGTTGGGAGGGCAGCAGAAGGCATAGACGAAGAGGAGGGTCCTGATACCAGCCTTGAAGGAAGCAAGGGAGGAATCCTGGTGAAGGGAATGTGGGATGGAGTTCCAGATTGTGTGGGGCAGAGATGTTGAAAGCCCATCCACCGATGGTAGGGCGGGTCAGGTGGGGTACATGGAGCAGACCAGAGCCCGCTGAATCAGGGTCTGGCAGGTTCAAAAGCGTACAGCAGGTCAGAGAATTGGGAGGGGGCAAGGACCTGAATATTTATTTCTGGGCAATACGTGCCAGCCAAATTGCGCACAGCAGTGATGAGTAGATTTTGGGGTGTGGGCGGTGGCATGGAGGAGGTAGAAGTTGGAAGGGTGGTGATAGCTAAGAGTACTCCATTGATTTTGGACTCGAGAACATCCAGCATCAACTCACATTTGGAGGAGAGGAGCTGAGAGGTGGACGGGGAAGGACGGACGAGCCGGTTTGTTGTGGACAACAGGAATTTGTGGTTTTCTTGGATTATCCTGGAGTAGAAGTACGATTTGGTGGAGACCAGAGCAGAGAGGTAGTTTCTGATGTGGTCCAGCCAGATATGCCATTGGATCATTAGACCAAATTTGAGCCAGGTGCGTTCAGCGGCCGGCACCTGGCCTTTGAGCAACAGGAGGTGGCTGGTGAACTAGGGTGAGGTTCGAGAGTATTTTCAAGAGAAATAATTTTTCCTATTTTCTTTCTTTCACACAGTAAATTTGCTGGCGATTGTGATCCTTTCAAGAGGAAACTGTGGTCTCTCAAAGTGCGTCACTCGCTATCTGGTGGCCATGGCAGCTGCAGACCTCCTGGTTGTCCTCACGGAAGTATTGTTAACCAAAATTAGCAATCTGTATTTCCCATTAAATTTCTTATTCTACACTCCAGTGTGTAGTGTTAGACTTGTGTTGCTGGTTGCAGCAATGTTCATGTCTTTGTGGTTCACTGCTGCTTTCAGTTTTGATCGATTTGTTGCCATTTGCTGCCAAAAGCTGAAACCAATATATTGCACAGAGAGAACAGCCACAGTGGTTATTGTAACTCTGTCTGTTATTTGCTGCTCAGTCAGCATTCCTTGTTACTTTTCATTTGATCCTCAGTTCATAGTTAACAATACCCCATGGTACTGTATCTTGAAACCAAGCATTTATACTTTGCTCACCTGGAAATTATACGAAAGGTTCATCCGTGTTTTTAATCCACTGTTTGTGTTTGCTTTGATTTGCCTGTTCAACGCTGTGATTATCAGACACATTCTGATGGCCAGTAAAGTCCGCAGGAGGCTTTGGGGTCAGAGAAACGCTGAGAAAACAATTGATCCTGAGTTGGAAAACCGAAGAAAATCCGTCATTTTACTGTTCGCCATATCAGGCACTTTTATAATTTTGTGGATAACATATGTTCTACATGCCCTCATATGGCAAGTTTCAAATATGAATTGTAGCAAAACATTGGTCAATAACACCCGATATATTGTCCAAGAAGCTGGAGTCATGCTGCAAAGGTTGAATTGCTGTACAAACACCTGTATATATGCATTAACTCAGAGTAAGTTCAGAGAGGAGTTTAAGAAAGGGTTAATTTATCCCTTTCATATAATTACTAAAGTAATGATAAAACATGAGGAAAAAATGGTAGGAAAGTAATAGGCTACAAACGTGGTTCAACTTCACGTACATTGGTGAATATCTTCACAAATAGGTAAACTTTCCAACATTAATGTAAGATCTTTAGTTAATATATTAAATTAATGTCTTAATTAATTAACAATAGATATTTGAGATATGTGATTGGTTGGTCGCTTCTGTAGGCAGCTGGTACAAGTGTAGTTTTGTTGTTGTTGTTGTGACCGGCTTCACAATGATGGGAGCTGGTTGTGACAGGCTTTGCAGAAGAGACAACAAACTGGTTCAAGTTGACAAACCGTTTCCCAGGCCTTATCTGTATGTTTCCCATGGAGAGGTTGTCTGCAGGTGGAGAGACAGCTGAGCAACATTTGGTTTTGCCGAGGAACCCTCTTGAAGAAGAAACTGGGTGAAAAGATCATTTGATGAAAATAAAAGTGGGGCTTGATTTGAGGATCAAAGAGGAAAGAAAAGAAGATAGTGGAACTTGGAGTCACCATATTGCAGCTTCTGAAGAAAGAACAGTCAAGACTAAGTCTTAGAAAACTGTCAACACCTTTACTGATGCTCCCAAACTATGTAACAGTACTGCTGTACTGGGATATTGTTTTGCTGATCAAGAAGGCTGCTGTGCCTGAATACCCCAATACCTTTTGGTGGACATTAAATTAAACATAAACATAAGAACATAAGAATTAGGAGTAGAAGTGGGCCATTCAGCCCTTCGAACCTGCCCCGCCATTTGATAAGATCATGGATGATCTTCTGATCTAACTCTAATTACCTGCCCTATCCCCATATCCGTTAATCCCTCTATAGTTTTAAAAATATATCAGTCTCAGCCTTGAAAATGTTCAAGGACTGAGCATCTAGAGCCTTATGGAGTAGTGAATTGCATAGATTCACTACCCTTTGGGTGAAGAAATGTTTCCTCAACTCTGTTCTAAAAGGCTAACCCATAATTTTAAAATGATGACTTCTGGTTATAGATTCTCCTACCGGGGAAAACAGTCACTCACTGTCTACTTTATACACCCTTTTAAGAATCTTATATGTTTCAATAAGATCTCCCCTAATTCTTCTGCACTCTAGAGAATATAGCCCTAGTCTATTCCACCTATCTTCATAGGTCAGTCCCCTCATCCCAGGAACTAACCCAGTGAAATCTACGCTGCACCCCCTCTAAGGGAAGTATGTTCTTTATTAAGTAAATAGACCAAAATTGTACACAATATTCTAGGTGCGGTCTCACAAAGACCCTATACAGTGGCAGCAAGACTTCCCTACTCTTGTACTATAAACCTAAATTGGACATTATTTCTCCATGTCTTTGGCAACATTGGTTTGGTCAACTTAAATCATTGTGAGCTGTGGGTCATTATGAAAGCATTGTTGTGATGTATACTTTTAATTAATTATAAATATTACTAATCTGAATTCACATTCTTTTTTTTGCACAACACTTGTGTCGTTCTGTATTTCACCAGGGGGGTCACAAGACTAACTAACCCTTACATTATGAGCAGATATCAATGATGTACTGTTTCCTTCCAAATGTAACAGTGACAACAAGATTAAATTGATAGAGCGCCTTTCATGTCGGAAGGACATCCCAAGGTACTGAACATTCAGCATTCGGGAACCAAGCACAGGGATAGAGGCAAGAGGAGGCAGAGAATTGGGAGCACAGCTGGAGGTACAGAGTGTGGGATGGGTGAGTCAGGGTGGCTGCAGTCGGACATACGGTGGCATCTGCCATGGTGTGCGCAATGGAGAATTTGAAGAGTGGGTCAGAGGAAGGCTGTAGAAAGGTCAAGCAATAATAGGAATCAGAGTGGTTGGAGCGAGAGCAGGGGTGTTTGGGAATAGTGGAGTGTGGGGGACAGGGACAAGAGCATTTTGGGGAAGCAGTGCTATGACTAGGATCAGACAGTTTTGGGGGTTTGGAGAGAGGTGGTGGTCAGTGAGGCAGCGTTTGCTCTCTGGGCTGGTGTGGATCATAATGGCAGTTTTCTCAGTGAGTCCAGGGTTGGGAAGTTCAAATGACGTGTGCGGGATGACATCAAACGGCTGCCGGTTTCTGGTTGTTTGAGGCTCAGTGAGTCGTTAATTGTGGTGATGGTGCTCCAGACCAGCCGAGGGTGAGACCCTGGTCATCTCCACGGTCTCAGTCTTCGCATTGCATCTTGTGCCTGTTGAGGTTGAAATCCTCAATGATAGAGTAGACATGACTGTCTGATAGCAGCCAACCTGATTGCCCCATCCCTCACTCTCCACACAAGGTCCATAGGTCCCCACCCTTAGGATTCAACCTCTACTCCTTTTTCCATATTCACAACCTCCCTGTCAACTCTCCCCCTCTGCCTCATCACTCACAATCCTCCACCACCAAATATTACCTTCTCATTGGTCTGCAAGATTATTTGTCATCTCCCACACCAGGCTCCATGACTCAATCTCCATTCTCACACAAATACATTGCCTTCCCAGCACTCAGAGGATTCAATTCAGGATCCTGGTCCTCACTTTTAAAACTGTTCAGTGCCTTGCCTGACCCTACCTTTGGGACTTCCTAACCTTCTACCAACCTGCCTGCTCCCTCCACTCAGTGGGCTCTTTATTCCCTGATTTTCCTGCCCCAACATTGGTGGAAAAACCTTCAGCCACTCTGCCACCAACCTCTGCAATTCTATCCCACAATTGCTCCACCTCTCCCACTTTCCTGGCATCCTTCAAGTTCCGCCTCAAGACCTTCCTCTCTGATGTTCACATTGGTAAATCCCCAAATCTTAAATCCCCTTTTCTTCCACACTCCCCTTCCCAACCCAATTTGTGTCTGAAACACTGACCATCCAGGGCTTTGGGACGTAATCCCAACATGAAAGGCACTATTGAATGTAACTTTGCTGTTGTCGAGTGAGTGAAAACAGCTCCTTCTAGATACAATTGAAACTGAAATTATTGAATTTCTTTTCACAATAACATGCAACCAGTCATTTTATCCGAGTGCGTTTGTCTTTTCCTGAGTCGTCGACCACCAAATATGGTGGAAATATTACGCCAAATAACACATGAATGCATGTATTTTTGCACCAGAAAAACATGAAGAAAACCAACAAGCCAATCCCAGAATCACTTCCATTCACATCCCGTCTGGTTACTTTCATTTCTTTACAATGGAATCCAGCTTCAAGGTCATTCACTAAAAAGGGCTGATGGGTTTTCTGCCTGAGGAATGGAAGGTTATGGATTGAATCTCAACTAGGCAGCATTCTTTACACAGTGTTGTATTTCGTATAAATTATTTTGATACAACAAAAATTAACATTTCTCTGCTGCTATTCATATCTAAAAGGTGCGTACAATATTGGCTTGACACCAGAACTGGCAATTGGACATGGGTGAGCTTTGGAGGGGAAAGATAACTGAAAGTGAAGTCTTTCTATTCCTACATGATGTTTAAAATAGTCCCATGTACCTCAGTGTGATCCAAGCATTTAACTGCCATGGTCTGGTTTCCCTATTTGAGAATGTTCTGTGATAGTTTGATTTTCCCTTCCAGAAACCTACGATTTACACAGCAGCTGTTAGTAGTCTGGGATGTCTGGTTCCTGAGCTGGGAGTGTCTGCAGTATTTTCAGGCTCTCACTGCTGATGATGGAACAGCCAGTCTCTGCCTGATCAGCAGGACCTGGAAGGGCAGAGCATCACTGGGGGATTGGAGTCATCCTGCTCGGCCCTGTTAACTGGTTGTAGCTGCAGGAGCAGAGGGAACGTTTGCCAGACAGTGATACTAATGACAAACTTTGCTGTTTTAGCTGGTTAGTGTCCAGCACTATCCCAACACACACTCGAGTGTGTCCAGCCTTGGTTCTTGCCAACCGGCACCTCATACATTCCAGAAATTGGAAAGCAATAAAAGCAACTTACATATATACAGCACATCAGGATTGGTCCCATTCTTCTGGGCAGTCAGGGATCCACACCCCAGCTTGTAATTGGGATCAGGAGCAGTTTACGGAGGGGTGGTGGTGTAAGCACCTGCGGGACATGAGGGTCATCAAATGTTTCTGAACTCACAGGTATATCTGTCACATTAAGATTGTAAAATTTTAAATCTCTACAACCTTCAAAGTTGCACCTATTGGCTTATGTTGCCTCACCATTAATACGCTCAACAAAAGGCATCACTTTACAATTTTCTGCATTAAATTTTATCTGCCATCTGTCGGTCCATTTCATCAGCTTGTCTGTTCCCTCCTACTCCCTCAATTTTCCATATGTTGTGGATAAAACCAACACATCAATCAAAGTGGTTGTAATATTGACAGTAAGTTGACTTATGCAGTAGGGACAATAATAATATTCCTTGTATGTTATACATCACCTTCGATTTGCTTCACAGGATATACTCTAAAGTGAATTAACTGTGTATTTTGTGAGGGAAACATGGCAGCTGATCACACACAGCAAGTGTCCCACAAACAGTTAGGGATTGAGTGACCAGATTATTATTCAGATTGTTTCTGGAAGGCATTATTACCCCAGAAAAGTGATCGACCAACAGATGTGTTACTTCACACTTCTAGGTAAACAGAGGTATTTGGAGTATGAAAACATGTCCAATTATTATCCGGCCTGGCAATTGAAGCTGAGTCCTCTCACTTGCAAATCACTCCGTCCTTGCAGGAAATTACTGGTTTAAATATATTGCACACATACAGTCGAGATGTCACATCACCAGAGAGTGAGCGAGTGGGAATCTCTGTGTCAGGTAATATAACTTGTTCATGTTTTGATCATTTAAAGTAGCTGCTGTTAACACCATTCTATGCATGAACAATCATATTTCCATGTTGTCTCCTGACTGTTCAGAGCAGTGTTTGAGCTTGGCAGAAACACATCCACACAATTTTTTTGGGGGAAAACTCACACTACTGACCTTCCACGCCATTTCTCTCAGACTGCCACTCCTTTCCCCCTATTCTATCTCCTCTCTATCCCGCTTTCCCCCACATCTGTATCTCCGTCACTCCTTCCTCCTCCCACCTCTCTTCACCTCTTCCGCTCCACCTCTCCACTGCATCTCTCTCCCGATCTTTCCCTCCTATGCCTCCATTTCTCTTGACCCCCCTTCTTGCCCTACTATCTCCCCCTCCCGCTGCTCTCTCCCCTCTTTTTTGTATTTCCCAACATTCTTCTCCGACTGCTGCTCCTCACCCCCTATTCCCTATCCTCTCCCCCCATACTCACTCCAACTACTACCACTTCTCTCATTCCTGTCTACCTTCTCACCCTCTCTTGCCTCTAAATCCCTCTCAACTCTCTCTCCCCCATTCTTCCCTTACATTAACCTCTTCATCTCTTCCCACCCAACCCTCTCATCATCGTCTTTCCACCCTCCCACACCCTCCGCCTCCCACACATCTTCCATCACAAGCCCTGCCTCCCTCCATCTCATCCCCATGCACACTTCCTCCCGCACACTCCCTCCCACACAGTAACTCCTACATGCTCCTCAATTTCCACACACTCTCTCCCTCTTACAGACAACATCCATTTCTCCCTCACACTCCTACACATACACCTGCCTACCCTTGCAAACTCTCCCGCATTCCCACACTCGCACATGCTCTCACCCTACCCACTATTCACATGCTCCTACCTTCCACACATTCCCACCAATACCTAATCTCCCTACCATACACTTTCTCATTCCCATACCCTCCCTCCCTTCCATAACCTTCCTAAACTCCCACCACACACTCCCTCCCTCCATAGCTCACACTCAATCCCTCACCCTCTCTACTTCCCACAAGCTCCCTCCCACCCACCTCTTCCCTTTCTCCCATACCCTTCCAATCTCCGACAAACTCTCTCGCTCCATAACCTCCCTCCCGCACTCTCTCTCCAAGATCATCGCCCTCCACAACCTATCTTTTGCTAACACCCTCCATCCTGCAACATCCCTTCCTTCCACACCCTTCTACACTCACACACATTACCTGCCTCCCTCCCACATCCTTTCTCTCAAAAGCACCCTATCCCATCACCCTTTCTCCTCACAACCTCACTTCAACACACACACACACACATCCGTACCCTCACCCCCACCCCCACCATCTACCTCACCCTCATGCCCTTACATTCACTTACTCCAAACCACTTCCTCACCCCCCTACTCACCCTCCATTACCCCTCTCCCTTATGTGAAGGACTTACTTTCTCTTGAATGTATTCACAATGCATGATTGTCACTCCTGCTTCAGTTAGCGAGTCCTGCCATCTCTTTTCCCTCTGTGTGAAGTCTTTTCTATTCAATGATCAGTTTGATTCCCTGGACGTGATATTATCCTGTTGTTTAAAGATCACACAAGAAGTTCAGACAGAAATGCCATCCACCCATCCCAGGCTGGAGCTGTGTGTTACCCCAGATAAATGCATTACTGGCGTCCTTGGCAATCCCACTTCCAGCTGTCGCTCCCTCTCCCACTGTGTCAAAAAAAAAGGTTGTAAAAAAAACTGAAATTATCCCCAAATGAATCTTTCCCTCACCTCAACACCTCAACCCACCCTTCTGCTCGTCCTGACGCATCCAATTGGTTGGCAAACCACCAAATGGTCACATAAGAACATAAGAATTAGGAGCAGGAGTAGGCCATTAGGCCCCTCGAGCCTGCCCCGCCATTTGATAAGATCATGGCTGATCTTCTGACCTAACTCTAATTACCTGCCCTATCCCCATATCCCCTAATTGCTGTATTTAAAAAAATCTATCAGTCTCAGCCTTGAAAATGTTCAAGGACTGAGCATCTACAGCCTTCTGTGGTAGTGAATTCCATAAATCCACTACCCTTGGAGTGAAGAAATGTTTCCTCAACTCTGTTCTAAAAGGCTGACCCTTAATTTTAAGATTATGATCTCTGGTTATAGATTCTCCAACCAGGGGAAACAGTCCCTCAGTGTCTACTTTATCCAGCCCTTTAAGAATCTTATATGTTTCAATAAGATCTCCCCTAATTCTTCTGTGCTCTAGAGAATGCAGCCCTAGTTTATTCAACCTATCCTCATAGGTCAGTCCCCTCATCCTAGGAACTAACCTAGTGAAAAGGCGCTCTATAAATGTAATTTGTTGTTGTTGTTGTTGTTGAATCTACGCAGCAGCCCCTCTAAGGCAAGTATGTCCTTTATTAAATAAGGAGACCAAAACTGCACACAATACTCTAAGGTGCGGTCTCACCAAGGCCCTATACAGTTGCAGCAAGACTTCCTATCAGGAAGTACTCTAAACCTTGTACTCTAAACCTTTTGCAATGAACCCTAACATGCTGTTTGCCTTCTTAGTTGCTTGCTGCACCTGCAAACTAACTTTTTGAGACTGATGTACAAGGACACTCAAATCCCTTTGTACACTAATACTACTAACCTCTCCCCATCTAGAAAATAATTCGTTTTTTTTATTTTTGTTACCTAGGTGAATAATTTCACACTTCCCCACATTAAATTCCATCTGCCACCTACTTGCCCACTCCCCTAGCCTATCTGTATTCCGTTGCAATCTTTTTTGCATCATCCTCAGAGCTCATTCTGCTACCTAGTTTAGTGTCATCTGAGAATTTAGACACGTTACATTCAATGTCTTCGTCTAGATCATTGATGTAAATTGTAAATAGCTGAGGCCCAAGCACTGATCCTTATTATTAATTGCTGTTGTTGTTTCCATCACCAATACTTTTCTGAAATATTCAAAGAGATTACAAACACACTGGAGGCTGCTTTCAATTCTCAGCTCTGTGGTTTCATCTGGTTAAACTCCAGCAGTTCCCCAAAGCTCACACTGTGGTTCCTCAGCCTTGGGTCTTGCTGACCTGGTCCAAATACTGTCTGGATTCAGGTAAACAGGATGTGTCCTCCTGGTAAAGCTTGTTCATTCCATTCCAAACATAGCAATTCCCATGTGTGGGTTGCATGGAACTCACTAACTTTCTTTGAGCTTGATAATGGTTTGTGACACCCAGCTGACAAGATGTTATTGTAGGTCATCACATTTTTTCATTTAGAAACTTTGATACATAAATACATAAATACTAGAATATATTATGGTTGAACGTTGGTATGTGATGAATTATGATGAATTATGATGGCTTAGATGTTGGTCTAAAAAAACACAGAGTTTATGTTTATTGTTTACTTATCAACATTCGATGTAAAGTTCTGTATGTGGATGCTCAGTGTTAAAAGTGACTGAGTGTTTTTCCCAGAAGATCAGGGTGAAAACTTGGGCAAGTTTCCTCACTTCACACGCCTGAAAATAATCCCTCACAAAAAACAATAACAAAATTGGTCATTTCAATCCACAACCGTTTGTGGGATACAGATGGAGCAATTGGCTGCCACGTTTCACCTACCAATGTACAATCAATAATTACGTTATATTCTGTGAGGTGCTTTGAAACATCTAGAAGATATGAAAAGGCGCTATATCACGTGCAAGCATTGTTATAATCAAAGATTAGAAAGAGGCCACAGCTGCCGATTCACTGACAATCGCTGACAGGAGAAATGCAAAAGTACATTAGTTGCGTAAAGTGCATAGATTAGACAGTGCGTTATCATGATTAGACAGAGAATCCTCTGACTCTGTGGATTCCTATTGTGTATTATAGTACTATGAGGCCAAGATAGTGCAGTGTTGGGAAAGAGTTCAGGAAATATATTTTTTTTCTTCAGATTTTTAATTTAAAAAAATCATTTTTGAATGATTTCATATTGTGCATTCATGTATCTCAGTGTTTAGAGCACTCACCAAATAAGCCGGTGACCTGGTTCGATTCCCAGCAGGATGAAACATTTCGCAAGTTTCCTTGAGCCACACACCTCTGTTTACCCAGCAGTGTGCAATTCTCATGTGAAAACACTATTGTTTGTTCACTGGTCTGGAACTACTTGCATTAATTACATTCATTATTCAAGCAGTTCCTTAGCATTAGCTATAAGTACAAATTTCTATCACTCTGAGCTCAGTGAGTTCAATGAAGCCTCCACTTCACCAGGAAAACACCAGAGTGTAAAACAGGGCATGGAATTTCCAACACTATACGCTATAGCAGCTATTTACTACCCCATTCTTGTAGCATTTGGAATTCCAGGTAATTCTATTTGTTTTCATGGTATGGCAATTGTGAAGGGACAATTGGCATTTTGTATAGTGTCTTATCATGTCTACTAGAAATCTCAAATTAGTTCAAAGAATATACGGCAAAGTGAAATGACTTTGTATTTGTGGGCGAAAGGTGAGAGCAAGTTGTGTTTTCCCATGTCCTACAAACTATCATGGATTGAACTGATCAATTTTATTATATTTTGATGATGGATTATTTCCAGTGGTGGGGTAAGGAAGCTTGCTGAAGGTTAGCCCTGATCTGCTTGCAATTGAACCCAGTGCATCGCTTGGTGAATGCTCTAATCACTCAGTTGCAGGACTTGCTTACAGAAGTGGGGATAACCAGGGCTATGAATCCAGATGTACAACTTGATCTGAGAGTTAGTGTAGACTCAAAGCTCCAAAAGATTTCTGTTCTCTGGTAAATAGATGTGATTCATAATAACTTTTCTGAATTCGAATATAACAGGATCAAAATTGGACACACTATTTGTGGCTATTAGACTAGCTGGATTATTCACAGAAAGCACTGATTAATTGTACTATCATATTATTGAGACATTTTTCTGGGATTTCAACATTACAACAACAAAGAAAGAATTACATTATAGAGCACCTTTCACATCGGGGGGATGTCGCAAGGTGCTGAACAGTCAGGTTGGGACCCAAGCAAAGGTAAGGTAAATGGTAGTGGGTTTGGGCGGTTGAGAGTTAGGAGGGGAGGGAGAGAGTTGGGAGGGCAGCAGAAGGCATAGACGAAGAGGAGGGTCCTGATACCAGCCTTGAAGGAAGCAAGGGAGGAATCCTGGTGAAGGGAATGTGGGATGGAGTTCCAGATTGTGTGGGGCAGAGATGTTGAAAGCCCATCCACCGATGGTAGGGCGGGTCAGGTGGGGGACATGGAGCAGACCAGAGCCCGCTGAATCGGGGTCTGGCAGGTTCAAAAGCGTACAGCAGGTCGGAGAATTAGGAGGGGGCAAGGACCTGAATATTTATTTCTGGGCAATACGTGCCAGCCAAATTGCGCACAGCAGTGATGAGTAGATTTTGGGGTGTGGGCGGTGGCATGGAGGAGGTAGAAGTTGGAAGGGTGGTGATAGCTAAGAGTACTCCATTGATTTTGGACTCGAGAACATCCAGCATCAACTCACATTTGGAGGAGAGGAGCTGAGAGGTGGACGGGGAAGGACGGACGAGCCGGTTTGTTGTGGACAACAGGAATTTGTGGTTTTCTTGGATTATCCTGGAGTAGAAGTACGATTTGGTGGAGACCAGAGCAGAGAGGTAGTTTCTGATGTGGTCCAGCCAGATATGCCATTGGATCATTAGACCAAATTTGAGCCAGGTGCGTTCAGCGGCCGGCACCTGGCCTTTGAGCAACAGGAGGTGGCTGGTGAACTAGGGTGAGGTTCGAGAGTATTTTCAAGAGAAATAATTTTTCCTATTTTCTTTCTTTCACACAGTAAATTTGCTGGCGATTGTGATCCTTTCAAGAGGAAACTGTGGTCTCTCAAAGTGCGTCACTCGCTATCTGGTGGCCATGGCAGCTGCAGACCTCCTGGTTGTCCTCACGGAAGTATTGTTAACCAAAATTAGCAATCTGTATTTCCCATTAAATTTCTTATTCTACACTCCAGTGTGTAGTGTTAGACTTGTGTTGCTGGTTGCAGCAATGTTCATGTCTTTGTGGTTCACTGCTGCTTTCAGTTTTGATCGATTTGTTGCCATTTGCTGCCAAAAGCTGAAACCAATATATTGCACAGAGAGAACAGCCACAGTGGTTATTGTAACTCTGTCTGTTATTTGCTGCTCAGTCAGCATTCCTTGTTACTTTTCATTTGATCCTCAGTTCATAGTTAACAATACCCCATGGTACTGTATCTTGAAACCAAGCATTTATACTTTGCTCACCTGGAAATTATACGAAAGGTTCATCCGTGTTTTTAATCCACTGTTTGTGTTTGCTTTGATTTGCCTGTTCAACGCTGTGATTATCAGACACATTCTGATGGCCAGTAAAGTCCGCAGGAGGCTTCGGGGTCAGAGAAACGCTGAGAAAACAATTGATCCTGAGTTGGAAAACCGAAGAAAATCCATCATTTTACTGTTCGCCATATCAGGCACTTTTATAATTTTGTGGATAACATATGTTCTACATGCCCTCATATGGCAAGTTTCAAATATGAATTATAGCAAAACATTGGTCAATAACACCCGATATATTGTCCAAGAAGCTGGAGTCATGCTGCAAAGGTTGAATTGCTGTACAAACACCTGTATATATGCATTAACTCAGAGTAAGTTCAGAGAGGAGTTTAAGAAAGGGTTAATTTATCCCTTTCATATAATTACTAAAGTAATGATAAAACATGAGGAAAAAATGGTAGGAAAGTAATAGGCTACAAACGTGGTTCAACTTCACGTACATTGGTGAATATCTTCACAAATAGGTAAACTTTCCAACATTAATGTAAGATCTTTAGTTAATATATTAAATTAATGTCTTAATTAATTAACAATAGATATTTGAGATATGTGATTGGTTGGTCGCTTCTGTTGGCAGCTAGTATAAGTGTAGTTTTGTTGTTGTTGTTGTGACCGGCTTCACAATGATGGGAGCTGGTTGTGACCGGCTTTGCAGAAGAGACAACAAACTGGTTAAAGTTGACAAACCGTTTCCCAGGCCTTATCTGTATGTTTCCCATGGAGAGGTTGTCTGCAGGTGGAGAGACAGCTGAGCAACATTTGGTTTTGCCGAGGAACCCTCTTGAAGAAGAAACTGGGTGAAAAGATCATTTGATGAAAATAAAAGTGGGGCTCGATTTGAGGATCAAAGAGGAAAGAAAAGAAGATAGTGGAACTTGGAGTCACCATATTGCAGCTTCTGAAGAAAGAACAGTCAAGACTAAGTCTTAGAAAACTGTCAACACCTTTACTGATGCTCCCAAACTATGTAACAGTACTGCTGTACTGGGATATTGTTTTGCTGATCAAGAAGGCTGCTGTGCCTGAATACCTCAATACCTTTTGGTGGACATTAAATTAAACATAAACATAAGAACATAAGAATTAGGAGTAGAAGTGGGCCATTCAGCCCTTCGAACCTGCCCCGCCATTTGATAAGATCATGGATGATCTTCTGATCTAACTCTAATTACCTGCCCTATCCCCATATCCGTTAATCCCTCTATAGTTTTAAAAATATATCAGTCTCAGCCTTGAAAATGTTCAAGGACTGAGCATCTAGAGCCTTATGGATTAGTGAATTGCATAGATTCACTACCCTTTGGGTGAAGAAATGTTTCCTCAACTCTGTTCTAAAAGGCTAACCCATAATTTTAAAATGATGATTTCTGGTTATAGATTCTCCTACCGGGGAAAACAGTCACTCACTGTCTACTTTATACACCCTTTTAAGAATCTTATATGTTTCAATAAGATCTCCCCTAATTCTTCTGCACTCTAGAGAATATAGCCCTAGTCTATTCCACCTATCCTCATAGGTCAGTCCCATCATCCCAGGAACTAACCCAGTGAAATCTACGCTGCACCCCCTCTAAGGGAAGTATGTTCTTTATTAAGTAAATAGACCAAAATTGTACACAATATTCTAGGTGCGGTCTCACAAAGACCCTATACAGTGGCAGCAAGACTTCCCTACTCTTGTACTATAAACCTAAATTGGACATTATTTCTCCATGTCTTTGGCAACATTGGTTTGGTCAACTTAAATCATTGTGAGCTGTGGGTCATTATGAAAGCATTGTTGTGATGTATACTTTTAATTAATTATAAATATTACTAATCTGAATTCACATTCTTTTTTTTGCACAACACTTGTGTCATTCTGTATTTCACCAGGGGGGTCACAAGACTAACTAACCCTTACATTATGAGCAGATATCAATGATGTACTGTTTCCTTCCAAATGTAACAGTGACAACAAGATTAAATTGATAGAGCGCCTTTCATGTCGGAAGGACATCCCAAGGTACTGAACATTCAGCATTCGGGAACCAAGCACAGGGATAGAGGCAAGAGGAGGCAGAGAATTGGGAGCACAGCTGGAGGTACAGAGTGTGGGATGGGTGAGACAGGGTGGCTGCAGTCGGACAGCCGGTGGCATCTGCCATGGTGTGCGCAATGGAGAATTTGAAGAGTTGGTCAGAGGAAGGCTGTAGAAAGGTCAAGCAATAATAGGAATCAGAGTGGTTGGAGCGAGAGGAGGGGTGTTTGGGAATAGTGGAGTGTGGGGGACAGGGACAAGAGCATTTTGGGGAAGCAGTGCTATGACTAGGATCAGACAGTTTTGGGGGTTTGGAGAGAGGTGGTGGTCAGTGAGGCAGCGTTTGCTCTCTGGGCTGGTGTGGATCATAATGGCAGTTTTCTCAGTGAGTCCAGGGTTGGGAAGTTCAAATGACGTGTGCGGGATGACATCAAACGGCTGCCGGTTTCTGGTTGTTTGAGGCTCAGTGAGTCGTTGATTGTGGTGATGGTGCTCCAGACCAGCCGAGGGTGAGACCCTGGTCATCTCCACGGTCTCAGTCTTCGCATTGCATCTTGTGCCTGTTGAGGTTGAAATCCACAATGATAGAGTAGACATGACTGTCTGATAGCAGCCAACCTGATTGCCCCATCCCTCACTCTCCACACAAGGTCCATAGGTCCCCACCCTTAGGATTCAACCTCTACTCCTTTTTCCATATTCACAACCTCCCTGTCAACTCTCCCCCTCTGCCTCATCACTCACAATCCTCCACCACCAAATATTACCTTCTCATTGGTCTGCAAGATTATTTGTCATCTCCCACACCAGGCTCCATGACTCAATCTCCATTCTCACACAAATACATTGCCTTCCCAGCACTCAGAGGATTCAATTCAGGATCCTGGTCCTCACTTTTAAAACTGTTCAGTGCCTTGCCTGACCCTACCTTTGGGACTTCTTAACCTTCTACCAACCTGCCTGCTCCCTCCACTCAGTGGGCTCTTTATTCCCTGATTTTCCTGCCCCAACATTGGTGGAAAAACCTTCAGCCACTCTGCCACCAACCTCTGCAATTCTATCCCACAATTGCTCCACCTCTCCCACTTTCCTGGCATCCTTCAAGTTCCGCCTCAAGACCTTCCTCTCTGATGTTCACATTGGTAAATCCCCAAATCTCAAATCCCCTTTTCTTCCACACTCCCCTTCCCAACCCAATTTGTGTCTGAAACACTGACCATCCAGGGCTTTGGGACGTAATCCCAACATGAAAGGCACTATCGAATGTAACTTTGCTGTTGTCGAGTGAGTGAAAACAGCTCCTTCTAGATACAATTGAAACTGAAATTATTGAATTTCTTTTCACAATAACATGCAACCAGTCATTTTATCCGAGTGCGTTTGTCTTTTCCTGAGTCGTCGACCACCAAATATGGTGGAAATATTACGCCAAATAACACATGAATGCATGTATTTTTGCACCAGAAAAACATGAAGAAAACCAACAAGCCAATCCCAGAATCACTTCCATTCACATTCCGTCTGGTTACTTTCATTTCTTTACAATGGAATCCAGCTTCAAGGTCATTCACTAAAAAGGGCTGAAGTGTGGCAGATGGGTTTTCTGCCTGAGGAATGGAAGGTTATGGATTGAATCTCAACTAGGCAGCATTCTTTACGCAGTGTTGTATTTCGTATAAATTATTTTGATACAACAAAAATTTACATTTCTCTGCTGCTATTCATATCTAAAAGGTGCGTACAATATTGGCTTGACACCAGAACTGGCAATTGGACATGGGTGAGCTTTGGAGGGAAAAGTGAAGTCTTTCTATTCCTACATGATGTTTAAAATAGTCCCATTTACCTCAGTGTGATCCAAGCATTTAACTGCCATGGTCTGGTTTCCCTATTTGAGAATGTTCTGTGATAGTTTGATTTTCCCTTCCAGAAACCTACGATTTACACAGCAGCTGTTAGGAGTCTGGGATGTCTGGTTCCTGAGCTGGGAGTGTCTGCAGTATTTTCAGGCTCTCACTGCTGATGATGGAACAGCCAGTCTCTGCCTGATCAGCAGGACCTGGAAGGGCAGAGCATCACTGGGGGATTGGAGTCATCCTGCTCGGCCCTGTTAACTGGTTGTAGCTGCAGGAGCAGAGGGAACGTTTGCCAGACAGTGATACTAATGACAAACTTTGCTGTTTTAGCTGGTTAGTGTCCAGCACTATCCCAACACACACTCGAGTGTGTCCAGCCTTGGTTCTTGCCAACCGGCACCTCATACATTCCAGAAATTGGAAAGCAATAAAAGCAACTTACATATATACAGCACATCAGGATTGGTCCCATTCTTCTGGGCAGTCAGGGATCCACACCCCAGCTTGTAATTGGGATCAGGAGCAGTTTACGGAGGGGTGGTGGTGTAAGCACCTGCGGGACATGTGGGTCATCAAATGTTTCTGAACTCACAGGTATATCTGTCACATTAAGATTGTAAAATTTTAAATCTCTACAACCTTCAAAGTTGCACCTATTGGCTTATGTTGCCTCACCATTAATACGCTCAACAAAAGGCATCACTTTACAATTTTCTGCATTAAATTTTATCTGCCATCTGTCTGTCCATTTCATCAGCTTGTCTGTTCCCTCCTACTCCCTCAATTTTCCATATGTTGTGGATAAAACCAACACATAAATCAAAGTGGTTGTAATATTGACAGTAAGTTGACTTATGCAGTAGGGACAATAATAATATTCCTTGTATGTTATACATCACCTTCGATTTGCTTCACAGGATATACTCTAAAGTGAATTAACTGTGTATTTTGTGAGGGAAACATGGCAGCTGATCACACACAGCAAGTGTCCCACAAACAGTTAGGGATTGAGTGACCAGATTATTATTCAGATTGTTTCTGGAAGGCATTATTACCCCAGAAAAGTGATCGACCAACAGATGTGTTACTTCACACTTCTAGGTAAACAGAGGTATTTGGAGTATGAAAACATGTCCAATTATTATCCGGCCTGGCAATTGAAGCTGAGTCCTCTCACTTGCAAATCACTCAGTCCTTGCAGGAAATTACTGGTTTAAATATATTGCACACATACAGTCGAGATGTCACATCACCAGAGAGTGAGCGAGTGGGAATCTCTGTGTCAGGTAATATAACTTGTTCATGTTTTGATCATTTAAAGTAGCTGCTGTTAACACCATTCTATGCATGAACAATCATATTTCCATGTTGTCTCCTGACTGTTCAGAGCAGTGTTTGAGCTTGGCAGAAACACATCCACACAATTTTTTTGGGGGAAAACTCACACTACTGACCTTCCACGCCATTTCTCTCAGACTGCCACTCCTTTCCCCCTATTCTATCTCCTCTCTATCCCGCTTTCCCCCACATCTGTATCTCCGTCACTCCTTCCTCCTCCCACCTCTCTTCACCTCTTCCGCTCCACCTCTCCACTGCATCTCTCTCCCGATCTTCCCCTCCTATGCCTCCATTTCTCTTGACCCCCCTTCTTGCCCTACTATTTCCCCCTCCCGCTGCTCTCTCCCCTCTTCTTTGTATTTCCCAACATTCTTCTCCGACTGCTGCTCCTCACCCCCTATTCCCTATCCTCTCCCCCGATACTCACTCCAACTACTACCACTTCTCTCATTCCTGTCTACCTTCTCACCCTCTCTTGCCTCTAAATCCCTCTCAACTCTCTCTCCCCCATTCTTCCCTTAGATTAACCTCTTCATCTCTCCCCACCCAACCCTCTCATCATCGTCTTTCCACCCTCCCACACCCTCCGCCTCCCACACATCTTCCATCACAAGCCCTGCCTCCCTCCATCTCATCCCCATGCACACTTCTTCCCGCACACTCCCTCCCACACAGTAACTCCTACATGCTCCTCAATTTCCACACACTCTCTCCCTCTTACAGACAACATCCCTTTCTCCCTCACACTCCTACACATACACCTGTCTACCCTTGCAAACTCTCCCGCATTCCCACACTCGCACATGCTCTCACCCTACCCACTTTTCACATGCTCCTACCTTCCACACATTCCCACCAATACCTAATCTCCCTACCATACACTTTCTCATTCCCATACCCTCCCTCCCTTCCATAACCTTCCTAAACTCCCACCACACACTCCCTCCCTCCATAGCTCACACTCAATCCCTCACCCTCTCTACTTCCCACAAGCTCCCTCCCACCCACCTCTTCCCTTTCTCCCATACCCTTCCAATCTCCAACAAAATCTCTCGCTCCATAACCTCCCTCCCGCACTCTCTCTCCAAGATCATCGCCCTCCACAACCTATCTTTTGCTAATACCCTCCATCCTGCAACATCCCTTCCTTCCACACCCTTCTACACTCACACACATTACCTGCCTCCCTCCCACATCCTTTCTCTCAAAAGCACCTATCCCATCACCCTTTCTCCTCACAACCTCACTTCAACACACACACACACACACACATCCGTACCCTCACCCCCACCCCCACCATCTACCTCACCCTCATGCCCTCACATTCACTTACTCTAAACCACTTCCTCACCCCCCTACTCACCCTCCATTACCCCTCTCCCTTATGTGAAGGACTTACTTTCTCTTGAATGTATTCACAATGCATGATTGTCACTCCTGCTTCAGTTAGCGAGTCCTGCCATCTCTTTTCCCTCTGTGTGAAGTCTTTTCTATTCAATGATCAGTTTGATTCCCTGGACGTGATATTATCCTGTTGTTTAAAGGTCACACAAGAAGTTCAGACAGAAATGCCATCCCCCCATCCCAGGCTGGAGCTGTGTGTTACCCCAGATAAATGCATTACTGGCGTCCTTGGCAATCCCACTTCCGGCTGTCGCTCCCTCTCCCACTGTGTCAAAAAAAAAGGTTGTAAAAAAAACTGAAATTATCCCCAAATGAATCTTTCCCTCACCTCAACACCTCAACCCACCCTTCTGCTCGTCCTGACGCATCCAATTGGTTGGCAAACCACCAAATAGTCACATAAGAACATAAGAATTAGGAGCAGGAGTAGGCCATTAGGCCCCTCGAGCCTGCCCCGCCATTTGATAAGATCATGGCTGATCTTCTGACCTAACTCTAATTACCTGCCCTATCCCCATATCCCCTAATTGCTGTATTTAAAAAAAATCTATCAGTCTCAGCCTTGATAATGTTCAAGGACTGAGCATCTACAGCCTTCTGCGGTAGTGAATTCCATAAATCCACTACCCTTGGAGTGAAGAAATGTTTCCTCAACTCTGTTCTAAAAGGCTGACCCTTAATTTTAAGATTATGATCTCTGGTTATAGATTCTCCAACCAGGGGAAACAGTCCCTCAGTGTCTACTTTATCCAGCCCTTTAAGAATCTTATATGTTTCAATAAGATCTCCCCTAATTCTTCTGTGCTCTAGAGAATGCAGCCCTAGTTTATTCAACCTATCCTCATAGGTCAGTCCCCTCATCCTAGGAACTAACCTAGTGAAAAGGCGCTCTATAAATGTAATTTGTTGTTGTTGTTGTTGTTGAATCTACACAGCACCCCCTCTAAGGCAAGTATGTCCTTTATTAAATAAGGAGACCCAAACTGCACACAATACTCTAAGGTGCGGTCTCACCAAGGCCCTATACAGTTGCAGCAAGACTTCCTATCAGGAAGTACTCTAAACCTTGTACTCTAAACCTTTTGCAATGAACCCTAACATGCCGTTTGCCTTCTTAGTTGCTTGCTGCACCTGCAAACTAACTTTTTGAGACTGATGTACAAGGACACTCAAATCCCTTTGTACACTAATACTATCTAACCTCTCCCCATCTAGAAAATAATTCGTTTTTTTTATTTTTGTTACCTAGGTGAATAATTTCACACTTCCCCACATTAAATTCCATCTGCCACCTACTTGCCCACTCCCCTAGCCTATCTGTATTCCGTTGCAATCTTTTTTGCATCATCCTCAGAGCTCATTCTGCTACCTAGTTTAGTGTCATCTGAGAATTTAGACACGTTACATTCAATGTCTTCGTCTAGATCATTGATGTAAATTGTAAATAGCTGAGGCCCAAGCACTGATCCTTATTATTAATTGCTGTTGTTGTTTCCATCACCAATACTTTTCTGAAATATTCAAAGAGATTACAAACACACTGGAGGCTGCTTTCAATTCTCAGCTCTGTGGTTTCATCTGGTTAAACTCCAGCAGTTCCCCAAAGCTCACACTGTGGTTCCTCAGCCTTGGGTCTTGCTGACCTGGTCCAAATACTGTCTGGATTCAGGTAAACAGGATGTGTCCTCCTGGTAAAGCTTGTTCATTCCATTCCAAACATAGCAATTCCCATGTGTGGGTTGCATGGAACTCACTAACTTTCTTTGAGCTTGATAATGGTTTGTGACACCCAGCTGACAAGATGTTATTGTAGGTCATCACATTTTTTCATTTAGAAACTTTGATACATAAATACATAAATACTAGAATATATTATGGTTGAACGTTGGTATGTGATGAATTATGATGAATTATGATGGCTTAGATGTTGGTCTAAAAAAACACAGAGTTTATGTTTATTGTTTACTTATCAACATTCGATGTAAAGTTCTGTATGTGGATGCTCAGTGTTAAAAGTGACTGAGTGTTTTTCCCAGAAGATCAGGGTGAAAACTTGGGCAAGTTTCCTCACTTCACACGCCTGAAAATAATCCCTCACAAAAAACAATAACAAAATTGGTCATTTCAATCCACAACCGTTTGTGGGATACAGATGGAGCAATTGGCTGCCACGTTTCACCTACCAATGTACAATCAATAATTACGTTATATTCTGTGAAGTGCTTTGAAACATCTAGAAGATATGAAAAGGCGCTATATCACGTGCAAGCATTGTTATAATCAAAGATTAGAAAGAGGCCACAGCTGCCGATTCACTGACAATCGCTGACAGGAGAAATGCAAAAGTACATTAGTTGCGTAAAGTGCATAGATTAGACAGTGCGTTATCATGATTAGACAGAGAATCCTCTGACTCTGTGGATTCCTATTGTGTATTATAGTACTATGAGGCCAAGATAGTGCAGTGTTGGGAAAGAGTTCAGGAAATATATTTTTTTTCTTCAGATTTTCAATTTAAAAAAATCATTTTTGAATGATTTCATATTGTGCATTCATGTATCTCAGTGTTTAGAGCACTCACCAAATAAGCCGGTGACCTGGTTCGATTCCCAGCAGGATGAAACATTTCGCAAGTTTCCTTGAGCCACACACCTCTGTTTACCCAGCAGTATGCAATTCTCATGTGAAAACACTATTGTTTGTTCACTGGTCTGGAACTACTTGCATTAATTACATTCATTATTCAAGCAGTTCCTTAGCATTAGCTATAAGTACAAATTTCTATCACTCTGAGCTCAGTGAGTTCAATGAAGCCTCCACTTCACCAGGAAAACACCAGAGTGTAAAACAGGGCATGGAATTTCCAACACTATACGCTATAGCAGCTATTTACTACCCCATTCTTGTAGCATTTGGAATTCCAGGTAATTCTATTTGTTTTCATGGTATGGCAATTGTGAAGGGACAATTGGCATTTTGTATAGTGTCTTATCATGTCTACTAGAAATCTCAAATCAGTTCAAAGAATATACGGCAAAGTGAAATGACTTTGTATTTGTGGGCGAAAGGTGAGAGCAAGTTGTGTTTTCCCATGTCCTACAAACTATCATGGATTGAACTGATCAATTTTATTATATTTTGATGATGGATTATTTCCAGTGGTAGGGTAAGGAAGCTTGCTGAAGGTTAGCCCTGATCTGCTTGCAATTGAACCCAGTGCATCGCTTGGTGAATGCTCTAATCACTCAGTTGCAGGACTTGCTTACAGAAGTGGGGATAACCAGGGCTATGAATCCAGATGTACAACTTGATCTGAGAGTTAGTGTAGACTCAAAGCTCCAAAAGATTTCTGTTCTCTGGTAAATAGATGTGATTCATAATAACTTTTCTGAATTCGAATATAACAGGATCAAAATTGGACACACTATTTGTGGCTATTAGACTAGCTGGATTATTCACAGAAAGCACTGATTAATTGTACTATCATATTATTGAGACATTTTTCTGGGATTTCAACATTACAACAACAAAGAAAGAATTACATTATAGAGCACCTTTCACATCGGGGGGATGTCGCAAGGTGCTGAACAGTCAGGTTGGGACCCAAGCAAAGGTAAGGTAAATGGTAGTGGGTTTGGGCGGTTGAGAGTTAGGAGGGGAGGGAGAGAGTTGGGAGGGCAGCAGAAGGCATAGACGAAGAGGAGGGTCCTGATACCAGCCTTGAAGGAAGCAAGGGAGGAATCCTGGTGAAGGGAATGTGGGATGGAGTTCCAGATTGTGTGGGGCAGAGATGTTGAAAGCCCATCCACCGATGGTAGGGCGGGTCAGGTGGGGGACATGGAGCAGACCAGAGCCCGCTGAATCGGGGTCTGGCAGGTTCAAAAGCGTACAGCAGGTCGGAGAATTAGGAGGGGGCAAGGACCTGAATATTTATTTCTGGGCAATACGTGCCAGCCAAATTGCGCGCAGCAGTGATGAGTAGATTTTGGGGTGTGGGCGGTGGCATGGAGGAGGTAGAAGTTGGAAGGGTGGTGATAGCTAAGAGTACTCCATTGATTTTGGACTCGAGAACATCCAGCATCAACTCACATTTGGAGGAGAGGAGCTGAGAGGTGGACGGGGAAGGACGGACGAGCCGGTTTGTTGTGGACAACAGGCATTTGTGGTTTTCTTGGATTATCCTGGAGTAGAAGTACGATTTGGTGGAGACCAGAGCAGAGAGGTAGTTTCTGATGTGGTCCAGCCAGATATGCCATTGGATCATTATCCCAAATTTGAGCCAGGTGCGTTCAGCGGCCGGCACCTGGCCTTTGAGCAACAGGAGGTGGCTGGTGAACTAGGGTGAGGTTCGAGAGTATTTTCAAGAGAAATAATTTTTCCTATTTTCTTTCTTTCACACAGTAAATTTGCTGGCGATTGTGATCCTTTCAAGAGGAAACTGTGGTCTCTCAAAGTGCGTCACTCGCTATCTGGTGGCCATGGCAGCTGCAGACCTCCTGGTTGTCCTCACGGAAGTATTGTTAACCAAAATTAGCAATCTGTATTTCCCATTAAATTTCTTATTCTACACTCCAGTGTGTAGTGTTAGACTTGTGTTGCTGGTTGCAGCAATGTTCATGTCTTTGTGGTTCACTGCTGCTTTCAGTTTTGATCGATTTGTTGCCATTTGCTGCCAAAAGCTGAAACCAATATATTGCACAGAGAGAACAGCCACAGTGGTTATTGTAACTCTGTCTGTTATTTGCTGCTCAGTCAGCATTCCTTGTTACTTTTCATTTGATCCTCAGTTCATCGTTAACAATACCCCATGGTACTGTATCTTGAAACCAAGCATTTATACTTTGCTCACCTGGAAATTATACGAAAGGTTCATCCGTGTTTTTAATCCACTGTTTGTGTTTGCTTTGATTTGCCTGTTCAACACTGTGATTATC
This sequence comes from Hydrolagus colliei, assembly GCA_035084275.1. Lineage (NCBI taxonomy): Eukaryota > Metazoa > Chordata > Chondrichthyes > Chimaeriformes > Chimaeridae > Hydrolagus > Hydrolagus colliei. The sequence goes on along the minus strand of CM068775.1, from coordinate 1,904,850 downwards.
AGACACATTCTGATGGCCAGTAAAGTCCGCAGGAGGCTTCGGGGTCAGAGAAACGCTGAGAAAACAATTGATCCTGAGTTGGAAAACCGAAGAAAATCCGTCATTTTACTGTTCGCCATATCAGGCACTTTTATAATTTTGTGGATAACATATGTTCTACATGCTCTCATATGGCAAGTTTCAAATATGAATTATAGCAAAACATTGGTCAATAACAACCGATATATTGTCCAAGAAGCTGGAGTCATGCTGCAAAGGTTGAATTGCTGTACAAACACCTGTATATATGCATTGACTCAGAGTAAGTTCAGAGAGGAGTTTAAGAAAGGGTTAATTTATCCCTTTCATATAATTACTAAAGTAATGATAAAACATGAGGAAAAAATGGTAGGAAAGTAATAGGCTACAAACGTGGTTCAACTTCACGTACATTGGTGAATATCTTCACAAATAGGTAAACTTTCCAACATTAATGTAAGATCTTTAGTTAATATATTAAATTAATGTCTTAATTAATTAACAATAGATATTTGAGATATGTGATTGGTTGGTCGCTTCTGTAGGCAGCTGGTACAAGTGTAGTTTTGTTGTTGTTGTTGTGACCGGCTTCACAATGATGTATCTTGAAACCAAGCATTTATACTTTGCTCACCTGGAAATTATACGAAAGGTTCATCCGTGTTTTTAATCCACTGTTTGTGTTTGCTTTGATTTGCCTGTTCAACGCTGTGATTATCAGACACATTCTGATGGTCTCTTCTGCAAAGCCGGTTGTGACCGGCTTTGCAGAAGAGACAACAAACTGGTTAAAGTTGACAAACCGTTTCCCAGGCCTTATCTGTATGTTTCCCATGGAGAGGTTGTCTGCAGGTGGAGAGACAGCTGAGCAACATTTGGTTTTGCCGAGGAACCCTCTTGAAGAAGAAACTGGGTGAAAAGATCATTTGATGAAAATAAAAGTGGGGCTTGATTTGAGGATCAAAGAGGAAAGAAAAGAAGATAGTGGAACTTGGAGTCACCATATTGCAGCTTCTGAAGAAAGAACAGTCAAGACTAAGTCTTAGAAAACTGTCAACACCTTTACTGATGCTCCCAAACTATGTAACAGTACTGCTGTACTGGGATATTGTTTTGCTGATCAAGAAGGCTGCTGTGCCTGAATACCTCAATACCTTTTGGTGGACATTAAATTAAACATAAACATAAGAACATAAGAATTAGGAGTAGAAGTGGGCCATTCAGCCCTTCGAACCTGCCCCGCCATTTGATAAGATCATGGATGATCTTCTGATCTAACTCTAATTACCTGCCCTATCCCCATATCCGTTAATCCCTCTATAGTTTTAAAAATATATCAGTCTCAGCCTTGAAAATGTTCAAGGACTGAGCATCTAGAGCCTTATGGAGTAGTGAATTGCATAGATTCACTACCCTTTGGGTGAAGAAATGTTTCCTCAACTCTGTTCTAAAAGGCTAACCCATAATTTTAAAATGATGATTTCTGGTTATAGATTCTCCTACCGGGGAAAACAGTCACTCACTGTCTACTTTATACACCCTTTTAAGAATCTTATATGTTTCAATAAGATCTCCCCTAATTCTTCTGCACTCTAGAGAATATAGCCCTAGTCTATTCCACCTATCCTCATAGGTCAGTCCCCTCATCCCAGGAACTAACCCAGTGAAATCTACGCTGCACCCCCTCTAAGGGATGTATGTTCTTTATTAAGTAAATAGACCAAAATTGTACACAATATTCTAGGTGCGGTCTCACAAAGACCCTATACAGTGGCAGCAAGACTTCCCTACTCTTGTACTATAAACCTAAATTGGACATTATTTCTCCATGTCTTTGGCAACATTGGTTTGGTCAACTTAAATCATTTTGAGCTGTGGGTCATTATGAAAGCATTGTTGTGATGTATACTTTTAATTAATTATAAATATTACTAATCTGAATTCACATTCTTTTTTTTGCACAACACTTGTGTCATTCTGTATTTCACCAGGGGGTTCACAAGACTAACTAACCCTTACATTATGAGCAGATATCAATGATGTACTGTTTCCTTCCAAATGTAACAGTGACAACAAGATTAAATTGATAGAGCGCCTTTCATGTCGGAAGGACATCCCAAGGTACTGAACATTCAGCATTCGGGAACCAAGCACAGGGATAGAGGCAAGAGGAGGCAGAGAATTGGGAGCACAGCTGGAGGTACAGAGTGTGGGATGGGTGAGACAGGGTGGCTGCAGTCGGACAGCCGGTGGCATCTGCCATGGTGTGCGCAATGGAGAATTTGAAGAGTGGGTCAGAGGAAGGCTGTAGAAAGGTCAAGCAATAATAGGAATCAGAGTGGTTGGAGCGAGAGGAGGGGTGTTTGGGAATAGTGGAGTGTGGGGGACAGGGACAAGAGCATTTTGGGGAAGCAGTGCTATGACTAGGATCAGACAGTTTTGGGGGTTTGGAGAGAGGTGTGGTCAGTGAGGCAGCGTTTGCTCTCTGGGCTGGTGTGGATCATAATGGCAGTTTTCTCAGTGAGTCCAGGGTTGGGAAGTTCAAATGACGTGTGCGGGATGACATCAAACGGCTGCCGGTTTCTGGTTGTTTGAGGCTCAGTGAGTCGTTGATTGTGGTGATGGTGCTCCAGACCAGCCGAGGGTGAGACCCTGGTCATCTCCACGGTCTCAGTCTTCGCATTGCATCTTGTGCCTGTTGAGGTTGAAATCCACAATGATAGAGTAGACATGACTGTCTGATAGCAGCCAACCTGATTGCCCCATCCCTCACTCTCCACACAAGGTCCATAGGTCCCCACCCTTAGGATTCAACCTCTACTCCTTTTTCCATATTCACAACCTCCCTGTCAACTCTCCCCCTCTGCCTCATCACTCACAATCCTCCACCACCAAATATTACCTTCTCATTGGTCTGCAAGATTATTTGTCATCTCCCACACCAGGCTCCATGACTCAATCTCCATTCTCACACAAATACATTGCCTTCCCAGCACTCAGAGGATTCAATTCAGGATCCTGGTCCTCACTTTTAAAACTGTTCAGTGCCTTGCCTGACCCTACCTTTGGGACTTCCTAACCTTCTACCAACCTGCCTGCTCCCTCCACTCAGTGGGCTCTTTATTCCCTGAATTTCCTGCCCCAACATTGGTGGAAAAACCTTCAGCCACTCTGCCACCAACCTCTGCAATTCTATCCCACAATTGCTCCACCTCTCCCACTTTCCTGGCATCCTTCAAGTTCCGCCTCAAGACCTTCCTCTCTGATGTTCACATTGGTAAATCCCCAAATCTTAAATCCCCTTTTCTTCCACACTCCCCTTCCCAACCCAATTTGTGTCTGAAACACTGACCATCCAGGGCTTTGGGACGTAATCCCAACATGAAAGGCACTATTGAATGTAACTTTGCTGTTGTCGAGTGAGTGGAAACAGCTCCTTCTAGATACAATTGAAACTGAAATTATTGAATTTCTTTTCACAATAACATGCAACCAGTCATTTTATCCGAGTGCGTTTGTCTTTTCCTGAGTCGTCGACCACCAAATATGGTGGAAATATTACGCCAAATAACACATGAATGCATGTATTTTTGCACTAGAAAAACATGAAGAAAACCAACAAGCCAATCCCAGAATCACTTCCATTCACATCCCGTCTGGTTACTTTCATTTCTTTACAATGGAATCCAGCTTCAAGGTCATTCACTAAAAAGGGCTGAAGTGTGGCAGATGGGTTTTCTGCCTGAGGAATGGAAGGTTATGGATTGAATCTCAACTAGGCAGCATTCTTTACACAGTGTTGTATTTCGTATAAATTATTTTGATACAACAAAAATTTACATTTCTCTGCTGCTATTCATATCTAAAAGGTGCGTACAATATTGGCTTGACACCAGAACTGGCAATTGGACATGGGTGAGCTTTGGAGGGGAAAGTGAAGTCTTTCTATTCCTACATGATGTTTAAAATAGTCCCATTTACCTCAGTGTGATCCAAGCATTTAACTGCCATGGTCTGGTTTCCCTATTTGAGAATGTTCTGTGATAGCTTGATTTTCCCTTCCAGAAACCTACGATTTACACAGCAGCTGTTAGGAGTCTGGGATGTCTGGTTCCTGAGCTGGGAGTGTCTGCAGTATTTTCAGGCTCTCACTGCTGATGATGGAACAGCCAGTCTCTGCCTGATCAGCAGGACCTGGAAGGGCAGAGCATCACTGGGGGATTGGAGTCATCCTGCTCGGCCCTGTTAACTGGTTGTAGCTGCAGGAGCAGAGGGAACGTTTGCCAGACAGTGATACTAATGACAAACTTTGCTGTTTTAGCTGGTTAGTGTCCAGCACTATCCCAACACACACTCGAGTGTGTCCAGCCTTGGTTCTTGCCAACCGGCACCTCATACATTCCAGAAATTGGAAAGCAATAAAAGCAACTTACATATATACAGCACATCAGGATTGGTCCCATTCTTCTGGGCAGTCAGGGATCCACACCCCAGCTTGTAATTGGGATCAGGAGCAGTTTACGGAGGGGTGGTGGTGTAAGCACCTGCGGGACATGAGGGTCATCAAATGTTTCTGAACTCACAGGTATATCTGTCACATTAAGATTGTAAAATTTTAAATCTCTACAACCTTCAAAGTTGCACCTATTGGCTTATGTTGCCTCACCATTAATACGCTCAACAAAAGGCATCACTTTACAATTTTCTGCATTAAATTTTATCTGCCATCTGTCTGTCCATTTCATCAGCTTGTCTGTTCCCTCCTACTCCCTCAATTTTCCATATGTTGTGGATAAAACCAACACATCAATCAAAGTGGTTGTAATATTGACAGTAAGTTGACTTATGCAGTAGGGACAATAATAATATTCCTTGTATGTTATACATCACCTTCGATTTGCTTCACAGGATATACTCTAAAGTGAATTAACTGTGTATTTTGTGAGGGAAACATGGCAGCTGATCACACACAGCAAGTGTCCCACAAACAGTTAGGGATTGAGTGACCAGATTATTATTCAGATTGTTTCTGGAAGGCATTATTACCCCAGAAAAGTGATCGACCAACAGATGTGTTACTTCACACTTCTAGGTAAACAGAGGTATTTGGAGTATGAAAACATGTCCAATTATTATCCGGCCTGGCAATTGAAGCTGAGTCCTCTCACTTGCAAATCACTCCGTCCTTGCAGGAAATTACTGGTTTAAATATATTGCACACATACAGTCGAGATGTCACATCACCAGAGAGTGAGCGAGTGGGAATCTCTGTGTCAGGTAATATAACTTGTTCATGTTTTGATCATTTAAAGTAGCTGCTGTTAACACCATTCTATGCATGAACAATCATATTTCCATGTTGTCTCCTGACTGTTCAGAGCAGTGTTTGAGCTTGGCAGAAACACATCCACACAATTTTTTTGGGGGAAAACTCACACTACTGACCTTCCACGCCATTTCTCTCAGACTGCCACTCCTTTCCCCCTATTCTATCTCCTCTCTATCCCGCTTTCCCCCACATCTGTATCTCCGTCACTCCTTCCTCCTCCCACCTCTCTTCACCTCTTCCGCTCCACCTCTCCACTGCATCTCTCTCCCGATCTTTCCCTCCTATGCCTCCATTTCTCTTGACCCCCCTTCTTGCCCTACTATCTCCCCCTCCCGCTGCTCTCTCCCCTCTTTTTTGTATTTCCCAACATTCTTCTCCGACTGCTGCTCCTCACCCCCTATTCCCTATCCTCTCCCCCCATACTCACTCCAACTACTACCACTTCTCTCATTCCTGTCTACCTTCTCACCCTCTCTTGCCTCTAAATCCCTCTCAACTCTCTCTCCCCCATTCTTCCCTTACATTAACCTCTTCATCTCTTCCCACCCAACCCTCTCATCATCGTCTTTCCACCCTCCCACACCCTCCGCCTCCCACACATCTTCCATCACAAGCCCTGCCTCCCTCCATCTCATCCCCATGCACACTTCCTCCCGCACACTCCCTCCCACACAGTAACTCCTACATGCTCCTCAATTTCCACACACTCTCTCCCTCTTACAGACAACATCCATTTCTCCCTCACACTCCTACACATACACCTGCCTACCCTTGCAAACTCTCCCGCATTCCCACACTCGCACACGCTCTCACCCTACCCACTATTCACATGCTCCTACCTTCCACACATTCCCACCAATACCTAATCTCCCTACCATACACTTTCTCATTCCCATACCCTCCCTCCCTTCCATAACCTTCCTAAACTCCCACCACACACTCCCTCCCTCCATAGCTCACACTCAATCCCTCACCCTCTCTACTTCCCACAAGCTCCCTCCCACCCACCTCTTCCCTTTCTCCCATACCCTTCCAATCTCCGACAAACTCTCTCGCTCCATAACCTCCCTCCCGCACTCTCTCTCCAAGATCATCGCCCTCCACAACCTATCTTTTGCTAACACCCTCCATCCTGCAACATCCCTTCCTTCCACACCCTTCTACACTCACACACATTACCTGCCTCCCTCCCACATCCTTTCTCTCAAAAGCACCCTATCCCATCACCCTTTCTCCTCACAACCTCACTTCAACACACACACACACACATCCGTACCCTCACCCTCACCCCCACCCCCACCATCTACCTCACCCTCATGCCCTTACATTCACTTACTCCAAACCACTTCCTCACCCCCCTACTCACCCTCCATTACCCCTCTCCCTTATGTGAAGGACTTACTTTCTCTTGAATGTATTCACAATGCATGATTGTCACTCCTGCTTCAGTTAGCGAGTCCTGCCATCTCTTTTCCCTCTGTGTGAAGTCTTTTCTATTCAATGATCAGTTTGATTCCCTGGACGTGATATTATCCTGTTGTTTAAAGATCACACAAGAAGTTCAGACAGAAATGCCATCCACCCATCCCAGGCTGGAGCTGTGTGTTACCCCAGATAAATGCATTACTGGCGTCCTTGGCAATCCCACTTCCAGCTGTCGCTCCCTCTCCCACTGTGTCAAAAAAAAAGGTTGTAAAAAAAACTGAAATTATCCCCAAATGAATCTTTCCCTCACCTCAACACCTCAACCCACCCTTCTGCTCGTCCTGACGCATCCAATTGGTTGGCAAACCACCAAATGGTCACATAAGAACATAAGAATTAGGAGCAGGAGTAGGCCATTAGGCCCCTCGAGCCTGCCCCGCCATTTGATAAGATCATGGCTGATCTTCTGACCTAACTCTAATTACCTGCCCTATCCCCATATCCCCTAATTGCTGTATTTAAAAAAATCTATCAGTCTCAGCCTTGAAAATGTTCAAGGACTGAGCATCTACAGCCTTCTGTGGTAGTGAATTCCATAAATCCACTACCCTTGGAGTGAAGAAATGTTTCCTCAACTCTGTTCTAAAAGGCTGACCCTTAATTTTAAGATTATGATCTCTGGTTATAGATTCTCCAACCAGGGGAAACAGTCCCTCAGTGTCTACTTTATCCAGCCCTTTAAGAATCTTATATGTTTCAATAAGATCTCCCCTAATTCTTCTGTGCTCTAGAGAATGCAGCCCTAGTTTATTCAACCTATCCTCATAGGTCAGTCCCCTCATCCTAGGAACTAACCTAGTGAAAAGGCGCTCTATAAATGTAATTTGTTGTTGTTGTTGTTGTTGAATCTACGCAGCAGCCCCTCTAAGGCAAGTATGTCCTTTATTAAATAAGGAGACCAAAACTGCACACAATACTCTAAGGTGCGGTCTCACCAAGGCCCTATACAGTTGCAGCAAGACTTCCTATCAGGAAGTACTCTAAACCTTGTACTCTAAACCTTTTGCAATGAACCCTAACATGCTGTTTGCCTTCTTAGTTGCTTGCTGCACCTGCAAACTAACTTTTTGAGACTGATGTACAAGGACACTCAAATCCCTTTGTACACTAATACTACTAACCTCTCCCCATCTAGAAAATAATTCGTTTTTTTTATTTTTGTTACCTAGGTGAATAATTTCACACTTCCCCACATTAAATTCCATCTGCCACCTACTTGCCCACTCCCCTAGCCTATCTGTATTCCGTTGCAATCTTTTTTGCATCATCCTCAGAGCTCATTCTGCTACCTAGTTTAGTGTCATCTGAGAATTTAGACACGTTACATTCAATGTCTTCGTCTAGATCATTGATGTAAATTGTAAATAGCTGAGGCCCAAGCACTGATCCTTATTATTAATTGCTGTTGTTGTTTCCATCACCAATACTTTTCTGAAATATTCAAAGAGATTACAAACACACTGGAGGCTGCTTTCAATTCTCAGCTCTGTGGTTTCATCTGGTTAAACTCCAGCAGTTCCCCAAAGCTCACACTGTGGTTCCTCAGCCTTGGGTCTTGCTGACCTGGTCCAAATACTGTCTGGATTCAGGTAAACAGGATGTGTCCTCCTGGTAAAGCTTGTTCATTCCATTCCAAACATAGCAATTCCCATGTGTGGGTTGCATGGAACTCACTAACTTTCTTTGAGCTTGATAATGGTTTGTGACACCCAGCTGACAAGATGTTATTGTAGGTCATCACATTTTTTCATTTAGAAACTTTGATACATAAATACATAAATACTAGAATATATTATGGTTGAACGTTGGTATGTGATGAATTATGATGAATTATGATGGCTTAGATGTTGGTCTAAAAAAACACAGAGTTTATGTTTATTGTTTACTTATCAACATTCGATGTAAAGTTCTGTATGTGGATGCTCAGTGTTAAAAGTGACTGAGTGTTTTTCCCAGAAGATCAGGGTGAAAACTTGGGCAAGTTTCCTCACTTCACACGCCTGAAAATAATCCCTCACAAAAAACAATAACAAAATTGGTCATTTCAATCCACAACCGTTTGTGGGATACAGATGGAGCAATTGGCTGCCACGTTTCACCTACCAATGTACAATCAATAATTACGTTATATTCTGTGAGGTGCTTTGAAACATCTAGAAGATATGAAAAGGCGCTATATCACGTGCAAGCATTGTTATAATCAAAGATTAGAAAGAGGCCACAGCTGCCGATTCACTGACAATCGCTGACAGGAGAAATGCAAAAGTACATTAGTTGCGTAAAGTGCATAGATTAGACAGTGCGTTATCATGATTAGACAGAGAATCCTCTGACTCTGTGGATTCCTATTGTGTATTATAGTACTATGAGGCCAAGATAGTGCAGTGTTGGGAAAGAGTTCAGGAAATATATTTTTTTTCTTCAGATTTTCAATTAAAAAAAATCATTTTTGAATGATTTCATATTGTGCATTCATGTATCTCAGTGTTTAGAGCACTCACCAAATAAGCCGGTGACCTGGTTCGATTCCCAGCAGGATGAAACATTTCGCAAGTTTCCTTGAGCCACACACCTCTGTTTACCCAGCAGTGTGCAATTCTCATGTGAAAACACTATTGTTTGTTCACTGGTCTGGAACTACTTGCATTAATTACATTCATTATTCAAGCAGTTCCTTAGCATTAGCTATAAGTACAAATTTCTATCACTCTGAGCTCAGTGAGTTCAATGAAGCCTCCACTTCACCAGGAAAACACCAGAGTGTAAAACAGGGCATGGAATTTCCAACACTATACGCTATAGCAGCTATTTACTACCCCATTCTTGTAGCATTTGGAATTCCAGGTAATTCTATTTGTTTTCATGGTATGGCAATTGTGAAGGGACAATTGGCATTTTGTATAGTGTCTTATCATGTCTACTAGAAATCTCAAATTAGTTCAAAGAATATACGGCAAAGTGAAATGACTTTGTATTTGTGGGCGAAAGGTGAGAGCAAGTTGTGTTTTCCCATGTCCTACAAACTATCATGGATTGAACTGATCAATTTTATTATATTTTGATGATGGATTATTTCCAGTGGTGGGGTAAGGAAGCTTGCTGAAGGTTAGCCCTGATCTGCTTGCAATTGAACCCAGTGCATCGCTTGGTGAATGCTCTAATCACTCAGTTGCAGGACTTGCTTACAGAAGTGGGGATAACCAGGGCTATGAATCCAGATGTACAACTTGATCTGAGAGTTAGTGTAGACTCAAAGCTCCAAAAGATTTCTGTTCTCTGGTAAATAGCTGTGATTCATAATAACTTTTCTGAATTCGAATATAACAGGATCAAAATTGGACACACTATTTGTGGCTATTAGACTAGCTGGATTATTCACAGAAAGCACTGATTAATTGTACTATCATATTATTGAGACATTTTTCTGGGATTTCAACATTACAACAACAAAGAAAGAATTACATTCACATCGGGGGGGATGTCGCAAGGTGCTGAACAGTCAGGTTGGGACCCAAGCAAAGGTAAGGTAAATGGTAGTGGGTTTGGGCGGTTGAGAGTTAGGAGGGGAAGGAGAGAGTTGGGAGGGCAGCAGAAGGCATAGACGAAGAGGAGGGTCCTGATACCAGCCTTGAAGGAAGCAAGGGAGGAATCCTGGTGAAGGGAATGTGGGATGGAGTTCCAGATTGTGTGGGGCAGAGATGTTGAAAGCCCATCCACCGATGGTAGGGCGGGTCAGGTGGGGGACATGGAGCAGACCAGAGCCCGCTGAATCTGGGTCTGGCAGGTTCAAAAGCGTACAGCAGGTCGGAGAATTAGGAGGGGGCAAGGACCTGAATATTTATTTCTGGGCAATACGTGCCAGCCAAATTGCGCACAGCAGTGATGAGTAGATTTTGGGGTGTGGGCGGTGGCATGGAGGAGGTAGAAGTTGGAAGGGTGGTGATAGCTAAGAGTACTCCATTGATTTTGGACTCGAGAACATCCAGCATCAACTCACATTTGGAGGAGAGGAGCTGAGAGGTGGACGGGGAAGGACGGACGAGCCGGTTTGTTGTGGACAACAGGAATTTGTGGTTTTCTTGGATTATCCTGGAGTAGAAGTACGATTTGGTGGAGACCAGAGCAGAGAGGTAGTTTCTGATGTGGTCCAGCCAGATATGCCATTGGATCATTAGACCAAATTTGAGCCAGGTGCGTTCAGCGGCCGGCACCTGGCCTTTGAGCAACAGGAGGTGGCTGGTGAACTAGGGTGAGGTTCGAGAGTATTTTCAAGAGAAATAATTTTTCCTATTTTCTTTCTTTCACACAGTAAATTTGCTGGCGATTGTGATCCTTTCAAGAGGAAACTGTGGTCTCTCAAAGTGCGTCACTCGCTATCTGGTGGCCATGGCAGCTGCAGACCTCCTGGTTGTCCTCACGGAAGTATTGTTAACCAAAATTAGCAATCTGTGTTTCCCATTAAATTTCTTATTCTACACTCCAGTGTGTAGTGTTAGACTTGTGTTGCTGGTTGCAGCAATGTTCATGTCTTTGTGGTTCACTGCTGCTTTCAGTTTTGATCGATTTGTTGCCATTTGCTGCCAAAAGCTGAAACCAATATATTGCACAGAGAGAACAGCCACAGTGGTTATTGTAACTCTGTCTGTTATTTGCTGCTCAGTCAGCATTCCTTGTTACTTTTCATTTGATCCTCAGTTCATAGTTAACAATACCCCATGGTACTGTATCTTGAAACCAAGCATTTATACTTTGCTCACCTGGAAATTATACGAAAGGTTCATCCGTGTTTTTAATCCACTGTTTGTGTTTGCTTTGATTTGCCTGTTCAACGCTGTGATTATCAGACACATTCTGATGGCCAGTAAAGTCCGCAGGAGGCTTCGGGGTCAGAGAAACGCTGAGAAAACAATTGATCCTGAGTTGGAAAACCGAAGAAAATCCGTCATTTTACTGTTCGCCATATCAGGCACTTTTATAATTTTGTGGATAACATATGTTCTACATGCCCTCATATGGCAAGTTTCAAATATGAATTATAGCAAAACATTGGTCAATAACACCCGATATATTGTCCAAGAAGCTGGAGTCATGCTGCAAAGGTTGAATTGCTGTACAAACACCTGTATATATGCATTAACTCAGAGTAAGTTCAGAGAGGAGTTTAAGAAAGGGTTAATTTATCCCTTTCATATAATTACTAAAGTAATGATAAAACATGAGGAAAAAATGGTAGGAAAGTAATAGGCTACAAACGTGGTTCAACTTCACGTACATTGGTGAATATCTTCACAAATAGGTAAACTTTCCAACATTAATGTAAGATCTTTAGTTAATATATTAAATTAATGTCTTAATTAATTAACAATAGATATTTGAGATATGTGATTGGTTGGTCGCTTCTGTAGGCAGCTGGTACAAGTGTAGTTTTGTTGTTGTTGTTGTGACCGGCTTCACAATGATGGGAGCTGGTTGTGACCGGCTTTGCAGAAGAGACAACAAACTGGTTAAAGTTGACAAACCGTTTCCCAGGCCTTATCTGTATGTTTCCCATGGAGAGGTTGTCTGCAGGTGGAGAGACAGCTGAGCAACATTTGGTTTTGCCGAGGAACCCTCTTGAAGAAGAAACTGGGTGAAAAGATCATTTGATGAAAATAAAAGTGGGGCTTGATTTGAGGATCAAAGAGGAAAGAAAAGAAGATAGTGGAACTTGGAGTCACCATATTGCAGCTTCTGAAGAAAGAACAGTCAAGACTAAGTCTTAGAAAACTGTCAACACCTTTACTGATGCTCCCAAACTATGTAACAGTACTGCTGTACTGGGATATTGTTTTGCTGATCAAGAAGGCTGCTGTGCCTGAATACCGCAATACCTTTTGGTGGACATTAAATTAAACATAAACATAAGAACATAAGAATTAGGAGTAGAAGTGGGCCATTCAGCCCTTCGAACCTGCCCCGCCATTTGATAAGATCATGGATGATCTTCTGATCTAACTCTAATTACCTGCCCTATCCCCATATCCGTTAATCCCTCTATGGTTTTAAAAATATATCAGTCTCAGCCTTGAAAATGTTCAAGGACTGAGCATCTAGAGCCTTATGGAGTAGTGAATTGCATAGATTCACTACCCTTTGGGTGAAGAAATGTTTCCTCAACTCTGTTCTAAAAGGCTAACCCATAATTTTAAAATGATGATTTCTGGTTATAGATTCTCCTACCGGGGAAAACAGTCACTCACTGTCTACTTTATACACCCTTTTAAGAATCTTATATGTTTCAATAAGATCTCCCCTAATTCTTCTGCACTCTAGAGAATATAGCCCTAGTCTATTCCACCTATCCTCATAGGTCAGTCCCCTCATCCCAGGAACTAACCCAATGAAATCTACGCTGCACCCCCTCTAAGGGAAGTATGTTCTTTATTAAGTAAATAGACCAAAATTGTACACAATATTCTAGGTGCGGTCTCACAAAGACCCTATACAGTGGCAGCAAGACTTCCCTACTCTTGTACTATAAACCTAAATTGGACATTATTTCTCCATGTCTTTGGCAACATTGGTTTGGTCAACTTAAATCATTTTGAGCTGTGGGTCATTATGAAAGCATTGTTGTGATGTATACTTTTAATTAATTATAAATATTACTAATCTGAATTCACATTCTTTTTTTTGCACAACACTTGTGTCATTCTGTATTTCACCAGGGGGGTCACAAGACTAACTAACCCTTACATTATGAGCAGATATCAATGATGTACTGTTTCCTTCCAAATGTAACAGTGACAACAAGATTAAATTGATAGAGCGCCTTTCATGTCGGAAGGACATCCCAAGGTACTGAACATTCAGCATTCGGGAACCAAGCACAGGGATAGAGGCAAGAGGAGGCAGAGAATTGGGAGCACAGCTGGAGGTACAGAGTGTGGGATGGGTGAGACAGGGTGGCTGCAGTCGGACAGCCGGTGGCATCTGCCATGGTGTGCGCAATGGAGAATTTGAAGAGTGGGTCAGAGGAAGGCTGTAGAAAGGTCAAGCAATAATAGGAATCAGAGTGGTTGGAGCGAGAGGAGGGGTGTTTGGGAATAGTGGAGTGTGGGGGACAGGGACAAGAGCATTTTGGGGAAGCAGTGCTATGACTAGGATCAGACAGTTTTGGGGGTTTGGAGAGAGGTGGTGGTCAGTGAGGCAGCGTTTGCTCTCTGGGCTGGTGTGGATCATAATGGCAGTTTTCTCAGTGAGTCCAGGGTTGGGAAGTTCAAATGACGTGTGCGGGATGACATCAAACGGCTGCCGGTTTCTGGTTGTTTGAGGCTCAGTGAGTCGTTGATTGTGGTGATGGTGCTCCAGACCAGCCGAGGGTGAGACCCTGGTCATCTCCACGGTCTCAGTCTTCGCATTGCATCTTGTGCCTGTTGAGGTTGAAATCCACAATGATAGAGTAGACATGACTGTCTGATAGCAGCCAACCTGATTGCCCCATCCCTCACTCTCCACACAAGGTCCATAGGTCCCCACCCTTAGGATTCAACCTCTACTCCTTTTTCCATATTCACAACCTCCCTGTCAACTCTCCCCCTCTGCCTCATCACTCACAATCCTCCACCACCAAATATTACCTTCTCATTGGTCTGCAAGATTATTTGTCATCTCCCACACCAGGCTCCATGACTCAATCTCCATTCTCACACAAATACATTGCCTTCCCAGCACTCAGAGGATTCAATTCAGGATCCTGGTCCTCACTTTTAAAACTGTTCAGTGCCTTGCCTGACCCTACCTTTGGGACTTCCTAACCTTCTACCAACCTGCCTGCTCCCTCCACTCAGTGGGCTCTTTTTCCCTGATTTTCCTGCCCCAACATTGGTGGAAAAACCTTCAGCCACTCTGCCACCAACCTCTGCAATTCTATCCCACAATTGCTCCACCTCTCCCACTTTCCTGGCATCCTTCAAGTTCCGCCTCAAGACCTTCCTCTCTGATGTTCACATTGGTAAATCCCCAAATCTCAAATCCCCTTTTCTTCCACACTCCCCTTCCCAACCCAATTTGTGTCTGAAACACTGACCATCCAGGGCTTTGGGACGTAATCCCAACATGAAAGGCACTATCAAATGTAACTTTGCTGTTGTCGAGTGAGTGAAAACAGCTCCTTCTAGATACAATTGAAACTGAAATTATTGAATTTCTTTTCACAATAACATGCAACCAGTCATTTTATCCGAGTGCGTTTGTCTTTTCCTGAGTCGTCGACCACCAAATATGGTGGAAATATTACGCCAAATAACACATGAATGCATGTATTTTTGCACCAGAAAAACATGAAGAAAACCAACAAGCCAATCCCAGAATCACTTCCATTCACATCCCGTCTGGTTACTTTCATTTCTTTACAATGGAATCCAGCTTCAAGGTCATTCACTAAAAAGGGCTGAAGTGTGGCAGATGGGTTTTCTGCCTGAGGAATGGAAGGTTATGGATTGAATCTCAACTAGGCAGCATTCTTTACACAGTGTTGTATTTCGTATAAATTATTTTGATACAACAAAAATTTACATTTCTCTGCTGCTATTCATATCTAAAAGGTGCGTACAATATTGGCTTGACACCAGAACTGGCAATTGGACATGGGTGAGCTTTGGAGGGGAAAGATAACTGAAAGTGAAGTCTTTCTATTCCTACATGATGTTTAAAATAGTCCCATTTACCTCAGTGTGATCCAAGCATTTAACTGCCATGGTCTGGTTTCCCTATTTGAGAATGTTCTGTGATAGCTTGATTTTCCCTTCCAGAAACCTACGATTTACACAGCAGCTGTTAGGAGTCTGGGATGTCTGGTTCCTGAGCTGGGAGTGTCTGCAGTATTTTCAGGCTCTCACTGCTGATGATGGAACAGCCAGTCTCTGCCTGATCAGCAGGACCTGGAAGGGCAGAGCATCACTGGGGGATTGGAGTCATCCTGCTCGGCCCTGTTAACTGGTTGTAGCTGCAGGAGCAGAGGGAACGTTTGCCAGACAGTGATACTAATGACAAACTTTGCTGTTTTAGCTGGTTAGTGTCCAGCACTATCCCAACACACACTCGAGTGTGTCCAGCCTTGGTTCTTGCCAACCGGCACCTCATACATTCCAGAAATTGGAAAGCAATAAAAGCAACTTACATATATACAGCACATCAGGATTGGTCCCATTCTTCTGGGCAGTCAGGGATCCACACCCCAGCTTGTAATTGGGATCAGGAGCAGTTTACGGAGGGGTGGTGGTGTAAGCACCTGCGGGACATGAGGGTCATCAAATGTTTCTGAACTCACAGGTATATCTGTCACATTAAGATTGTAAAATTTTAAATCTCTACAACCTTCAAAGTTGCACCTATTGGCTTATGTTGCCTCACCATTAATACGCTCAACAAAAGGCATCACTTTACAATTTTCTGCATTAAATTTTATCTGCCATCTGTCTGTCCATTTCATCAGCTTGTCTGTTCCCTCCTACTCCCTCAATTTTCCATATGTTGTGGATAAAACCAACACATCAATCAAAGTGGTTGTAATATTGACAGTAAGTTGACTTATGCAGTAGGGACAATAATAATATTCCTTGTATGTTATACATCACCTTCGATTTGCTTCACAGGATATACTCTAAAGTGAATTAACTGTGTATTTTGTGAGGGAAACATGGCAGCTGATCACACACAGCAAGTGTCCCACAAACAGTTAGGGATTGAGTGACCAGATTATTATTCAGATTGTTTCTGGAAGGCATTATTACCCCAGAAAAGTGATCGACCAACAGATGTGTTACTTCACACTTCTAGGTAAACAGAGGTATTTGGAGTATGAAAACATGTCCAATTATTATCCGGCCTGGCAATTGAAGCTGAGTCCTCTCACTTGCAAATCACTCCGTCCTTGCAGGAAATTACTGGTTTAAATATATTGCACACATACAGTCGAGATGTCACATCACCAGAGAGTGAGCGAGTGGGAATCTCTGTGTCAGGTAATATAACTTGTTCATGTTTTGATCATTTAAAGTAGCTGCTGTTAACACCATTCTATGCATGAACAATCATATTTCCATGTTGTCTCCTGACTGTTCAGAGCAGTGTTTGAGCTTGGCAGAAACACATCCACACAATTTTTTTGGGGGAAAACTCACACTACTGACCTTCCACGCCATTTCTCTCAGACTGCCACTCCTTTCCCCCTATTCTATCTCCTCTCTATCCCGCTTTCCCCCACATCTGTATCTCCGTCACTCCTTCCTCCTCCCACCTCTCTTCACCTCTTCCGCTCCACCTCTCCACTGCATCTCTCTCCCGATCTTTCCCTCCTATGCCTCCATTTCTCTTGACCCCCCTTCTTGCCCTACTATCTCCCCCTCCCGCTGCTCTCTCCCCTCTTTTTTGTATTTCCCAACATTCTTCTCCGACTGCTGCTCCTCACCCCCTATTCCCTATCCTCTCCCCCCATACTCACTCCAACTACTACCACTTCTCTCATTCCTGTCTACCTTCTCACCCTCTCTTGCCTCTAAATCCCTCTCAACTCTCTCTCCCCCATTCTTCCCTTACATTAACCTCTTCATCTCTTCCCACCCAACCCTCTCATCATCGTCTTTCCACCCTCCCACACCCTCCGCCTCCCACACATCTTCCATCACAAGCCCTGCCTCCCTCCATCTCATCCCCATGCACACTTCCTCCCGCACACTCCCTCCCACACAGTAACTCCTACATGCTCCTCAATTTCCACACACTCTCTCCCTCTTACAGACAACATCCATTTCTCCCTCACACTCCTACACATACACCTGCCTACCCTTGCAAACTCTCCCGCATTCCCACACTCGCACACGCTCTCACCCTACCCACTATTCACATGCTCCTACCTTCCACACATTCCCACCAATACCTAATCTCCCTACCATACACTTTCTCATTCCCATACCCTCCCTCCCTTCCATAACCTTCCTAAACTCCCACCACACACTCCCTCCCTCCATAGCTCACACTCAATCCCTCACCCTCTCTACTTCCCACAAGCTCCCTCCCACCCACCTCTTCCCTTTCTCCCATACCCTTCCAATCTCCGACAAACTCTCTCGCTCCATAACCTCCCTCCCGCACTCTCTCTCCAAGATCATCGCCCTCCACAACCTATCTTTTGCTAACACCCTCCATCCTGCAACATCCCTTCCTTCCACACCCTTCTACACTCACACACATTACCTGCCTCCCTCCCACATCCTTTCTCTCAAAAGCACCCTATCCCATCACCCTTTCTCCTCACAACCTCACTTCAACACACACACACACACATCCGTACCCTCACCCTCACCCCCACCCCCACCATCTACCTCACCCTCATGCCCTTACATTCACTTACTCCAAACCACTTCCTCACCCCCCTACTCACCCTCCATTACCCCTCTCCCTTATGTGAAGGACTTACTTTCTCTTGAATGTATTCACAATGCATGATTGTCACTCCTGCTTCAGTTAGCGAGTCCTGCCATCTCTTTTCCCTCTGTGTGAAGTCTTTTCTATTCAATGATCAGTTTGATTCCCTGGACGTGATATTATCCTGTTGTTTAAAGATCACACAAGAAGTTCAGACAGAAATGCCATCCACCCATCCCAGGCTGGAGCTGTGTGTTACCCCAGATAAATGCATTACTGGCGTCCTTGGCAATCCCACTTCCAGCTGTCGCTCCCTCTCCCACTGTGTCAAAAAAAAAGGTTGTAAAAAAAACTGAAATTATCCCCAAATGAATCTTTCCCTCACCTCAACACCTCAACCCACCCTTCTGCTCGTCCTGACGCATCCAATTGGTTGGCAAACCACCAAATGGTCACATAAGAACATAAGAATTAGGAGCAGGAGTAGGCCATTAGGCCCCTCGAGCCTGCCCCGCCATTTGATAAGATCATGGCTGATCTTCTGACCTAACTCTAATTACCTGCCCTATCCCCATATCCCCTAATTGCTGTATTTAAAAAAATCTATCAGTCTCAGCCTTGAAAATGTTCAAGGACTGAGCATCTACAGCCTTCTGTGGTAGTGAATTCCATAAATCCACTACCCTTGGAGTGAAGAAATGTTTCCTCAACTCTGTTCTAAAAGGCTGACCCTTAATTTTAAGATTATGATCTCTGGTTATAGATTCTCCAACCAGGGGAAACAGTCCCTCAGTGTCTACTTTATCCAGCCCTTTAAGAATCTTATATGTTTCAATAAGATCTCCCCTAATTCTTCTGTGCTCTAGAGAATGCAGCCCTAGTTTATTCAACCTATCCTCATAGGTCAGTCCCCTCATCCTAGGAACTAACCTAGTGAAAAGGCGCTCTATAAATGTAATTTGTTGTTGTTGTTGTTGTTGAATCTACGCAGCACCCCCTCTAAGGCAAGTATGTCCTTTATTAAATAAGGAGACCAAAACTGCACACAATACTCTAAGGTGCGGTCTCACCAAGGCCCTATACAGTTGCAGCAAGACTTCCTATCAGGAAGTACTCTAAACCTTGTACTCTAAACCTTTTGCAATGAACCCTAACATGCTGTTTGCCTTCTTAGTTGCTTGCTGCACCTGCAAACTAACTTTTTGAGACTGATGTACAAGGACACTCAAATCCCTTTGTACACTAATACTACTAACCTCTCCCCATCTAGAAAATAATTCGTTTTTTTTATTTTTGTTACCTAGGTGAATAATTTCACACTTCCCCACATTAAATTCCATCTGCCACCTACTTGCCCACTCCCCTAGCCTATCTGTATTCCGTTGCAATCTTTTTTGCATCATCCTCAGAGCTCATTCTGCTACCTAGTTTAGTGTCATCTGAGAATTTAGACACGTTACATTCAATGTCTTCGTCTAGATCATTGATGTAAATTGTAAATAGCTGAGGCCCAAGCACTGATCCTTATTATTAATTGCTGTTGTTGTTTCCATCACCAATACTTTTCTGAAATATTCAAAGAGATTACAAACACACTGGAGGCTGCTTTCAATTCTCAGCTCTGTGGTTTCATCTGGTTAAACTCCAGCAGTTCCCCAAAGCTCACACTGTGGTTCCTCAGCCTTGGGTCTTGCTGACCTGGTCCAAATACTGTCTGGATTCAGGTAAACAGGATGTGTCCTCCTGGTAAAGCTTGTTCATTCCATTCCAAACATAGCAATTCCCATGTGTGGGTTGCATGGAACTCACTAACTTTCTTTGAGCTTGATAATGGTTTGTGACACCCAGCTGACAAGATGTTATTGTAGGTCATCACATTTTTTCATTTAGAAACTTTGATACATAAATACATAAATACTAGAATATATTATGGTTGAACGTTGGTATGTGATGAATTATGATGAATTATGATGGCTTAGATGTTGGTCTAAAAAAACACAGAGTTTATGTTTATTGTTTACTTATCAACATTCGATGTAAAGTTCTGTATGTGGATGCTCAGTGTTAAAAGTGACTGAGTGTTTTTCCCAGAAGATCAGGGTGAAAACTTGGGCAAGTTTCCTCACTTCACACGCCTGAAAATAATCCCTCACAAAAAACAATAACAAAATTGGTCATTTCAATCCACAACCGTTTGTGGGATACAGATGGAGCAATTGGCTGCCACGTTTCACCTACCAATGTACAATCAATAATTACGTTATATTCTGTGAGGTGCTTTGAAACATCTAGAAGATATGAAAAGGCGCTATATCACGTGCAAGCATTGTTATAATCAAAGATTAGAAAGAGGCCACAGCTGCCGATTCACTGACAATCGCTGACAGGAGAAATGCAAAAGTACATTAGTTGCGTAAAGTGCATAGATTAGACAGTGCGTTATCATGATTAGACAGAGAATCCTCTGACTCTGTGGATTCCTATTGTGTATTATAGTACTATGAGGCCAAGATAGTGCAGTGTTGGGAAAGAGTTCAGGAAATATATTTTTTTTCTTCAGATTTTCAATTTAAAAAAATCATTTTTGAATGATTTCATATTGTGCATTCATGTATCTCAGTGTTTAGAGCACTCACCAAATAAGCCGGTGACCTGGTTCGATTCCCAGCAGGATGAAACATTTCGCAAGTTTCCTTGAGCCACACACCTCTGTTTACCCAGCAGTGTGCAATTCTCATGTGAAAACACTATTGTTTGTTCACTGGTCTGGAACTACTTGCATTAATTACATTCATTATTCAAGCAGTTCCTTAGCATTAGCTATAAGTACAAATTTCTATCACTCTGAGCTCAGTGAGTTCAATGAAGCCTCCACTTCACCAGGAAAACACCAGAGTGTAAAACAGGGCATGGAATTTCCAACACTATACGCTATAGCAGCTATTTACTACCCCATTCTTGTAGCATTTGGAATTCCAGGTAATTCTATTTGTTTTCATGGTATGGCAATTGTGAAGGGACAATTGGCATTTTGTATAGTGTCTTATCATGTCTACTAGAAATCTCAAATTAGTTCAAAGAATATACGGCAAAGTGAAATGACTTTGTATTTGTGGGCGAAAGGTGAGAGCAAGTTGTGTTTTCCCATGTCCTACAAACTATCATGGATTGAACTGATCAATTTTATTATATTTTGATGATGGATTATTTCCAGTGGTGGGGTAAGGAAGCTTGCTGAAGGTTAGCCCTGATCTGCTTGCAATTGAACCCAGTGCATCGCTTGGTGAATGCTCTAATCACTCAGTTGCAGGACTTGCTTACAGAAGTGGGGATAACCAGGGCTATGAATCCAGATGTACAACTTGATCTGAGAGTTAGTGTAGACTCAAAGCTCCAAAAGATTTCTGTTCTCTGGTAAATAGATGTGATTCATAATAACTTTTCTGAATTCGAATATAACAGGATCAAAATTGGACACACTATTTGTGGCTATTAGACTAGCTGGATTATTCACAGAAAGCACTGATTAATTGTACTATCATATTATTGAGACATTTTTCTGGGATTTCAACATTACAACAACAAAGAAAGAATTACATTCACATCGGGGGGGATGTCGCAAGGTGCTGAACAGTCAGGTTGGGACCCAAGCAAAGGTAAGGTAAATGGTAGTGGGTTTGGGCGGTTGAGAGTTAGGAGGGGAAGGAGAGAGTTGGGAGGGCAGCAGAAGGCATAGACGAAGAGGAGGGTCCTGATACCAGCCTTGAAGGAAGCAAGGGAGGAATCCTGGTGAAGGGAATGTGGGATGGAGTTCCAGATTGTGTGGGGCAGAGATGTTGAAAGCCCATCCACCGATGGTAGGGCGGGTCAGGTGGGGGACATGGAGCAGACCAGAGCCCGCTGAATCTGGGTCTGGCAGGTTCAAAAGCGTACAGCAGGTCGGAGAATTAGGAGGGGGCAAGGACCTGAATATTTATTTCTGGGCAATACGTGCCAGCCAAATTGCGCACAGCAGTGATGAGTATATTTTGGGGTGTGGGCGGTGGCATGGAGGAGGTAGAAGTTGGAAGGGTGGTGATAGCTAAGAGTACTCCATTGATTTTGGACTCGAGAACATCCAGCATCAACTCACATTTGGAGGAGAGGAGCTGAGAGGTGGACGGGGAAGGACGGACGAGCCGGTTTGTTGTGGACAACAGGAATTTGTGGTTTTCTTGGATTATCCTGGAGTAGAAGTACGATTTGGTGGAGACCAGAGCAGAGAGGTAGTTTCTGATGTGGTCCAGCCAGATATGCCATTGGATCATTAGACCAAATTTGAGCCAGGTGCGTTCAGCGGCCGGCACCTGGCCTTTGAGCAACAGGAGGTGGCTGGTGAACTAGGGTGAGGTTCGAGAGTATTTTCAAGAGAAATAATTTTTCCTATTTTCTTTCTTTCACACAGTAAATTTGCTGGCGATTGTGATCCTTTCAAGAGGAAACTGTGGTCTCTCAAAGTGCGTCACTCGCTATCTGGTGGCCATGGCAGCTGCAGACCTCCTGGTTGTCCTCACGGAAGTATTGTTAACCAAAATTAGCAATCTGTATTTCCCATTAAATTTCTTATTCTACACTCCAGTGTGTAGTGTTAGACTTGTGTTGCTGGTTGCAGCAATGTTCATGTCTTTGTGGTTCACTGCTGCTTTCAGTTTTGATCGATTTGTTGCCATTTGCTGCCAAAAGCTGAAACCAATATATTGCACAGAGAGAACAGCCACAGTGGTTATTGTAACTCTGTCTGTTATTTGCTGCTCAGTCAGCATTCCTTGTTACTTTTCATTTGATCCTCAGTTCATAGTTAACAATACCCTGTGGTACTGTATCTTGAAACCAAGCATTTATACTTTGCTCACCTGGAAATTATACGAAAGGTTCATCCGTGTTTTTAATCCACTGTTTGTGTTTGCTTTGATTTGCCTGTTCAACGCTGTGATTATCAGACACATTCTGATGGCCAGTAAAGTCCGCAGGAGGCTTCGGGGTCAGAGAAACGCTGAGAAAACAATTGATCCTGAGTTGGAAAACCGAAGAAAATCCGTCATTTTACTGTTCGCCATATCAGGCACTTTTATAATTTTGTGGATAACATATGTTCTACATGCCCTCATATGGCAAGTTTCAAATATGAATTATAGCAAAACATTGGTCAATAACACCCGATATATTGTCCAAGAAGCTGGAGTCATGCTGCAAAGGTTGAATTGCTGTACAAACACCTGTATATATGCATTAACTCAGAGTAAGTTCAGAGAGGAGTTTAAGAAAGGGTTAATTTATCCCTTTCATATAATTACTAAAGTAATGATAAAACATG
The DNA here is from genome assembly GCA_035084275.1 of Hydrolagus colliei. NCBI lineage: Eukaryota > Metazoa > Chordata > Chondrichthyes > Chimaeriformes > Chimaeridae > Hydrolagus > Hydrolagus colliei. The sequence continues at coordinate 1,881,259 of CM068775.1, read as the reverse complement.
AGGAAAAAATGGTAGGAAAGTAATAGGCTACAAACGTGGTTCAACTTCACGTACATTGGTGAATATCTTCACAAATAGGTAAACTTTCCAACATTAATGTAAGATCTTTAGTTAATATATTAAATTAATGTCTTAATTAATTAACAATAGATATTTGAGATATGTGATTGGTTGGTCGCTTCTGTAGGCAGCTGGTACAAGTGTAGTTTTGTTGTTGTTGTTGTGACCGGCTTCACAATGATGGGAGCTGGTTGTGACCGGCTTTGCAGAAGAGACAATAAACTGGTTAAAGTTGACAAACCGTTTCCCAGGCCTTATCTGTATGTTTCCCATGGAGAGGTTGTCTGCAGGTGGAGAGACAGCTGAGCAACATTTGGTTTTGCCGAGGAACCCTCTTGAAGAAGAAACTGGGTGAAAAGATCATTTGATGAAAATAAAAGTGGGGCTTGATTTGAGGATCAAAGAGGAAAGAAAAGAAGATAGTGGAACTTGGAGTCACCATATTGCAGCTTCTGAAGAAAGAACAGTCAAGACTAAGTCTTAGAAAACTTTCAACACCTTTACTGATGCTCCCAAACTATGTAACAGTACTGCTGTACTGGGATATTGTTTTGCTGATCAAGAAGGCTGCTGTGCCTGAATACCGCAATACCTTTTGGTGGACATTAAATTAAACATAAACATAAGAACATAAGAATTAGGAGTAGAAGTGGGCCATTCAGCCCTTCGAACCTGCCCCGCCATTTGATAAGATCATGGATGATCTTCTGATCTAACTCTAATTACCTGCCCTATCCCCATATCCGTTAATCCCTCTATGGTTTTAAAAATATATCAGTCTCAGCCTTGAAAATGTTCAAGGACTGAGCATCTAGAGCCTTATGGAGTAGTGAATTGCATAGATTCACTACCCTTTGGGTGAAGAAATGTTTCCTCAACTCTGTTCTAAAAGGCTAACCCATAATTTTAAAATGATGATTTCTGGTTATAGATTCTCCTACCGGGGAAAACAGTCACTCACTGTCTACTTTATACACCCTTTTAAGAATCTTATATGTTTCAATAAGATCTCCCCTAATTCTTCTGCACTCTAGAGAATATAGCCCTAGTCTATTCCACCTATCCTCATAGGTCAGTCCCCTCATCCCAGGAACTAACCCAATGAAATCTACGCTGCACCCCCTCTAAGGGAAGTATGTTCTTTATTAAGTAAATAGACCAAAATTGTACACAATATTCTAGGTGCGGTCTCACAAAGACCCTATACAGTGGCAGCAAGACTTCCCTACTCTTGTACTATAAACCTAAATTGGACATTATTTCTCCATGTCTTTGGCAACATTGGTTTGGTCAACTTAAATCATTTTGAGCTGTGGGTCATTATGAAAGCATTGTTGTGATGTATACTTTTAATTAATTATAAATATTACTAATCTGAATTCACATTCTTTTTTTTGCACAACACTTGTGTCATTCTGTATTTCACCAGGGGGGTCACAAGACTAACTAACCCTTACATTATGAGCAGATATCAATGATGTACTGTTTCCTTCCAAATGTAACAGTGACAACAAGATTAAATTGATAGAGCGCCTTTCATGTCGGAAGGACATCCCAAGGTACTGAACATTCAGCATTCGGGAACCAAGCACAGGGATAGAGGCAAGAGGAGGCAGAGAATTGGGAGCACAGCTGGAGGTACAGAGTGTGGGATGGGTGAGACAGGGTGGCTGCAGTCGGACAGCCGGTGGCATCTGCCATGGTGTGCGCAATGGAGAATTTGAAGAGTGGGTCAGAGGAAGGCTGTAGAAAGGTCAAGCAATAATAGGAATCAGAGTGGTTGGAGCGAGAGGAGGGGTGTTTGGGAATAGTGGAGTGTGGGGGACAGGGACAAGAGCATTTTGGGGAAGCAGTGCTATGACTAGGATCAGACAGTTTTGGGGGTTTGGAGAGAGGTGGTGGTCAGTGAGGCAGCGTTTGCTCTCTGGGCTGGTGTGGATCATAATGGCAGTTTTCTCAGTGAGTCCAGGGTTGGGAAGTTCAAATGACGTGTGCGGGATGACATCAAACGGCTGCCGGTTTCTGGTTGTTTGAGGCTCAGTGAGTCGTTGATTGTGGTGATGGTGCTCCAGACCAGCCGAGGGTGAGACCCTGGTCATCTCCACGGTCTCAGTCTTCGCATTGCATCTTGTGCCTGTTGAGGTTGAAATCCACAATGATAGAGTAGACATGACTGTCTGATAGCAGCCAACCTGATTGCCCCATCCCTCACTCTCCACACAAGGTCCATAGGTCCCCACCCTTAGGATTCAACCTCTACTCCTTTTTCCATATTCACAACCTCCCTGTCAACTCTCCCCCTCTGCCTCATCACTCACAATCCTCCACCACCAAATATTACCTTCTCATTGGTCTGCAAGATTATTTGTCATCTCCCACACCAGGCTCCATGACTCAATCTCCATTCTCACACAAATACATTGCCTTCCCAGCACTCAGAGGATTCAATTCAGGATCCTGGTCCTCACTTTTAAAACTGTTCAGTGCCTTGCCTGACCCTACCTTTGGGACTTCCTAACCTTCTACCAACCTGCCTGCTCCCTCCACTCAGTGGGCTCTTTTTCCCTGATTTTCCTGCCCCAACATTGGTGGAAAAACCTTCAGCCACTCTGCCACCAACCTCTGCAATTCTATCCCACAATTGCTCCACCTCTCCCACTTTCCTGGCATCCTTCAAGTTCCGCCTCAAGACCTTCCTCTCTGATGTTCACATTGGTAAATCCCCAAATCTCAAATCCCCTTTTCTTCCACACTCCCCTTCCCAACCCAATTTGTGTCTGAAACACTGACCATCCAGGGCTTTGGGACGTAATCCCAACATGAAAGGCACTATCAAATGTAACTTTGCTGTTGTCGAGTGAGTGAAAACAGCTCCTTCTAGATACAATTGAAACTGAAATTATTGAATTTCTTTTCACAATAACATGCAACCAGTCATTTTATCCGAGTGCGTTTGTCTTTTCCTGAGTCGTCGACCACCAAATATGGTGGAAATATTACGCCAAATAACACATGAATGCATGTATTTTTGCACCAGAAAAACATGAAGAAAACCAACAAGCCAATCCCAGAATCACTTCCATTCACATCCCGTCTGGTTACTTTCATTTCTTTACAATGGAATCCAGCTTCAAGGTCATTCACTAAAAAGGGCTGAAGTGTGGCAGATGGGTTTTCTGCCTGAGGAATGGAAGGTTATGGATTGAATCTCAACTAGGCAGCATTCTTTACACAGTGTTGTATTTCGTATAAATTATTTTGATACAACAAAAATTTACATTTCTCTGCTGCTATTCATATCTAAAAGGTGCGTACAATATTGGCTTGACACCAGAACTGGCAATTGGACATGGGTGAGCTTTGGAGGGGAAAGATAACTGAAAGTGAAGTCTTTCTATTCCTACATGATGTTTAAAATAGTCCCATTTACCTCAGTGTGATCCAAGCATTTAACTGCCATGGTCTGGTTTCCCTATTTGAGAATGTTCTGTGATAGCTTGATTTTCCCTTCCAGAAACCTACGATTTACACAGCAGCTGTTAGGAGTCTGGGATGTCTGGTTCCTGAGCTGGGAGTGTCTGCAGTATTTTCAGGCTCTCACTGCTGATGATGGAACAGCCAGTCTCTGCCTGATCAGCAGGACCTGGAAGGGCAGAGCATCACTGGGGGATTGGAGTCATCCTGCTCGGCCCTGTTAACTGGTTGTAGCTGCAGGAGCAGAGGGAACGTTTGCCAGACAGTGATACTAATGACAAACTTTGCTGTTTTAGCTGGTTAGTGTCCAGCACTATCCCAACACACACTCGAGTGTGTCCAGCCTTGGTTCTTGCCAACCGGCACCTCATACATTCCAGAAATTGGAAAGCAATAAAAGCAACTTACATATATACAGCACATCAGGATTGGTCCCATTCTTCTGGGCAGTCAGGGATCCACACCCCAGCTTGTAATTGGGATCAGGAGCAGTTTACGGAGGGGTGGTGGTGTAAGCACCTGCGGGACATGTGGGTCATCAAATGTTTCTGAACTCACAGGTATATCTGTCACATTAAGATTGTAAAATTTTAAATCTCTACAACCTTCAAAGTTGCACCTATTGGCTTATGTTGCCTCACCATTAATACGCTCAACAAAAGGCATCACTTTACAATTTTCTGCATTAAATTTTATCTGCCATCTGTCTGTCCATTTCATCAGCTTGTCTGTTCCCTCCTACTCCCTCAATTTTCCATATGTTGTGGATAAAACCAACACATAAATCAAAGTGGTTGTAATATTGACAGTAAGTTGACTTATGCAGTAGGGACAATAATAATATTCCTTGTATGTTATACATCACCTTCGATTTGCTTCACAGGATATACTCTAAAGTGAATTAACTGTGTATTTTGTGAGGGAAACATGGCAGCTGATCACACACAGCAAGTGTCCCACAAACAGTTAGGGATTGAGTGACCAGATTATTATTCAGATTGTTTCTGGAAGGCATTATTACCCCAGAAAAGTGATCGACCAACAGATGTGTTACTTAACACTTCTAGGTAAACAGAGGTATTTGGAGTATGAAAACATGTCCAATTATTATCCGGCCTGGCAATTGAAGCTGAGTCCTCTCACTTGCAAATCACTCCGTCCTTGCAGGAAATTACTGGTTTAAATATATTGCACACATACAGTCGAGATGTCACATCACCAGAGAGTGAGCGAGTGGGAATCTCTGTGTCAGGTAATATAACTTGTTCATGTTTTGATCATTTAAAGTAGCTGCTGTTAACACCATTCTATGCATGAACAATCATATTTCCATGTTGTCTCCTGACTGTTCAGAGCAGTGTTTGAGCTTGGCAGAAACACATCCACACAATTTTTTTGGGGGAAAACTCACACTACTGACCTTCCACGCCATTTCTCTCAGACTGCCACTCCTTTCCCCCTATTCTATCTCCTCTCTACCCCGCTTTCCCCCACATCTGTATCTCCGTCACTCCTTCCTCCTCCCACCTCTCTTCACCTCTTCCGCTCCACCTCTCCACTGCATCTCTCTCCCGATCTTCCCCTCCTATGCCTCCATTTCTCTTGACCCCCCTTCTTGCCCTACTATCTCCCCCTCCCGCTGCTCTCTCCCCTCTTCTTTGTATTTCCCAACATTCTTCTCCGACTGCTGCTCCTCACCCCCTATTCCCTATCCTCTCCCCCCATACTCACTCCAACTACTACCACTTCTCTCATTCCTGTCTACCTTCTCACCCTCTCTTGCCTCTAAATCCCTCTCAACTCTTTCTCCCCCATTCTTCCCTTACATTAACCTCTTCATCTCTCCCCACCCAACCCTCTCATCATCGTCTTCGCACCCTCCCACACCCTCCGCCTCCCACACATCTTCCATCACAAGCCCTGCCTCCCTCCATCTCATCCCCATGCACACTTCCTCCCGCACACTCCCTCCCACACAGTAACTCCTACATGCTCCTCAATTTCCACACACTCTCTCCCTCTTACAGACAACATCCATTTCTCCCTCACACTCCTACACATACACCTGCCTACCCTTGCAAACTCTCCCGCATTCCCACACTCGCACACGCTCTCACCCTACCCACTATTCACATGCTCCTACCTTCCACACATTCCCACCAATACCTAATCTCCCTACCATACACTTTCTCATTCCCATACCCTCCCTCCCTTCCATAACCTTCCTAAACTCCCACCACACACTCCCTCCCTCCATAGCTCACACTCAATCCCTCACCCTCTCTACTTCCCACAAGCTCCCTCCCACCCACCTCTTCCCTTTCTCCCATACCCTTCCAATCTCCGACAAACTCTCTCGCTCCATAACCTCCCTCCCGCACTCTCTCTCCAAGATCATCGCCCTCCACAACCTATCTTTTGCTAACACCCTCCATCCTGCAACATCCCTTCCTTCCACACCCTTCTACACTCACACACATTACCTGCCTCCCTCCCACATCCTTTCTCTCAAAAGCACCCCATCCCATCACCCTTTCTCCTCACAACCTCACTTCAACACACACACACACACATCCGTACCCTCACCCCCACCCCCACCATCTACCTCACCCTCATGCCCTTACATTCACTTACTCCAAACCACTTCCTCACCCCCCTACTCACCCTCCATTACCCCTCTCCCTTATGTGAAGGACTTACTTTCTCTTGAATGTATTCACAATGCATGATTGTCACTCCTGCTTCAGTTAGCGAGTCCTGCCATCTCTTTTCCCTCTGTGTGAAGTCTTTTCTATTCAATGATCAGTTTGATTCCCTGGACGTGATATTATCCTGTTGTTTAAAGATCACACAAGAAGTTCAGACAGAAATGCCATCCACCCATCCCAGGCTGGAGCTGTGTGTTACCCCAGATAAATGCATTACTGGCGTCCTTGGCAATCCCACTTCCAGCTGTCGCTCCCTCTCCCACTGTGTCAAAAAAAAAGGTTGTAAAAAAAACTGAAATTATCCCCAAATGAATCTTTCCCTCACCTCAACACCTCAACCCACCCTTCTGCTCGTCCTGACGCATCCAATTGGTTGGCAAACCACCAAATGGTCACATAAGAACATAAGAATTAGGAGCAGGAGTAGGCCATTAGGCCCCTCGAGCCTGCCCCGCCATTTGATAAGATCATGGCTGATCTTCTGACCTAACTCTAATTACCTGCCCTATCCCCATATCCCCTAATTGCTGTATTTAAAAAAATCTATCAGTCTCAGCCTTGAAAATGTTCAAGGACTGAGCATCTACAGCCTTCTGTGGTAGTGAATTCCATAAATCCACTACCCTTGGAGTGAAGAAATGTTTCCTCAACTCTGTTCTAAAAGGCTGACCCTTAATTTTAAGATTATGATCTCTGGTTATAGATTCTCCAACCAGGGGAAACAATCCCTCAGTGTCTACTTTATCCAGCCCTTTAAGAATCTTATATGTTTCAATAAGATCTCCCCTAATTCTTCTGTGCTCTAGAGAATGCAGCCCTAGTTTATTCAACCTATCCTCATAGGTCAGTCCCCTCATCCTAGGAACTAACCTAGTGAAAAGGCGCTCTATAAATGTAATTTGTTGTTGTTGTTGTTGTTGAATCTACGCAGCAGCCCCTCTAAGGCAAGTATGTCCTTTATTAAATAAGGAGACCAAAACTGCACACAATACTCTAAGGTGCGGTCTCACCAAGGCCCTATACAGTTGCAGCAAGACTTCCTATCAGGAAGTACTCTAAACCTTGTACTCTAAACCTTTTGCAATGAACCCTAACATGCCGTTTGCCTTCTTAGTTGCTTGCTGCACCTGCAAACTAACTTTTTGAGACTGATGTACAAGGACACTCAAATCCCTTTGTACACTAATACTATCTAACCTCTCCCCATCTAGAAAATAATTCGTTTTTTTTATTTTTGTTACCTAGGTGAATAATTTCACACTTCCCCACATTAAATTCCATCTGCCACCTACTTGCCCACTCCCCTAGCCTATCTGTATTCCGTTGCAATCTTTTTTGCATCATCCTCAGAGCTCATTCTGCTACCTAGTTTAGTGTCATCTGAGAATTTAGACACGTTACATTCAATGTCTTCGTCTAGATCATTGATGTAAATTGTAAATAGCTGAGGCCCAAGCACTGATCCTTATTATTAATTGCTGCTGTTGTTTCCATCACCAATACTTTTCTGAAATATTCAAAGAGATTACAAACACACTGGAGGCTGCTTCCAATTCTCAGCTCTGTGGTTTCATCTGGTTAAACTCCAGCAGTTCCCCAAAGCTCACACTGTGGTTCCTCAGCCTTGGGTCTTGCTGACCTGGTCCAAATACTGTCTGGATTCAGGTAAACAGGATGTGTCCTCCTGGTAAAGCTTGTTCATTCCATTCCAAACATAGCAATTCCCATGTGTGGGTTGCATGGAACTCACTAACTTTCTTTGAGCTTGATAATGGTTTGTGACACCCAGCTGACAAGATGTTATTGTAGGTCATCACATTTTTTCATTTAGAAACTTTGATACATAAATACATAAATACTAGAATATATTATGGTTGAACGTTGGTATGTGATGAATTATGATGAATTATGATGGCTTAGATGTTGGTCTAAAAAAACACAGAGTTTATGTTTATTGTTTACTTATCAACATTCGATGTAAAGTTCTGTATGTGGATGCTCAGTGTTAAAAGTGACTGAGTGTTTTTCCCAGAAGATCAGGGTGAAAACTTGGGCAAGTTTCCTCACTTCACACGCCTGAAAATAATCCCTCACAAAAAACAATAACAAAATTGGTCATTTCAATCCACAACCGTTTGTGGGATACAGATGGAGCAATTGGCTGCCACGTTTCACCTACCAATGTACAATCAATAATTACGTTATATTCTGTGAGGTGCTTTGAAACATCTAGAAGATATGAAAAGGCGCTATATCACGTGCAAGCATTGTTATAATCAAAGATTAGAAAGAGGCCACAGCTGCCGATTCACTGACAATCGCTGACAGGAGAAATGCAAAAGTACATTAGTTGCGTAAAGTGCATAGATTAGACAGTGCGTTATCATGATTAGACAGAGAATCCTCTGACTCTGTGGATTCCTATTGTGTATTATAGTACTATGAGGCCAAGATAGTGCAGTGTTGGGAAAGAGTTCAGGAAATATATTTTTTTTCTTCAGATTTTCAATTTAAAAAAATCATTTTTGAATGATTTCATATTGTGCATTCATGTATCTCAGTGTTTAGAGCACTCACCAAATAAGCCGGTGACCTGGTTCGATTCCCAGCAGGATGAAACATTTCGCAAGTTTCCTTGAGCCACACACCTCTGTTTACCCAGCAGAGTGCAATTCTCATGTGAAAACACTATTGTTTGTTCACTGGTCTGGAACTACTTGCATTAATTACATTCATTATTCAAGCAGTTCCTTAGCATTAGCTATAAGTACAAATTTCTATCACTCTGAGCTCAGTGAGTTCAATGAAGCCTCCACTTCACCAGGAAAACACCAGAGTGTAAAACAGGGCATGGAATTTCCAACACTATACGCTATAGCAGCTATTTACTACCCCATTCTTGTAGTATTTGGAATTCCGGGTAATTCTATTTGTTTTCATGGTATGGCAATTGTGAAGGGACAATTGGCATTTTGTATAGTGTCTTATCATGTCTACTAGAAATCTCAAATTAGTTCAAAGAATATACGGCAAAGTGAAATGACTTTGTATTTGTGGGCGAAAGGTGAGAGCAAGTTGTGTTTTCCCATGTCCTACAAACTATCATGGATTGAACTGATCAATTTTATTATATTTTGATGATGGATTATTTCCAGTGGTGGGGTAAGGAAGCTTGCTGAAGGTTAGCCCTGATCTGCTTGCAATTGAACCCAGTGCATCGCTTGGTGAATGCTCTAATCACTCAGTTGCAGGACTTGCTTACAGAAGTGGGGATAACCAGGGCTATGAATCCAGATGTACAACTTGATCTGAGAGTTAGTGTAGACTCAAAGCTCCAAAAGATTTCTGTTCTCTGGTAAATAGATGTGATTCATAATAACTTTTCTGAATTCGAATATAACAGGATCAAAATTGGACACACTATTTGTGGCTATTAGACTAGCTGGATTATTCACAGAAAGCACTGATTAATTGTACTATCATATTATTGAGACATTTTTCTGGGATTTCAACATTACAACAACAAAGAAAGAATTACATTCACATCGGGGGGGATGTCGCAAGGTGCTGAACAGTCAGGTTGGGACCCAAGCAAAGGTAAGGTAAATGGTAGTGGGTTTGGGCGGTTGAGAGTTAGGAGGGGAAGGAGAGAGTTGGGAGGGCAGCAGAAGGCATAGACGAAGAGGAGGGTCCTGATACCAGCCTTGAAGGAAGCAAGGGAGGAATCCTGGTGAAGGGAATGTGGGATGGAGTTCCAGATTGTGTGGGGCAGAGATGTTGAAAGCCCATCCACCGATGGTAGGGCGGGTCAGGTGGGGGACATGGAGCAGACCAGAGCCCGCTGAATCTGGGTCTGGCAGGTTCAAAAGCGTACAGCAGGTCGGAGAATTAGGAGGGGGCAAGGACCTGAATATTTATTTCTGGGCAATACGTGCCAGCCAAATTGCGCACAGCAGTGATGAGTATATTTTGGGGTGTGGGCGGTGGCATGGAGGAGGTAGAAGTTGGAAGGGTGGTGATAGCTAAGAGTACTCCATTGATTTTGGACTCGAGAACATCCAGCATCAACTCACATTTGGAGGAGAGGAGCTGAGAGGTGGACGGGGAAGGACGGACGAGCCGGTTTGTTGTGGACAACAGGAATTTGTGGTTTTCTTGGATTATCCTGGAGTAGAAGTACGATTTGGTGGAGACCAGAGCAGAGAGGTAGTTTCTGATGTGGTCCAGCCAGATATGCCATTGGATCATTAGACCAAATTTGAGCCAGGTGCGTTCAGCGGCCGGCACCTGGCCTTTGAGCAACAGGAGGTGGCTGGTGAACTAGGGTGAGGTTCGAGAGTATTTTCAAGAGAAATAATTTTTCCTATTTTCTTTCTTTCACACAGTAAATTTGCTGGCGATTGTGATCCTTTCAAGAGGAAACTGTGGTCTCTCAAAGTGCGTCACTCGCTATCTGGTGGCCATGGCAGCTGCAGACCTCCTGGTTGTCCTCACGGAAGTATTGTTAACCAAAATTAGCAATCTGTATTTCCCATTAAATTTCTTATTCTACACTCCAGTGTGTAGTGTTAGACTTGTGTTGCTGGTTGCAGCAATGTTCATGTCTTTGTGGTTCACTGCTGCTTTCAGTTTTGATCGATTTGTTGCCATTTGCTGCCAAAAGCTGAAACCAATATATTGCACAGAGAGAACAGCCACAGTGGTTATTGTAACTCTGTCTGTTATTTGCTGCTCAGTCAGCATTCCTTGTTACTTTTCATTTGATCCTCAGTTCATAGTTAACAATACCCTGTGGTACTGTATCTTGAAACCAAGCATTTATACTTTGCTCACCTGGAAATTATACGAAAGGTTCATCCGTGTTTTTAATCCACTGTTTGTGTTTGCTTTGATTTGCCTGTTCAACGCTGTGATTATCAGACACATTCTGATGGCCAGTAAAGTCCGCAGGAGGCTTCGGGGTCAGAGAAACGCTGAGAAAACAATTGATCCTGAGTTGGAAAACCGAAGAAAATCCGTCATTTTACTGTTCGCCATATCAGGCACTTTTATAATTTTGTGGATAACATATGTTCTACATGCCCTCATATGGCAAGTTTCAAATATGAATTATAGCAAAACATTGGTCAATAACACCCGATATATTGTCCAAGAAGCTGGAGTCATGCTGCAAAGGTTGAATTGCTGTACAAACACCTGTATATATGCATTAACTCAGAGTAAGTTCAGAGAGGAGTTTAAGAAAGGGTTAATTTATCCCTTTCATATAATTACTAAAGTAATGATAAAACATGAGGAAAAAATGGTAGGAAAGTAATAGGCTACAAACGTGGTTCAACTTCACGTACATTGGTGAATATCTTCACAAATAGGTAAACTTTCCAACATTAATGTAAGATCTTTAGTTAATATATTAAATTAATGTCTTAATTAATTAACAATAGATATTTGAGATATGTGATTGGTTGGTCGCTTCTGTAGGCAGCTGGTACAAGTGTAGTTTTGTTGTTGTTGTTGTGACCGGCTTCACAATGATGGGAGCTGGTTGTGACCGGCTTTGCAGAAGAGACAATAAACTGGTTAAAGTTGACAAACCGTTTCCCAGGCCTTATCTGTATGTTTCCCATGGAGAGGTTGTCTGCAGGTGGAGAGACAGCTGAGCAACATTTGGTTTTGCCGAGGAACCCTCTTGAAGAAGAAACTGGGTGAAAAGATCATTTGATGAAAATAAAAGTGGGGCTTGATTTGAGGATCAAAGAGGAAAGAAAAGAAGATAGTGGAACTTGGAGTCACCATATTGCAGCTTCTGAAGAAAGAACAGTCAAGACTAAGTCTTAGAAAACTGTCAACACCTTTACTGATGCTCCCAAACTATGTAACAGTACTGCTGTACTGGGATATTGTTTTGCTGATCAAGAAGGCTGCTGTGCCTGAATACCGCAATACCTTTTGGTGGACATTAAATTAAACATAAACATAAGAACATAAGAATTAGGAGTAGAAGTGGGCCATTCAGCCCTTCGAACCTGCCCCGCCATTTGATAAGATCATGGATGATCTTCTGATCTAACTCTAATTACCTGCCCTATCCCCATATCCGTTAATCCCTCTATGGTTTTAAAAATATATCAGTCTCAGCCTTGAAAATGTTCAAGGACTGAGCATCTAGAGCCTTATGGAGTAGTGAATTGCATAGATTCACTACCCTTTGGGTGAAGAAATGTTTCCTCAACTCTGTTCTAAAAGGCTAACCCATAATTTTAAAATGATGATTTCTGGTTATAGATTCTCCTACCGGGGAAAACAGTCACTCACTGTCTACTTTATACACCCTTTTAAGAATCTTATATGTTTCAATAAGATCTCCCCTAATTCTTCTGCACTCTAGAGAATATAGCCCTAGTCTATTCCACCTATCCTCATAGGTCAGTCCCCTCATCCCAGGAACTAACCCAATGAAATCTACGCTGCACCCCCTCTAAGGGAAGTATGTTCTTTATTAAGTAAATAGACCAAAATTGTACACAATATTCTAGGTGCGGTCTCACAAAGACCCTATACAGTGGCAGCAAGACTTCCCTACTCTTGTACTATAAACCTAAATTGGACATTATTTCTCCATGTCTTTGGCAACATTGGTTTGGTCAACTTAAATCATTTTGAGCTGTGGGTCATTATGAAAGCATTGTTGTGATGTATACTTTTAATTAATTATAAATATTACTAATCTGAATTCACATTCTTTTTTTTGCACAACACTTGTGTCATTCTGTATTTCACCAGGGGGGTCACAAGACTAACTAACCCTTACATTATGAGCAGATATCAATGATGTACTGTTTCCTTCCAAATGTAACAGTGACAACAAGATTAAATTGATAGAGCGCCTTTCATGTCGGAAGGACATCCCAAGGTACTGAACATTCAGCATTCGGGAACCAAGCACAGGGATAGAGGCAAGAGGAGGCAGAGAATTGGGAGCACAGCTGGAGGTACAGAGTGTGGGATGGGTGAGACAGGGTGGCTGCAGTCGGACAGCCGGTGGCATCTGCCATGGTGTGCGCAATGGAGAATTTGAAGAGTGGGTCAGAGGAAGGCTGTAGAAAGGTCAAGCAATAATAGGAATCAGAGTGGTTGGAGCGAGAGGAGGGGTGTTTGGGAATAGTGGAGTGTGGGGGACAGGGACAAGAGCATTTTGGGGAAGCAGTGCTATGACTAGGATCAGACAGTTTTGGGGGTTTGGAGAGAGGTGGTGGTCAGTGAGGCAGCGTTTGCTCTCTGGGCTGGTGTGGATCATAATGGCAGTTTTCTCAGTGAGTCCAGGGTTGGGAAGTTCAAATGACGTGTGCGGGATGACATCAAACGGCTGCCGGTTTCTGGTTGTTTGAGGCTCAGTGAGTCGTTGATTGTGGTGATGGTGCTCCAGACCAGCCGAGGGTGAGACCCTGGTCATCTCCACGGTCTCAGTCTTCGCATTGCATCTTGTGCCTGTTGAGGTTGAAATCCACAATGATAGAGTAGACATGACTGTCTGATAGCAGCCAACCTGATTGCCCCATCCCTCACTCTCCACACAAGGTCCATAGGTCCCCACCCTTAGGATTCAACCTCTACTCCTTTTTCCATATTCACAACCTCCCTGTCAACTCTCCCCCTCTGCCTCATCACTCACAATCCTCCACCACCAAATATTACCTTCTCATTGGTCTGCAAGATTATTTGTCATCTCCCACACCAGGCTCCATGACTCAATCTCCATTCTCACACAAATACATTGCCTTCCCAGCACTCAGAGGATTCAATTCAGGATCCTGGTCCTCACTTTTAAAACTGTTCAGTGCCTTGCCTGACCCTACCTTTGGGACTTCCTAACCTTCTACCAACCTGCCTGCTCCCTCCACTCAGTGGGCTCTTTTTCCCTGATTTTCCTGCCCCAACATTGGTGGAAAAACCTTCAGCCACTCTGCCACCAACCTCTGCAATTCTATCCCACAATTGCTCCACCTCTCCCACTTTCCTGGCATCCTTCAAGTTCCGCCTCAAGACCTTCCTCTCTGATGTTCACATTGGTAAATCCCCAAATCTCAAATCCCCTTTTCTTCCACACTCCCCTTCCCAACCCAATTTGTGTCTGAAACACTGACCATCCAGGGCTTTGGGACGTAATCCCAACATGAAAGGCACTATCAAATGTAACTTTGCTGTTGTCGAGTGAGTGAAAACAGCTCCTTCTAGATACAATTGAAACTGAAATTATTGAATTTCTTTTCACAATAACATGCAACCAGTCATTTTATCCGAGTGCGTTTGTCTTTTCCTGAGTCGTCGACCACCAAATATGGTGGAAATATTACGCCAAATAACACATGAATGCATGTATTTTTGCACCAGAAAAACATGAAGAAAACCAACAAGCCAATCCCAGAATCACTTCCATTCACATCCCGTCTGGTTACTTTCATTTCTTTACAATGGAATCCAGCTTCAAGGTCATTCACTAAAAAGGGCTGAAGTGTGGCAGATGGGTTTTCTGCCTGAGGAATGGAAGGTTATGGATTGAATCTCAACTAGGCAGCATTCTTTACACAGTGTTGTATTTCGTATAAATTATTTTGATACAACAAAAATTTACATTTCTCTGCTGCTATTCATATCTAAAAGGTGCGTACAATATTGGCTTGACACCAGAACTGGCAATTGGACATGGGTGAGCTTTGGAGGGGAAAGATAACTGAAAGTGAAGTCTTTCTATTCCTACATGATGTTTAAAATAGTCCCATTTACCTCAGTGTGATCCAAGCATTTAACTGCCATGGTCTGGTTTCCCTATTTGAGAATGTTCTGTGATAGCTTGATTTTCCCTTCCAGAAACCTACGATTTACACAGCAGCTGTTAGGAGTCTGGGATGTCTGGTTCCTGAGCTGGGAGTGTCTGCAGTATTTTCAGGCTCTCACTGCTGATGATGGAACAGCCAGTCTCTGCCTGATCAGCAGGACCTGGAAGGGCAGAGCATCACTGGGGGATTGGAGTCATCCTGCTCGGCCCTGTTAACTGGTTGTAGCTGCAGGAGCAGAGGGAACGTTTGCCAGACAGTGATACTAATGACAAACTTTGCTGTTTTAGCTGGTTAGTGTCCAGCACTATCCCAACACACACTCGAGTGTGTCCAGCCTTGGTTCTTGCCAACCGGCACCTCATACATTCCAGAAATTGGAAAGCAATAAAAGCAACTTACATATATACAGCACATCAGGATTGGTCCCATTCTTCTGGGCAGTCAGGGATCCACACCCCAGCTTGTAATTGGGATCAGGAGCAGTTTACGGAGGGGTGGTGGTGTAAGCACCTGCGGGACATGAGGGTCATCAAATGTTTCTGAACTCACAGGTATATCTGTCACATTAAGATTGTAAAATTTTAAATCTCTACAACCTTCAAAGTTGCACCTATTGGCTTATGTTGCCTCACCATTAATACGCTCAACAAAAGGCATCACTTTACAATTTTCTGCATTAAATTTTATCTGCCATCTGTCTGTCCATTTCATCAGCTTGTCTGTTCCCTCCTACTCCCTCAATTTTCCATATGTTGTGGATAAAACCAACACATCAATCAAAGTGGTTGTAATATTGACAGTAAGTTGACTTATGCAGTAGGGACAATAATAATATTCCTTGTATGTTATACATCACCTTCGATTTGCTTCACAGGATATACTCTAAAGTGAATTAACTGTGTATTTTGTGAGGGAAACATGGCAGCTGATCACACACAGCAAGTGTCCCACAAACAGTGAGGGATTGAGTGACCAGATTATTATTCAGATTGTTTCTGGAAGGCATTATTACCCCAGAAAAGTGATCGACCAACAGATGTGTTACTTCACACTTCTAGGTAAACAGAGGTATTTGGAGTATGAAAACATGTCCAATTATTATCCGGCCTGGCAATTGAAGCTGAGTCCTCTCACTTGCAAATCACTCCGTCCTTGCAGGAAATTACTGGTTTAAATATATTGCACACATACAGTCGAGATGTCACATCACCAGAGAGTGAGCGAGTGGGAATCTCTGTGTCAGGTAATATAACTTGTTCATGTTTTGATCATTTAAAGTAGCTGCTGTTAACACCATTCTATGCATGAACAATCATATTTCCATGTTGTCTCCTGACTGTTCAGAGCAGTGTTTGAGCTTGGCAGAAACACATCCACACAATTTTTTTGGGGGAAAACTCACACTACTGACCTTCCACGCCATTTCTCTCAGACTGCCACTCTTTTCCCCCTATTCTATCTCCTCTCTATCCCGCTTTCCCCCACATCTGTATCTCCGTCACTCCTTCCTCCTCCCACCTCTCTTCACCTCTTCCGCTCCACTCTCCACTGCATCTCTCTCCCGATCTTCCCCTCCTATGCCTCCATTTCTCTTGACCCCCCTTCTTGCCCTACTATCTCCCCCTCCCGCTGCTCTCTCCCCTCTTCTTTGTATTTCCCAACATTCTTCTCCGACTGCTGCTCCTCACCCCCTATTCCCTATCCTCTCCCCCCATACTCACTCCAACTACTACCACTTCTCTCATTCCTGTCTACCTTCTCACCCTCTCTTGCCTCTAAATCCCTCTCAACTCTCTCTCCCCCATTCTTCCCTTACATTAACCTCTTCATCTCTCCCCACCCAACCCTCTCATCATCGTCTTCCCACCCTCCCACACCCTCCGCCTCCCACACATCTTCCATCACAAGCCCTGCCTCCCTCCATCTCATCCCCATGCACACTTCCTCCCGCACACTCCCTCCCACACAGTAACTCCTACATGCTCCTCAATTTCCACACACTCTCTCCCTCTTACAGACAACATCCCTTTCTCCCTCACACTCCTACACATACACCTGCCTACCCTTGCAAACTCTCCCGCATTCCCACACTCGCACACGCTCTCACCCTACCCACTATTCACATGCTCCTACCTTCCACACATTCCCACCAATACCTAATCTCCCTACCATACACTTTCTCATTCCCATACCCTCCCTCCCTTCCATAACCTTCCTAAACTCCCACCACACACTCCCTGCCTCCATAGCTCACACTCAATCCCTCACCCTCTCTACTTCCCACAAGCTCCCTCCCACCCACCTCTTCCCTTTCTCCCATACCCTTCCAATCTCCAACAAAATCTCTCGCTCCATAACCTCCCTCCCGCACTCTCTCTCCAAGATCATCGCCCTCCACAACCTATCTTTTGCTAATACCCTCCATCCTGCAACATCCCTTCCTTCCACACCCTTCTACACTCACACACATTACCTGCCTCCCTCCCACATCCTTTCTCTCAAAAGCACCCTATCCCATCACCCTTTCTCCTCACAACCTCACTTCAACACACACACACACACATCCGTACCCTCACCCTCACCCCCACCCCCACCATCTACCTCACCCTCATGCCCTCACATTCACTTACTCTAAACCACTTCCTCACCCCCCTACTCACCCTCCATTACCCCTCTCCCTTATGTGAAGGACTTACTTTCTCTTGAATGTATTCACAATGCATGATTGTCACTCCTGCTTCAGTTAGCGAGTCCTGCCATCTCTTTTCCCTCTGTGTGAAGTCTTTTCTATTCAATGATCAGTTTGATTCCCTGGACGTGATATTATCCTGTTGTTTAAAGGTCACACAAGAAGTTCAGACAGAAATGCCATCCCCCCATCCCAGGCTGGAGCTGTGTGTTACCCCAGATAAATGCATTACTGGCGTCCTTGGCAATCCCACTTCCGGCTGTCGCTCCCTCTCCCACTGTGTCAAAAAAAAAGGTTGTAAAAAAAACTGAAATTATCCCCAAATGAATCTTTCCCTCACCTCAACACCTCAACCCACCCTTCTGCTCGTCCTGACGCATCCAATTGGTTGGCAAACCACCAAATAGTCACATAAGAACATAAGAATTAGGAGCAGGAGTAGGCCATTAGGCCCCTCGAGCCTGCCCCGCCATTTGATAAGATCATGGCTGATCTTCTGACCTAACTCTAATTACCTGCCCTATCCCCATATCCCCTAATTGCTGTATTTAAAAAAAATCTATCAGTCTCAGCCTTGATAATGTTCAAGGACTGAGCATCTACAGCCTTCTGCGGTAGTGAATTCCATAAATCCACTACCCTTGGAGTGAAGAAATGTTTCCTCAACTCTGTTCTAAAAGGCTGACCCTTAATTTTAAGATTATGATCTCTGGTTATAGATTCTCCAACCAGGGGAAACAGTCCCTCAGTGTCTACTTTATCCAGCCCTTTAAGAATCTTATATGTTTCAATAAGATCTCCCCTAATTCTTCTGTGCTCTAGAGAATGCAGCCCTAGTTTATTCAACCTATCCTCATAGGTCAGTCCCCTCATCCTCGGAACTAACCTAGTGAAAAGGCGCTCTATAAATGTAATTTGTTGTTGTTGTTGTTGTTGAATCTACGCAGCAGCCCCTCTAAGGCAAGTATGTCCTTTATTAAATAAGGAGACCAAAACTGCACACAATACTCTAAGGTGCGGTCTCACCAAGGCCCTATACAGTTGCAGCAAGACTTCCTATCAGGAAGTACTCTAAACCTTGTACTCTAAACCTTTTGCAATGAACCCTAACATGCTGTTTGCCTTCTTAGTTGCTTGCTGCACCTGCAAACTAACTTTTTGAGACTGATGTACAAGGACACTCAAATCCCTTTGTACACTAATACTACTAACCTCTCCCCATCTAGAAAATAATTCGTTTTTTTTATTTTTGTTACCTAGGTGAATAATTTCACACTTCCCCACATTAAATTCCATCTGCCACCTACTTGCCCACTCCCCTAGCCTATCTGTATTCCGTTGCAATCTTTTTTGCATCATCCTCAGAGCTCATTCTGCTACCTAGTTTAGTGTCATCTGAGAATTTAGACACGTTACATTCAATGTCTTCGTCTAGATCATTGATGTAAATTGTAAATAGCTGAGGCCCAAGCACTGATCCTTATTATTAATTGCTGTTGTTGTTTCCATCACCAATACTTTTCTGAAATATTCAAAGAGATTACAAACACACTGGAGGCTGCTTTCAATTCTCAGCTCTGTGGTTTCATCTGGTTAAACTCCAGCAGTTCCCCAAAGCTCACACTGTGGTTCCTCAGCCTTGGGTCTTGCTGACCTGGTCCAAATACTGTCTGGATTCAGGTAAACAGGATGTGTCCTCCTGGTAAAGCTTGTTCATTCCATTCCAAACATAGCAATTCCCATGTGTGGGTTGCATGGAACTCACTAACTTTCTTTGAGCTTGATAATGGTTTGTGACACCCAGCTGACAAGATGTTATTGTAGGTCATCACATTTTTTCATTTAGAAACTTTGATACATAAATACATAAATACTAGAATATATTATGGTTGAACGTTGGTATGTGATGAATTATGATGAATTATGATGGCTTAGATGTTGGTCTAAAAAAACACAGAGTTTATGTTTATTGTTTACTTATCAACATTCGATGTAAAGTTCTGTATGTGGATGCTCAGTGTTAAAAGTGACTGAGTGTTTTTCCCAGAAGATCAGGGTGAAAACTTGGGCAAGTTTCCTCACTTCACACGCCTGAAAATAATCCCTCACAAAAAACAATAACAAAATTGGTCATTTCAATCCACAACCGTTTGTGGGATACAGATGGAGCAATTGGCTGCCACGTTTCACCTACCAATGTACAATCAATAATTACGTTATATTCTGTGAGGTGCTTTGAAACATCTAGAAGATATGAAAAGGCGCTATATCACGTGCAAGCATTGTTATAATCAAAGATTAGAAAGAGGCCACAGCTGCCGATTCACTGACAATCGCTGACAGGAGAAATGCAAAAGTACATTAGTTGCGTAAAGTGCATAGATTAGACAGTGCGTTATCATGATTAGACAGAGAATCCTCTGACTCTGTGGATTCCTATTGTGTATTATAGTACTATGAGGCCAAGATAGTGCAGTGTTGGGAAAGAGTTCAGGAAATATATTTTTTTTCTTCAGATTTTTAATTTAAAAAAATCATTTTTGAATGATTTCATATTGTGCATTCATGTATCTCAGTGTTTAGAGCACTCACCAAATAAGCCGGTGACCTGGTTCGATTCCCAGCAGGATGAAACATTTCGCAAGTTTCCTTGAGCCACACACCTCTGTTTACCCAGCAGTGTGCAATTCTCATGTGAAAACACTATTGTTTGTTCACTGGTCTGGAACTACTTGCATTAATTACATTCATTATTCAAGCAGTTCCTTAGCATTAGCTATAAGTACAAATTTCTATCACTCTGAGCTCAGTGAGTTCAATGAAGCCTCCACTTCACCAGGAAAACACCAGAGTGTAAAACAGGGCATGGAATTTCCAACACTATACGCTATAGCAGCTATTTACTACCCCATTCTTGTAGCATTTGGAATTCCAGGTAATTCTATTTGTTTTCATGGTATGGCAATTGTGAAGGGACAATTGGCATTTTGTATAGTGTCTTATCATGTCTACTAGAAATCTCAAATTAGTTCAAAGAATATACGGCAAAGTGAAATGACTTTGTATTTGTGGGCGAAAGGTGAGAGCAAGTTGTGTTTTCCCATGTCCTACAAACTATCATGGATTGAACTGATCAATTTTATTATATTTTGATGATGGATTATTTCCAGTGGTGGGGTAAGGAAGCTTGCTGAAGGTTAGCCCTGATCTGCTTGCAATTGAACCCAGTGCATCGCTTGGTGAATGCTCTAATCACTCAGTTGCAGGACTTGCTTACAGAAGTGGGGATAACCAGGGCTATGAATCCAGATGTACAACTTGATCTGAGAGTTAGTGTAGACTCAAAGCTCCAAAAGATTTCTGTTCTCTGGTAAATAGATGTGATTCATAATAACTTTTCTGAATTCGAATATAACAGGATCAAAATTGGACACACTATTTGTGGCTATTAGACTAGCTGGATTATTCACAGAAAGCACTGATTAATTGTACTATCATATTATTGAGACATTTTTCTGGGATTTCAACATTACAACAACAAAGAAAGAATTACATTATAGAGCACCTTTCACATCGGGGGGATGTCGCAAGGTGCTGAACAGTCAGGTTGGGACCCAAGCAAAGGTAAGGTAAATGGTAGTGGGTTTGGGCGGTTGAGAGTTAGGAGGGGAGGGAGAGAGTTGGGAGGGCAGCAGAAGGCATAGACGAAGAGGAGGGTCCTGATACCAGCCTTGAAGGAAGCAAGGGAGGAATCCTGGTGAAGGGAATGTGGGATGGAGTTCCAGATTGTGTGGGGCAGAGATGTTGAAAGCCCATCCACCGATGGTAGGGCGGGTCAGGTGGGGGACATGGAGCAGTCCAGAGCCCGCTGAATCGGGGTCTGGCAGGTTCAAAAGCGTACAGCAGGTCGGAGAATTAGGAGGGGGCAAGGACCTGAATATTTATTTCTGGGCAATACGTGCCAGCCAAATTGCGCACAGCAGTGATGAGTAGATTTTGGGGTGTGGGCGGTGGCATGGAGGAGGTAGAAGTTGGAAGGGTGGTGATAGCTAAGAGTACTCCATTGATTTTGGACTCGAGAACATCCAGCATCAACTCACATTTGGAGGAGAGGAGCTGAGAGGTGGACGGGGAAGGACGGACGAGCCGGTTTGTTGTGGACAACAGGAATTTGTGGTTTTCTTGGATTATCCTGGAGTAGAAGTACGATTTGGTGGAGACCAGAGCAGAGAGGTAGTTTCTGATGTGGTCCAGCCAGATATGCCATTGGATCATTAGACCAAATTTGAGCCAGGTGCGTTCAGCGGCCGGCACCTGGCCTTTGAGCAACAGGAGGTGGCTGGTGAACTAGGGTGAGGTTCGAGAGTATTTTCAAGAGAAATAATTTTTCCTATTTTCTTTCTTTCACACAGTAAATTTGCTGGCGATTGTGATCCTTTCAAGAGGAAACTGTGGTCTCTCAAAGTGCGTCACTCGCTATCTGGTGGCCATGGCAGCTGCAGACCTCCTGGTTGTCCTCACGGAAGTATTGTTAACCAAAATTAGCAATCTGTATTTCCCATTAAATTTCTTATTCTACACTCCAGTGTGTAGTGTTAGACTTGTGTTGCTGGTTGCAGCAATGTTCATGTCTTTGTGGTTCACTGCTGCTTTCAGTTTTGATCGATTTGTTGCCATTTGCTGCCAAAAGCTGAAACCAATATATTGCACAGAGAGAACAGCCACAGTGGTTATTGTAACTCTGTCTGTTATTTGCTGCTCAGTCAGCATTCCTTGTTACTTTTCATTTGATCCTCAGTTCATAGTTAACAATACCCCATGGTACTGTATCTTGAAACCAAGCATTTATACTTTGCTCACCTGGAAATTATACGAAAGGTTCATCCGTGTTTTTAATCCACTGTTTGTGTTTGCTTTGATTTGCCTGTTCAACGCTGTGATTATCAGACACATTCTGATGGCCAGTAAAGTCCGCAGGAGGCTTCGGGGTCAGAGAAACGCTGAGAAAACAATTGATCCTGAGTTGGAAAACCGAAGAAAATCCATCATTTTACTGTTCGCCATATCAGGCACTTTTATAATTTTGTGGATAACATATGTTCTACATGCCCTCATATGGCAAGTTTCAAATATGAATTATAGCAAAACATTGGTCAATAACACCCGATATATTGTCCAAGAAGCTGGAGTCATGCTGCAAAGGTTGAATTGCTGTACAAACACCTGTATATATGCATTAACTCAGAGTAAGTTCAGAGAGGAGTTTAAGAAAGGGTTAATTTATCCCTTTCATATAATTACTAAAGTAATGATAAAACATGAGGAAAAAATGGTAGGAAAGTAATAGGCTACAAACGTGGTTCAACTTCACGTACATTGGTGAATATCTTCACAAATAGGTAAACTTTCCAACATTAATGTAAGATCTTTAGTTAATATATTAAATTAATGTCTTAATTAATTAACAATAGATATTTGAGATATGTGATTGGTTGGTCGCTTCTGTTGGCAGCTAGTATAAGTGTAGTTTTGTTGTTGTTGTTGTGACCGGCTTCACAATGATGGGAGCTGGTTGTGACCGGCTTTGCAGAAGAGACAACAAACTGGTTAAAGTTGACAAACCGTTTCCCAGGCCTTATCTGTATGTTTCCCATGGAGAGGTTGTCTGCAGGTGGAGAGACAGCTGAGCAACATTTGGTTTTGCCGAGGAACCCTCTTGAAGAAGAAACTGGGTGAAAAGATCATTTGATGAAAATAAAAGTGGGGCTCGATTTGAGGATCAAAGAGGAAAGAAAAGAAGATAGTGGAACTTGGAGTCACCATATTGCAGCTTCTGAAGAAAGAACAGTCAAGACTAAGTCTTAGAAAACTGTCAACACCTTTACTGATGCTCCCAAACTATGTAACAGTACTGCTGTACTGGGATATTGTTTTGCTGATCAAGAAGGCTGCTGTGCCTGAATACCTCAATACCTTTTGGTGGACATTAAATTAAACATAAACATAAGAACATAAGAATTAGGAGTAGAAGTGGGCCATTCAGCCCTTCGAACCTGCCCCGCCATTTGATAAGATCATGGATGATCTTCTGATCTAACTCTAATTACCTGCCCTATCCCCATATCCCTTAATCCCTCTATAGTTTTAAAAATATATCAGTCTCAGCCTTGAAAATGTTCAAGGACTGAGCATCTAGAGCCTTATGGAGTAGTGAATTGCATAGATTCACTACCCTTTGGGTGAAGAAATGTTTCCTCAACTCTGTTCTAAAAGGCTAACCCATAATTTTAAAATGATGACTTCTGGTTATAGATTCTCCTACCGGGGAAAACAGTCACTCACTGTCTACTTTATACACCCTTTTAAGAATCTTATATGTTTCAATAAGATCTCCCCTAATTCTTCTGCACTCTAGAGAATATAGCCCTAGTCTATTCCACCTATCCTCATAGGTCAGTCCCCTCATCCCAGGAACTAACCCAGTGAAATCTACGCTGCACCCCCTCTAAGGGAAGTATGTTCTTTATTAAGTAAATAGACCAAAATTGTACACAATATTCTAGGTGCGGTCTCACAAAGACCCTATACAGTGGCAGCAAGACTTCCCTACTCTTGTACTATAAACCTAAATTGGACATTATTTCTCCATGTCTTTGGCAACATTGGTTTGGTCAACTTAAATCATTGTGAGCTGTGGGTCATTATGAAAGCATTGTTGTGATGTATACTTTTAATTAATTATAAATATTACTAATCTGAATTCACATTCTTTTTTTTGCACAACACTTGTGTCATTCTGTATTTCACCAGGGGGGTCACAAGACTAACTAACCCTTACATTATGAGCAGATATCAATGATGTACTGTTTCCTTCCAAATGTAACAGTGACAACAAGATTAAATTGATAGAGCGCCTTTCATGTCGGAAGGACATCCCAAGGTACTGAACATTCAGCATTCGGGAACCAAGCACAGGGATAGAGGCAAGAGGAGGCAGAGAATTGGGAGCACAGCTGGAGGTACAGAGTGTGGGATGGGTGAGACAGGGTGGCTGCAGTCGGACAGCCGGTGGCATCTGCCATGGTGTGCGCAATGGAGAATTTGAAGAGTTGGTCAGAGGAAGGCTGTAGAAAGGTCAAGCAATAATAGGAATCAGAGTGGTTGGAGCGAGAGGAGGGGTGTTTGGGAATAGTGGAGTGTGGGGGACAGGGACAAGAGCATTTTGGGGAAGCAGTGCTATGACTAGGATCAGACAGTTTTGGGGGTTTGGAGAGAGGTGGTGGTCAGTGAGGCAGCGTTTGCTCTCTGGGCTGGTGTGGATCATAATGGCAGTTTTCTCAGTGAGTCCAGGGTTGGGAAGTTCAAATGACGTGTGCGGGATGACATCAAACGGCTGCCGGTTTCTGGTTGTTTGAGGCTCAGTGAGTCGTTGATTGTGGTGATGGTGCTCCAGACCAGCCGAGGGTGAGACCCTGGTCATCTCCACGGTCTCAGTCTTCGCATTGCATCTTGTGCCTGTTGAGGTTGAAATCCACAATGATAGAGTAGACATGACTGTCTGATAGCAGCCAACCTGATTGCCCCATCCCTCACTCTCCACACAAGGTCCATAGGTCCCCACCCTTAGGATTCAACCTCTACTCCTTTTTCCATATTCACAACCTCCCTGTCAACTCTCCCCCTCTGCCTCATCACTCACAATCCTCCACCACCAAATATTACCTTCTCATTGGTCTGCAAGATTATTTGTCATCTCCCACACCAGGCTCCATGACTCAATCTCCATTCTCACACAAATACATTGCCTTCCCAGCACTCAGAGGATTCAATTCAGGATCCTGGTCCTCACTTTTAAAACTGTTCAGTGCCTTGCCTGACCCTACCTTTGGGACTTCTTAACCTTCTACCAACCTGCCTGCTCCCTCCACTCAGTGGGCTCTTTATTCCCTGATTTTCCTGCCCCAACATTGGTGGAAAAACCTTCAGCCACTCTGCCACCAACCTCTGCAATTCTATCCCACAATTGCTCCACCTCTCCCACTTTCCTGGCATCCTTCAAGTTCCGCCTCAAGACCTTCCTCTCTGATGTTCACATTGGTAAATCCCCAAATCTCAAATCCCCTTTTCTTCCACACTCCCCTTCCCAACCCAATTTGTGTCTGAAACACTGACCATCCAGGGCTTTGGGACGTAATCCCAACATGAAAGGCACTATCGAATGTAACTTTGCTGTTGTCGAGTGAGTGAAAACAGCTCCTTCTAGATACAATTGAAACTGAAATTATTGAATTTCTTTTCACAATAACATGCAACCAGTCATTTTATCCGAGTGCGTTTGTCTTTTCCTGAGTCGTCGACCACCAAATATGGTGGAAATATTACGCCAAATAACACATGAATGCATGTATTTTTGCACCAGAAAAACATGAAGAAAACCAACAAGCCAATCCCAGAATCACTTCCATTCACATTCCGTCTGGTTACTTTCATTTCTTTACAATGGAATCCAGCTTCAAGGTCATTCACTAAAAAGGGCTGAAGTGTGGCAGATGGGTTTTCTGCCTGAGGAATGGAAGGTTATGGATTGAATCTCAACTAGGCAGCATTCTTTACGCAGTGTTGTATTTCGTATAAATTATTTTGATACAACAAAAATTTACATTTCTCTGCTGCTATTCATATCTAAAAGGTGCGTACAATATTGGCTTGACACCAGAACTGGCAATTGGACATGGGTGAGCTTTGGAGGGAAAAGTGAAGTCTTTCTATTCCTACATGATGTTTAAAATAGTCCCATTTACCTCAGTGTGATCCAAGCATTTAACTGCCATGGTCTGGTTTCCCTATTTGAGAATGTTCTGTGATAGCTTGATTTTCCCTTCCAGAAACCTACGATTTACACAGCAGCTGTTAGGAGTCTGGGATGTCTGGTTCCTGAGCTGGGAGTGTCTGCAGTATTTTCAGGCTCTCACTGCTGATGATGGAACAGCCAGTCTCTGCCTGATCAGCAGGACCTGGAAGGGCAGAGCATCACTGGGGGATTGGAGTCATCCTGCTCGGCCCTGTTAACTGGTTGTAGCTGCAGGAGCAGAGGGAACGTTTGCCAGACAGTGATACTAATGACAAACTTTGCTGTTTTAGCTGGTTAGTGTCCAGCACTATCCCAACACACACTCGAGTGTGTCCAGCCTTGGTTCTTGCCAACCGGCACCTCATACATTCCAGAAATTGGAAAGCAATAAAAGCAACTTACATATATACAGCACATCAGGATTGGTCCCATTCTTCTGGGCAGTCAGGGATCCACACCCCAGCTTGTAATTGGGATCAGGAGCAGTTTACGGAGGGGTGGTGGTGTAAGCACCTGCGGGACATGAGGGTCATCAAATGTTTCTGAACTCACAGGTATATCTGTCACATTAAGATTGTAAAATTTTAAATCTCTACAACCTTCAAAGTTGCACCTATTGGCTTATGTTGCCTCACCATTAATACGCTCAACAAAAGGCATCACTTTACAATTTTCTGCATTAAATTTTATCTGCCATCTGTCTGTCCATTTCATCAGCTTGTCTGTTCCCTCCTACTCCCTCAATTTTCCATATGTTGTGGATAAAACCAACACATCAATCAAAGTGGTTGTAATATTGACAGTAAGTTGACTTATGCAGTAGGGACAATAATAATATTCCTTGTATGTTATACATCACCTTCGATTTGCTTCACAGGATATACTCTAAAGTGAATTAACTGTGTATTTTGTGAGGGAAACATGGCAGCTGATCACACACAGCAAGTGTCCCACAAACAGTTAGGGATTGAGTGACCAGATTATTATTCAGATTGTTTCTGGAAGGCATTATTACCCCAGAAAAGTGATCGACCAACAGATGTGTTACTTCACACTTCTAGGTAAACAGAGGTATTTGGAGTATGAAAACATGTCCAATTATTATCCGGCCTGGCAATTGAAGCTGAGTCCTCTCACTTGCAAATCACTCCGTCCTTGCAGGAAATTACTGGTTTAAATATATTGCACACATACAGTCGAGATGTCACATCACCAGAGAGTGAGCGAGTGGGAATCTCTGTGTCAGGTAATATAACTTGTTCATGTTTTGATCATTTAAAGTAGCTGCTGTTAACACCATTCTATGCATGAACAATCATATTTCCATGTTGTCTCCTGACTGTTCAGAGCAGTGTTTGAGCTTGGCAGAAACACATCCACACAATTTTTTGGGGGGAAAACTCACACTACTGACCTTCCACGCCATTTCTCTCAGACTGCCACTCCTTTCCCCCTATTCTATCTCCTCTCTATCCCGCTTTCCCCCACATCTGTATCTCCGTCACTCCTTCCTCCTCCCACCTCTCTTCACCTCTTCCGCTCCACCTCTCCACTGCATCTCTCTCCCGATCTTTCCCTCCTATGCCTCCATTTCTCTTGACCCCCCTTCTTGCCCTACTATCTCCCCCTCCCGCTGCTCTCTCCCCTCTTTTTTGTATTTCCCAACATTCTTCTCCGACTGCTGCTCCTCACCCCCTATTCCCTATCCTCTCCCCCCATACTCACTCCAACTACTACCACTTCTCTCATTCCTGTCTACCTTCTCACCCTCTCTTGCCTCTAAATCCCTCTCAACTCTCTCTCCCCCATTCTTCCCTTACATTAACCTCTTCATCTCTTCCCACCCAACCCTCTCATCATCGTCTTTCCACCCTCCCACACCCTCCGCCTCCCACACATCTTCCATCACAAGCCCTGCCTCCCTCCATCTCATCCCCATGCACACTTCCTCCCGCACACTCCCTCCCACACAGTAACTCCTACATGCTCCTCAATTTCCACACACTCTCTCCCTCTTACAGACAACATCCATTTCTCCCTCACACTCCTACACATACACCTGCCTACCCTTGCAAACTCTCCCGCATTCCCACACTCGCACATGCTCTCACCCTACCCACTATTCACATGCTCCTACCTTCCACACATTCCCACCAATACCTAATCTCCCTACCATACACTTTCTCATTCCCATACCCTCCCTCCCTTCCATAACCTTCCTAAACTCCCACCACACACTCCCTCCCTCCATAGCTCACACTCAATCCCTCACCCTCTCTACTTCCCACAAGCTCCCTCCCACCCACCTCTTCCCTTTCTCCCATACCCTTCCAATCTCCGACAAACTCTCTCGCTCCATAACCTCCCTCCCGCACTCTCTCTCCAAGATCATCGTCCTCCACAACCTATCTTTTGCTAACACCCTCCATCCTGCAACATCCCTTCCTTCCACACCCTTCTACACTCACACACATTACCTGCCTCCCTCCCACATCCTTTCTCTCAAAAGCACCCTATCCCATCACCCTTTCTCCTCACAACCTCACTTCAACACACACACACACACATCCGTACCCTCACCCCCACCCCCACCATCTACCTCACCCTCATGCCCTTACATTCACTTACTCCAAACCACTTCCTCACCCCCCTACTCACCCTCCATTACCCCTCTCCCTTATGTGAAGGACTTACTTTCTCTTGAATGTATTCACAATGCATGATTGTCACTCCTGCTTCAGTTAGCGAGTCCTGCCATCTCTTTTCCCTCTGTGTGAAGTCTTTTCTATTCAATGATCAGTTTGATTCCCTGGACGTGATATTATCCTGTTGTTTAAAGATCACACAAGAAGTTCAGACAGAAATGCCATCCACCCATCCCAGGCTGGAGCTGTGTGTTACCCCAGATAAATGCATTACTGGCGTCCTTGGCAATCCCACTTCCAGCTGTCGCTCCCTCTCCCACTGTGTCAAAAAAAAAGGTTGTAAAAAAAACTGAAATTATCCCCAAATGAATCTTTCCCTCACCTCAACACCTCAACCCACCGTTCTGCTCGTCCTGACGCATCCAATTGGTTGGCAAACCACCAAATGGTCACATAAGAACATAAGAATTAGGAGCAGGAGTAGGCCATTAGGCCCCTCGAGCCTGCCCCGCCATTTGATAAGATCATGGCTGATCTTCTGACCTAACTCTAATTACCTGCCCTATCCCCATATCCCCTAATTGCTGTATTTAAAAAAATCTATCAGTCTCAGCCTTGAAAATGTTCAAGGACTGAGCATCTACAGCCTTCTGTGGTAGTGAATTCCATAAATCCACTACCCTTGGAGTGAAGAAATGTTTCCTCAACTCTGTTCTAAAAGGCTGACCCTTAATTTTAAGATTATGATCTCTGGTTATAGATTCTCCAACCAGGGGAAACAGTCCCTCAGTGTCTACTTTATCCAGCCCTTTAAGAATCTTATATGTTTCAATAAGATCTCCCCTAATTCTTCTGTGCTCTAGAGAATGCAGCCCTAGTTTATTCAACCTATCCTCATAGGTCAGTCCCCTCATCCTAGGAACTAACCTAGTGAAAAGGCGCTCTATAAATGTAATTTGTTGTTGTTGTTGTTGTTGAATCTGCGCAGCACCCCCTCTAAGGCAAGTATGTCCTTTATTAAATAAGGAGACCAAAACTGCACACAATACTCTAAGGTGCGGTCTCACCAAGGCCCTATACAGTTGCAGCAAGACTTCCTATCAGGAAGTACTCTAAACCTTGTACTCTAAACCTTTTGCAATGAACCCTAACATGCCGTTTGCCTTCTTAGTTGCTTGCTGCACCTGCAAACTAACTTTTTGAGACTGATGTACAAGGACACTCAAATCCCTTTGTACACTAATACTATCTAACCTCTCCCCATCTAGAAAATAATTCGTTTTTTTTATTTTTGTTACCTAGGTAGGTGAATAATTTCACACTTCCCCACATTAAATTCCATCTGCCACCTACTTGCCCACTCCCCTAGCCTATCTGTATCCCGTTGCAATCTTTTTTGCATCATCCTCAGAGCTCATTCTGCTACCTAGTTTAGTGTCATCTGAGAATTTAGACACGTTACATTCAATGTCTTCGTCTAGATCATTGATGTAAATTGTAAATAGCTGAGGCCCAAGCACTGATCCTTATTATTAATTGCTGTTGTTGTTTCCATCACCAATACTTTTCTGAAATATTCAAGAGATTACAAACACACTGGAGGCTGCTTTCAATTCTCAGCTCTGTGGTTTCAGTTGGTTAAACTCCAGCAGTTCCCCAAAGCTCACACTGTGGTTCCTCAGCCTTGGGTCTTGCTGACCTGGTCCAAATACTGTCTGGATTCAGGTAAACAGGATGTGTCCTCCTGGTAAAGCTTGTTCATTCCATTCCAAACATAGCAATTCCCATGTGTGGGTTGCATGGAACTCACTAACTTTCTTTGAGCTTGATAATGGTTTGTGACACCCAGCTGACAAGATGTTATTGTAGGTCATCACATTTTTTCATTTAGAAACTTTGATACATAAATACATAAATACTAGAATATATTATGGTTGAACGTTGGTATGTGATGAATTATGATGAATTATGATGGCTTAGATGTTGGTCTAAAAAAACACAGAGTTTATGTTTATTGTTTACTTATCAACATTCGATGTAAAGTTCTGTATGTGGATGCTCAGTGTTAAAAGTGACTGAGTGTTTTTCCCAGAAGATCAGGGTGAAAACTTGGGCAAGTTTCCTCACTTCACACGCCTGAAAATAATCCCTCACAAAAAACAATAACAAAATTGGCCATTTCAATCCACAACCGTTTGTGGGATACAGATGGAGCAATTGGCTGCCACGTTTCACCTACCAATGTACAATCAATAATTACGTTATATTCTGTGAGGTGCTTTGAAACATCTAGAAGATATGAAAAGGCGCTATATCACGTGCAAGCATTGTTATAATCAAAGATTAGAAAGAGGCCACAGCTGCCGATTCACTGACAATCGCTGACAGGAGAAATGCAAAAGTACATTAGTTGCGTAAAGTGCATAGATTAGACAGTGCGTTATCATGATTAGACAGAGAATCCTCTGACTCTGTGGATTCCTATTGTGTATTATAGTACTATGAGGCCAAGATAGTGCAGTGTTGGGAAAGAGTTCAGGAAATATATTTTTTTTCTTCAGATTTTCAATTTAAAAAAATCATTTTTGAATGATTTCATATTGTGCATTCATGTATCTCAGTGTTTAGAGCACTCACCAAATAAGCCGGTGACCTGGTTCGATTCCCAGCAGGATGAAACATTTCGCAAGTTTCCTTGAGCCACACACCTCTGTTTACCCAGCAGTGTGCAATTCTCATGTGAAAACACTATTGTTTGTTCACTGGTCTGGAACTACTTGCATTAATTACATTCATTATTCAAGCAGTTCCTTAGCATTAGCTATAAGTACAAATTTCTATCACTCTGAGCTCAGTGAGTTCAATGAAGCCTCCACTTCACCAGGAAAACACCAGAGTGTAAAACAGGGCATGGAATTTCCAACACTATACGCTATAGCAGCTATTTACTACCCCATTCTTGTAGCATTTGGAATTCCAGGTAATTCTATTTGTTTTCATGGTATGGCAATTGTGAAGGGACAATTGGCATTTTGTATAGTGTCTTATCATGTCTACTAGAAATCTCAAATCAGTTCAAAGAATATACGGCAAAGTGAAATGACT
The DNA here is from genome assembly GCA_035084275.1 of Hydrolagus colliei. Lineage (NCBI taxonomy): Eukaryota > Metazoa > Chordata > Chondrichthyes > Chimaeriformes > Chimaeridae > Hydrolagus > Hydrolagus colliei. Next base: position 1,848,890 of record CM068775.1, on the reverse strand, counting down.
TTGTATTTGTGGGCGAAAGGTGAGAGCAAGTTGTGTTTTCCCATGTCCTACAAACTATCATGGATTGAACTGATCAATTTTATTATATTTTGATGATGGATTATTTCCAGTGGTAGGGTAAGGAAGCTTGCTGAAGGTTAGCCCTGATCTGCTTGCAATTGAACCCAGTGCATCGCTTGGTGAATGCTCTAATCACTCAGTTGCAGGACTTGCTTACAGAAGTGGGGATAACCAGGGCTATGAATCCAGATGTACAACTTGATCTGAGAGTTAGTGTAGACTCAAAGCTCCAAAAGATTTCTGTTCTCTGGTAAATAGATGTGATTCATAATAACTTTTCTGAATTCGAATATAACAGGATCAAAATTGGACACACTATTTGTGGCTATTAGACTAGCTGGATTATTCACAGAAAGCACTGATTAATTGTACTATCATATTATTGAGACATTTTTCTGGGATTTCAACATTACAACAACAAAGAAAGAATTACATTATAGAGCACCTTTCACATCGGGGGGATGTCGCAAGGTGCTGAACAGTCAGGTTGGGACCCAAGCAAAGGTAAGGTAAATGGTAGTGGGTTTGGGCGGTTGAGAGTTAGGAGGGGAGGGAGAGAGTTGGGAGGGCAGCAGAAGGCATAGACGAAGAGGAGGGTCCTGATACCAGCCTTGAAGGAAGCAAGGGAGGAATCCTGGTGAAGGGAATGTGGGATGGAGTTCCAGATTGTGTGGGGCAGAGATGTTGAAAGCCCATCCACCGATGGTAGGGCGGGTCAGGTGGGGGACATGGAGCAGACCAGAGCCCGCTGAATCGGGGTCTGGCAGGTTCAAAAGCGTACAGCAGGTCGGAGAATTAGGAGGGGGCAAGGACCTGAATATTTATTTCTGGGCAATACGTGCCAGCCAAATTGCGCGCAGCAGTGATGAGTAGATTTTGGGGTGTGGGCGGTGGCATGGAGGAGGTAGAAGTTGGAAGGGTGGTGATAGCTAAGAGTACTCCATTGATTTTGGACTCGAGAACATCCAGCATCAACTCACATTTGGAGGAGAGGAGCTGAGAGGTGGACGGGGAAGGACGGACGAGCCGGTTTGTTGTGGACAACAGGCATTTGTGGTTTTCTTGGATTATCCTGGAGTAGAAGTACGATTTGGTGGAGACCAGAGCAGAGAGGTAGTTTCTGATGTGGTCCAGCCAGATATGCCATTGGATCATTATCCCAAATTTGAGCCAGGTGCGTTCAGCGGCCGGCACCTGGCCTTTGAGCAACAGGAGGTGGCTGGTGAACTAGGGTGAGGTTCGAGAGTATTTTCAAGAGAAATAATTTTTCCTATTTTCTTTCTTTCACACAGTAAATTTGCTGGCGATTGTGATCCTTTCAAGAGGAAACTGTGGTCTCTCAAAGTGCGTCACTCGCTATCTGGTGGCCATGGCAGCTGCAGACCTCCTGGTTGTCCTCACGGAAGTATTGTTAACCAAAATTAGCAATCTGTATTTCCCATTAAATTTCTTATTCTACACTCCAGTGTGTAGTGTTAGACTTGTGTTGCTGGTTGCAGCAATGTTCATGTCTTTGTGGTTCACTGCTGCTTTCAGTTTTGATCGATTTGTTGCCATTTGCTGCCAAAAGCTGAAACCAATATATTGCACAGAGAGAACAGCCACAGTGGTTATTGTAACTCTGTCTGTTATTTGCTGCTCAGTCAGCATTCCTTGTTACTTTTCATTTGATCCTCAGTTCATAGTTAACAATACCCCATGGTACTGTATCTTGAAACCAAGCATTTATACTTTGCTCACCTGGAAATTATACGAAAGGTTCATCCGTGTTTTTAATCCACTGTTTGTGTTTGCTTTGATTTGCCTGTTCAACGCTGTGATTATCAGACACATTCTGATGGCCAGTAAAGTCCGCAGGAGGCTTCGGGGTCAGAGAAACGCTGAGAAAACAATTGATCCTGAGTTGGAAAACCGAAGAAAATCCGTCATTTTACTGTTCGCCATATCAGGCACTTTTATAATTTTGTGGATAACATATGTTCTACATGCTCTCATATGGCAAGTTTCAAATATGAATTATAGCAAAACATTGGTCAATAACAACCGATATATTGTCCAAGAAGCTGGAGTCATGCTGCAAAGGTTGAATTGCTGTACAAACACCTGTATATATGCATTGACTCAGAGTAAGTTCAGAGAGGAGTTTAAGAAAGGGTTAATTTATCCCTTTCATATAATTACTAAAGTAATGATAAAACATGAGGAAAAAATGGTAGGAAAGTAATAGGCTACAAACGTGGTTCAACTTCACGTACATTGGTGAATATCTTCACAAATAGGTAAACTTTCCAACATTAATGTAAGATCTTTAGTTAATATATTAAATTAATGTCTTAATTAATTAACAATAGATATTTGAGATATGTGATTGGTTGGTCGCTTCTGTAGGCAGCTGGTACAAGTGTAGTTTTGTTGTTGTTGTTGTGACCGGCTTCACAATGATGTATCTTGAAACCAAGCATTTATACTTTGCTCACCTGGAAATTATACGAAAGGTTCATCCGTGTTTTTAATCCACTGTTTGTGTTTGCTTTGATTTGCCTGTTCAACGCTGTGATTATCAGACACATTCTGATGGTCTCTTCTGCAAAGCCGGTTGTGACCGGCTTTGCAGAAGAGACAACAAACTGGTTAAAGTTGACAAACCGTTTCCCAGGCCTTATCTGTATGTTTCCCATGGAGAGGTTGTCTGCAGGTGGAGAGACAGCTGAGCAACATTTGGTTTTGCCGAGGAACCCTCTTGAAGAAGAAACTGGGTGAAAAGATCATTTGATGAAAATAAAAGTGGGGCTTGATTTGAGGATCAAAGAGGAAAGAAAAGAAGATAGTGGAACTTGGAGTCACCATATTGCAGCTTCTGAAGAAAGAACAGTCAAGACTAAGTCTTAGAAAACTGTCAACACCTTTACTGATGCTCCCAAACTATGTAACAGTACTGCTGTACTGGGATATTGTTTTGCTGATCAAGAAGGCTGCTGTGCCTGAATACCTCAATACCTTTTGGTGGACATTAAATTAAACATAAACATAAGAACATAAGAATTAGGAGTAGAAGTGGGCCATTCAGCCCTTCGAACCTGCCCCGCCATTTGATAAGATCATGGATGATCTTCTGATCTAACTCTAATTACCTGCCCTATCCCCATATCCGTTAATCCCTCTATAGTTTTAAAAATATATCAGTCTCAGCCTTGAAAATGTTCAAGGACTGAGCATCTAGAGCCTTATGGAGTAGTGAATTGCATAGATTCACTACCCTTTGGGTGAAGAAATGTTTCCTCAACTCTGTTCTAAAAGGCTAACCCATAATTTTAAAATGATGATTTCTGGTTATAGATTCTCCTACCGGGGAAAACAGTCACTCACTGTCTACTTTATACACCCTTTTAAGAATCTTATATGTTTCAATAAGATCTCCCCTAATTCTTCTGCACTCTAGAGAATATAGCCCTAGTCTATTCCACCTATCCTCATAGGTCAGTCCCCTCATCCCAGGAACTAACCCAGTGAAATCTACGCTGCACCCCCTCTAAGGGATGTATGTTCTTTATTAAGTAAATAGACCAAAATTGTACACAATATTCTAGGTGCGGTCTCACAAAGACCCTATACAGTGGCAGCAAGACTTCCCTACTCTTGTACTATAAACCTAAATTGGACATTATTTCTCCATGTCTTTGGCAACATTGGTTTGGTCAACTTAAATCATTTTGAGCTGTGGGTCATTATGAAAGCATTGTTGTGATGTATACTTTTAATTAATTATAAATATTACTAATCTGAATTCACATTCTTTTTTTTGCACAACACTTGTGTCATTCTGTATTTCACCAGGGGGTTCACAAGACTAACTAACCCTTACATTATGAGCAGATATCAATGATGTACTGTTTCCTTCCAAATGTAACAGTGACAACAAGATTAAATTGATAGAGCGCCTTTCATGTCGGAAGGACATCCCAAGGTACTGAACATTCAGCATTCGGGAACCAAGCACAGGGATAGAGGCAAGAGGAGGCAGAGAATTGGGAGCACAGCTGGAGGTACAGAGTGTGGGATGGGTGAGACAGGGTGGCTGCAGTCGGACAGCCGGTGGCATCTGCCATGGTGTGCGCAATGGAGAATTTGAAGAGTGGGTCAGAGGAAGGCTGTAGAAAGGTCAAGCAATAATAGGAATCAGAGTGGTTGGAGCGAGAGGAGGGGTGTTTGGGAATAGTGGAGTGTGGGGGACAGGGACAAGAGCATTTTGGGGAAGCAGTGCTATGACTAGGATCAGACAGTTTTGGGGGTTTGGAGAGAGGTGGTGGTCAGTGAGGCAGCGTTTGCTCTCTGGGCTGGTGTGGATCATAATGGCAGTTTTCTCAGTGAGTCCAGGGTTGGGAAGTTCAAATGACGTGTGCGGGATGACATCAAACGGCTGCCGGTTTCTGGTTGTTTGAGGCTCAGTGAGTCGTTGATTGTGGTGATGGTGCTCCAGACCAGCCGAGGGTGAGACCCTGGTCATCTCCACGGTCTCAGTCTTCGCATTGCATCTTGTGCCTGTTGAGGTTGAAATCCACAATGATAGAGTAGACATGACTGTCTGATAGCAGCCAACCTGATTGCCCCATCCCTCACTCTCCACACAAGGTCCATAGGTCCCCACCCTTAGGATTCAACCTCTACTCCTTTTTCCATATTCACAACCTCCCTGTCAACTCTCCCCCTCTGCCTCATCACTCACAATCCTCCACCACCAAATATTACCTTCTCATTGGTCTGCAAGATTATTTGTCATCTCCCACACCAGGCTCCATGACTCAATCTCCATTCTCACACAAATACATTGCCTTCCCAGCACTCAGAGGATTCAATTCAGGATCCTGGTCCTCACTTTTAAAACTGTTCAGTGCCTTGCCTGACCCTACCTTTGGGACTTCCTAACCTTCTACCAACCTGCCTGCTCCCTCCACTCAGTGGGCTCTTTATTCCCTGAATTTCCTGCCCCAACATTGGTGGAAAAACCTTCAGCCACTCTGCCACCAACCTCTGCAATTCTATCCCACAATTGCTCCACCTCTCCCACTTTCCTGGCATCCTTCAAGTTCCGCCTCAAGACCTTCCTCTCTGATGTTCACATTGGTAAATCCCCAAATCTTAAATCCCCTTTTCTTCCACACTCCCCTTCCCAACCCAATTTGTGTCTGAAACACTGACCATCCAGGGCTTTGGGACGTAATCCCAACATGAAAGGCACTATTGAATGTAACTTTGCTGTTGTCGAGTGAGTGGAAACAGCTCCTTCTAGATACAATTGAAACTGAAATTATTGAATTTCTTTTCACAATAACATGCAACCAGTCATTTTATCCGAGTGCGTTTGTCTTTTCCTGAGTCGTCGACCACCAAATATGGTGGAAATATTACGCCAAATAACACATGAATGCATGTATTTTTGCACTAGAAAAACATGAAGAAAACCAACAAGCCAATCCCAGAATCACTTCCATTCACATCCCGTCTGGTTACTTTCATTTCTTTACAATGGAATCCAGCTTCAAGGTCATTCACTAAAAAGGGCTGAAGTGTGGCAGATGGGTTTTCTGCCTGAGGAATGGAAGGTTATGGATTGAATCTCAACTAGGCAGCATTCTTTACACAGTGTTGTATTTCGTATAAATTATTTTGATACAACAAAAATTTACATTTCTCTGCTGCTATTCATATCTAAAAGGTGCGTACAATATTGGCTTGACACCAGAACTGGCAATTGGACATGGGTGAGCTTTGGAGGGGAAAGTGAAGTCTTTCTATTCCTACATGATGTTTAAAATAGTCCCATTTACCTCAGTGTGATCCAAGCATTTAACTGCCATGGTCTGGTTTCCCTATTTGAGAATGTTCTGTGATAGCTTGATTTTCCCTTCCAGAAACCTACGATTTACACAGCAGCTGTTAGGAGTCTGGGATGTCTGGTTCCTGAGCTGGGAGTGTCTGCAGTATTTTCAGGCTCTCACTGCTGATGATGGAACAGCCAGTCTCTGCCTGATCAGCAGGACCTGGAAGGGCAGAGCATCACTGGGGGATTGGAGTCATCCTGCTCGGCCCTGTTAACTGGTTGTAGCTGCAGGAGCAGAGGGAACGTTTGCCAGACAGTGATACTAATGACAAACTTTGCTGTTTTAGCTGGTTAGTGTCCAGCACTATCCCAACACACACTCGAGTGTGTCCAGCCTTGGTTCTTGCCAACCGGCACCTCATACATTCCAGAAATTGGAAAGCAATAAAAGCAACTTACATATATACAGCACATCAGGATTGGTCCCATTCTTCTGGGCAGTCAGGGATCCACACCCCAGCTTGTAATTGGGATCAGGAGCAGTTTACGGAGGGGTGGTGGTGTAAGCACCTGCGGGACATGTGGGTCATCAAATGTTTCTGAACTCACAGGTATATCTGTCACATTAAGATTGTAAAATTTTAAATCTCTACAACCTTCAAAGTTGCACCTATTGGCTTATGTTGCCTCACCATTAATACGCTCAACAAAAGGCATCACTTTACAATTTTCTGCATTAAATTTTATCTGCCATCTGTCTGTCCATTTCATCAGCTTGTCTGTTCCCTCCTACTCCCTCAATTTTCCATATGTTGTGGATAAAACCAACACATCAATCAAAGTGGTTGTAATATTGACAGTAAGTTGACTTATGCAGTAGGGACAATAATAATATTCCTTGTATGTTATACATCACCTTCGATTTGCTTCACAGGATATACTCTAAAGTGAATTAACTGTGTATTTTGTGAGGGAAACATGGCAGCTGATCACACACAGCAAGTGTCCCACAAACAGTTAGGGATTGAGTGACCAGATTATTATTCAGATTGTTTCTGGAAGGCATTATTTTACCCCAGAAAAGTGATCGACCAACAGATGTGCTACTTCACACTTCTAGGTAAACAGAGGTATTTGGAGTATGAAAACATGTCCAATTATTATCCGGCCTGGCAATTGAAGCTGAGTCCTCTCACTTGCAAATCACTCCGTCCTTCCAGGAAATTACTGGTTTAAATATATTGCACACATACAGTCGAGATGTCACATCACCAGAGAGTGAGCGAGTGGGAATCTCTGTGTCAGGTAATATAACTTGTTCATGTTTTGATCATTTAAAGTAGCTGCTGTTAACACCATTCTATGCATGAACAATCATATTTCCATGTTGTCTCCTGACTGTTCAGAGCAGTGTTTGAGCTTGGCAGAAACACATCCACACAATTTTTTTTGGGGAAAACTCACACTACTGACCTTCCACGCCATTTCTCTCAGGCTGCCACTCCTTTCCCCCTATTCTATCTCCTCTCTATCCCGCTTTCCCCCACATCTGTATCTCCGTCACTCCTTCCTCCTCCCACCTCTCTTCACCTCTTCCGCTCCACCTCTCCACTGCATCTCTCTCCCGATCTTCCCCTCCTATGCCTCCATTTCTCTTGACCCCCCTTCTTGCCCTACTATCTCCCCCTCCCGCTGCTCTCTCCCCTCTTCTTTGTATTTCCCAACATTCTTCTCCGACTGCTGCTCCTCACCCCCTATTCCCTATCCTCTCCCCCCATACTCACTCCAACTACTACCACTTCTCTCATTCCTGTCTACCTTCTCACCCTCTCTTGCCTCTAAATCCCTCTCAACTCTCTCTCCCCCATTCTTCCCTTACATTAACCTCTTCATCTCTCCCCACCCAACCCTCTCATCATCGTCTTTCCACCCTCCCACACCCTCCGCCTCCCACACATCTTCCATCACAAGCCCTGCCTCCCTCCATCTCATCCCCATGCACACTTCCTCCCGCACACTCCCTCCCACACAGTAACTCCTACATGCTCCTCAATTTCCACACACTCTCTCCCTCTTACAGACAACATCCATTTCTCCCTCACACTCCTACACATACACCTGCCTACCCTTGCAAACTCTCCCGCATTCCCACACTCGCACACGCTCTCACCCTACCCACTATTCACATGCTCCTACCTTCCATACATTCCCACCAATACCTAATCTCCCTACCATACACTTTCTCATTCCCATACCCTCCCTCCCTTCCATAACCTTCCTAAACTCCCACCACACACTCCCTCCCTCCATAGCTCACACTCAATCCCTCACCCTCTCTACTTCCCACAAGCTCCCTCCCACCCACCTCTTCCCTTTCTCCCATACCCTTCCAATCTCCGACAAACTCTCTCGCTCCATAACCTCCCTCCCGCACTCTCTCTCCAAGATCATCGCCCTCCACAACCTATCTTTTGCTAACACCCTCCATCCTGCAACATCCCTTCCTTCCACACCCTTCTACACTCACACACATTACCTGCCTCCCTCCCACATCCTTTCTCTCAAAAGCACCCTATCCCATCACCCTTTCTCCTCACAACCTCACTTCAACACACACACACACATCCGTACCCTCACCCCCACCCCCACCATCTACCTCACCCTCATGCCCTTACATTCACTTACTCCAAACCACTTCCTCACCCCCCTACTCACCCTCCATTACCCCTCTCCCTTATGTGAAGGACTTACTTTCTCTTGAATGTATTCACAATGCATGATTGTCACTCCTGCTTCAGTTAGCGAGTCCTGCCATCTCTTTTCCCTCTGTGTGAAGTCTTTTCTATTCAATGATCAGTTTGATTCCCTGGACGTGATATTATCCTGTTGTTTAAAGATCACACAAGAAGTTCAGACAGAAATGCCATCCACCCATCCCAGGCTGGAGCTGTGTGTTACCCCAGATAAATGCATTACTGGCGTCCTTGGCAATCCCACTTCCAGCTGTCGCTCCCTCTCCCACTGTGTCAAAAAAAAAGGTTGTAAAAAAAACTGAAATTATCCCCAAATGAATCTTTCCCTCACCTCAACACCTCAACCCACCCTTCTGCTCGTCCTGACGCATCCAATTGGTTGGCAAACCACCAAATGGTCACATAAGAACATAAGAATTAGGAGCAGGAGTAGGCCATTAGGCCCCTCGAGCCTGCCCCGCCATTTGATAAGATCATGGCTGATCTTCTGACCTAACTCTAATTACCTGCCCTATCCCCATATCCCCTAATTGCTGTATTTAAAAAAATCTATCAGTCTCAGCCTTGAAAATGTTCAAGGACTGAGCATCTACAGCCTTCTGTGGTAGTGAATTCCATAAATCCACTACCCTTGGAGTGAAGAAATGTTTCCTCAACTCTGTTCTAAAAGGCTGACCCTTAATTTTAAGATTATGATCTCTGGTTATAGATTCTCCAACCAGGGGAAACAGTCTCTCAGTGTCTACTTTATCCAGCCCTTTAAGAATCTTATATGTTTCAATAAGATCTCCCCTAATTCTTCTGTGCTCTAGAGAATGCAGCCCTAGTTTATTCAACCTATCCTCATAGGTCAGTCCCCTCATCCTAGGAACTAACCTAGTGAAAAGGCGCTCTATAAATGTAATTTGTTGTTGTTGTTGTTGTTGAATCTACGCAGCAGCCCCTCTAAGGCAAGTATGTCCTTTATTAAATAAGGAGACCAAAACTGCACACAATACTCTAAGGTGCGGTCTCACCAAGGCCCTATACAGTTGCAGCAAGACTTCCTATCAGGAAGTACTCTAAACCTTGTACTCTAAACCTTTTGCAATGAACCCTAACATGCTGTTTGCCTTCTTAGTTGCTTGCTGCACCTGCAAACTAACTTTTTGAGACTGATGTACAAGGACACTCAAATCCCTTTGTACACTAATACTACTAACCTCTCCCCATCTAGAAAATAATTCGTTTTTTTTATTTTTGTTACCTAGGTGAATAATTTCACACTTCCCCACATTAAATTCCATCTGCCACCTACTTGCCCACTCCCCTAGCCTATCTGTATTCCGTTGCAATCTTTTTTGCATCATCCTCAGAGCTCATTCTGCTACCTAGTTTAGTGTCATCTGAGAATTTAGACACGTTACATTCAATGTCTTCGTCTAGATCATTGATGTAAATTGTAAATAGCTGAGGCCCAAGCACTGATCCTTATTATTAATTGCTGTTGTTGTTTCCATCACCAATACTTTTCTGAAATATTCAAAGAGATTACAAACACACTGGAGGCTGCTTTCAATTCTCAGCTCTGTGGTTTCATCTGGTTAAACTCCAGCAGTTCCCCAAAGCTCACACTGTGGTTCCTCAGCCTTGGGTCTTGCTGACCTGGTCCAAATACTGTCTGGATTCAGGTAAACAGGATGTGTCCTCCTGGTAAAGCTTGTTCATTCCATTCCAAACATAGCAATTCCCATGTGTGGGTTGCATGGAACTCACTAACTTTCTTTGAGCTTGATAATGGTTTGTGACACCCAGCTGACAAGATGTTATTGTAGGTCATCACATTTTTTCATTTAGAAACTTTGATACATAAATACATAAATACTAGAATATATTATGGTTGAACGTTGGTATGTGATGAATTATGATGAATTATGATGGCTTAGATGTTGGTCTAAAAAAACACAGAGTTTATGTTTATTGTTTACTTATCAACATTCGATGTAAAGTTCTGTATGTGGATGCTCAGTGTTAAAAGTGACTGAGTGTTTTTCCCAGAAGATCAGGGTGAAAACTTGGGCAAGTTTCCTCACTTCACACGCCTGAAAATAATCCCTCACAAAAAACAATAACAAAATTGGTCATTTCAATCCACAACCGTTTGTGGGATACAGATGGAGCAATTGGCTGCCACGTTTCACCTACCAATGTACAATCAATAATTACGTTATATTCTGTGAGGTGCTTTGAAACATCTAGAAGATATGAAAAGGCGCTATATCACGTGCAAGCATTGTTATAATCAAAGATTAGAAAGAGGCCACAGCTGCCGATTCACTGACAATCGCTGACAGGAGAAATGCAAAAGTACATTAGTTGCGTAAAGTGCATAGATTAGACAGTGCGTTATCATGATTAGACAGAGAATCCTCTGACTCTGTGGATTCCTATTGTGTATTATAGTACTATGAGGCCAAGATAGTGCAGTGTTGGGAAAGAGTTCAGGAAATATATTTTTTTTCTTCAGATTTTTAATTTAAAAAAATCATTTTTGAATGATTTCATATTGTGCATTCATGTATCTCAGTGTTTAGAGCACTCACCAAATAAGCCGGTGACCTGGTTCGATTCCCAGCAGGATGAAACATTTCGCAAGTTTCCTTGAGCCACACACCTCTGTTTACCCAGCAGTGTGCAATTCTCATGTGAAAACACTATTGTTTGTTCACTGGTCTGGAACTACTTGCATTAATTACATTCATTATTCAAGCAGTTCCTTAGCATTAGCTATAAGTACAAATTTCTATCACTCTGAGCTCAGTGAGTTCAATGAAGCCTCCACTTCACCAGGAAAACACCAGAGTGTAAAACAGGGCATGGAATTTCCAACACTATACGCTATAGCAGCTATTTACTACCCCATTCTTGTAGCATTTGGAATTCCAGGTAATTCTATTTGTTTTCATGGTATGGCAATTGTGAAGGGACAATTGGCATTTTGTATAGTGTCTTATCATGTCTACTAGAAATCTCAAATTAGTTCAAAGAATATACGGCAAAGTGAAATGACTTTGTATTTGTGGGCGAAAGGTGAGAGCAAGTTGTGTTTTCCCATGTCCTACAAACTATCATGGATTGAACTGATCAATTTTATTATATTTTGATGATGGATTATTTCCAGTGGTGGGGTAAGGAAGCTTGCTGAAGGTTAGCCCTGATCTGCTTGCAATTGAACCCAGTGCATCGCTTGGTGAATGCTCTAATCACTCAGTTGCAGGACTTGCTTACAGAAGTGGGGATAACCAGGGCTATGAATCCAGATGTACAACTTGATCTGAGAGTTAGTGTAGACTCAAAGCTCCAAAAGATTTCTGTTCTCTGGTAAATAGATGTGATTCATAATAACTTTTCTGAATTCGAATATAACAGGATCAAAATTGGACACACTATTTGTGGCTATTAGACTAGCTGGATTATTCACAGAAAGCACTGATTAATTGTACTATCATATTATTGAGACATTTTTCTGGGATTTCAACATTACAACAACAAAGAAAGAATTACATTCACATCGGGGGGGATGTCGCAAGGTGCTGAACAGTCAGGTTGGGACCCAAGCAAAGGTAAGGTAAATGGTAGTGGGTTTGGGCGGTTGAGAGTTAGGAGGGGAAGGAGAGAGTTGGGAGGGCAGCAGAAGGCATAGACGAAGAGGAGGGTCCTGATACCAGCCTTGAAGGAAGCAAGGGAGGAATCCTGGTGAAGGGAATGTGGGATGGAGTTCCAGATTGTGTGGGGCAGAGATGTTGAAAGCCCATCCACCGATGGTAGGGCGGGTCAGGTGGGGGACATGGAGCAGACCAGAGCCCGCTGAATCTGGGTCTGGCAGGTTCAAAAGCGTACAGCAGGTCGGAGAATTAGGAGGGGGCAAGGACCTGAATATTTATTTCTGGGCAATACGTGCCAGCCAAATTGCGCACAGCAGTGATGAGTAGATTTTGGGGTGTGGGCGGTGGCATGGAGGAGGTAGAAGTTGGAAGGGTGGTGATAGCTAAGAGTACTCCATTGATTTTGGACTCGAGAACATCCAGCATCAACTCACATTTGGAGGAGAGGAGCTGAGAGGTGGACGGGGAAGGACGGACGAGCCGGTTTGTTGTGGACAACAGGAATTTGTGGTTTTCTTGGATTATCCTGGAGTAGAAGTACGATTTGGTGGAGACCAGAGCAGAGAGGTAGTTTCTGATGTGGTCCAGCCAGATATGCCATTGGATCATTAGACCAAATTTGAGCCAGGTGCATTCAGCGGCCGGCACCTGGCCTTTGAGCAACAGGAGGTGGCTGGTGAACTAGGGTGAGGTTCGAGAGTATTTTCAAGAGAAATAATTTTTCCTATTTTCTTTCTTTCACACAGTAAATTTGCTGGCGATTGTGATCCTTTCAAGAGGAAACTGTGGTCTCTCAAAGTGCGTCACTCGCTATCTGGTGGCCATGGCAGCTGCAGACCTCCTGGTTGTCCTCACGGAAGTATTGTTAACCAAAATTAGCAATCTGTATTTCCCATTAAATTTCTTATTCTACACTCCAGTGTGTAGTGTTAGACTTGTGTTGCTGGTTGCAGCAATGTTCATGTCTTTGTGGTTCACTGCTGCTTTCAGTTTTGATCGATTTGTTGCCATTTGCTGCCAAAAGCTGAAACCAATATATTGCACAGAGAGAACAGCCACAGTGGTTATTGTAACTCTGTCTGTTATTTGCTGCTCAGTCAGCATTCCTTGTTACTTTTCATTTGATCCTCAGTTCATAGTTAACAATACCCCATGGTACTGTATCTTGAAACCAAGCATTTATACTTTGCTCACCTGGAAATTATACGAAAGGTTCATCCGTGTTTTTAATCCACTGTTTGTGTTTGCTTTGATTTGCCTGTTCAACGCTGTGATTATCAGACACATTCTGATGGCCAGTAAAGTCCGCAGGAGGCTTCGGGGTCAGAGAAACGCTGAGAAAACAATTGATCCTGAGTTGGAAAACCGAAGAAAATCCGTCATTTTACTGTTCGCCATATCAGGCACTTTTATAATTTTGTGGATAACATATGTTCTACATGCCCTCATATGGCAAGTTTCAAATATGAATTATAGCAAAACATTGGTCAATAACACCCGATATATTGTCCAAGAAGCTGGAGTCATGCTGCAAAGGTTGAATTGCTGTACAAACACCTGTATATATGCATTAACTCAGAGTAAGTTCAGAGAGGAGTTTAAGAAAGGGTTAATTTATCCCTTTCATATAATTACTAAAGTAATGATAAAACATGAGGAAAAAATGGTAGGAAAGTAATAGGCTACAAACGTGGTTCAACTTCACGTACATTGGTGAATATCTTCACAAATAGGTAAACTTTCCAACATTAATGTAAGATCTTTAGTTAATATATTAAATTAATGTCTTAATTAATTAACAATAGATATTTGAGATATGTGATTGGTTGGTCGCTTCTGTAGGCAGCTGGTACAAGTGTAGTTTTGTTGTTGTTGTTGTGACCGGCTTCACAATGATGGGAGCTGGTTGTGACCGGCTTTGCAGAAGAGACAACAAACTGGTTAAAGTTGACAAACCGTTTCCCAGGCCTTATCTGTATGTTTCCCATGGAGAGGTTGTCTGCAGGTGGAGAGACAGCTGAGCAACATTTGGTTTTGCCGAGGAACCCTCTTGAAGAAGAAACTGGGTGAAAAGATCATTTGATGAAAATAAAAGTGGGGCTTGATTTGAGGATCAAAGAGGAAAGAAAAGAAGATAGTGGAACTTGGAGTCACCATATTGCAGCTTCTGAAGAAAGAACAGTCAAGACTAAGTCTTAGAAAACTGTCAACACCTTTACTGATGCTCCCAAACTATGTAACAGTACTGCTGTACTGGGATATTGTTTTGCTGATCAAGAAGGCTGCTGTGCCTGAATACCGCAATACCTTTTGGTGGACATTAAATTAAACATAAACATAAGAACATAAGAATTAGGAGTAGAAGTGGGCCATTCAGCCCTTCGAACCTGCCCCGCCATTTGATAAGATCATGGATGATCTTCTGATCTAACTCTAATTACCTGCCCTATCCCCATATCCGTTAATCCCTCTATGGTTTTAAAAATATATCAGTCTCAGCCTTGAAAATGTTCAAGGACTGAGCATCTAGAGCCTTATGGAGTAGTGAATTGCATAGATTCACTACCCTTTGGGTGAAGAAATGTTTCCTCAACTCTGTTCTAAAAGGCTAACCCATAATTTTAAAATGATGATTTCTGGTTATAGATTCTCCTACCGGGGAAAACAGTCACTCACTGTCTACTTTATACACCCTTTTAAGAATCTTATATGTTTCAATAAGATCTCCCCTAATTCTTCTGCACTCTAGAGAATATAGCCCTAGTCTATTCCACCTATCCTCATAGGTCAGTCCCCTCATCCCAGGAACTAACCCAATGAAATCTACGCTGCACCCCCTCTAAGGGAAGTATGTTCTTTATTAAGTAAATAGACCAAAATTGTACACAATATTCTAGGTGCGGTCTCACAAAGACCCTATACAGTGGCAGCAAGACTTCCCTACTCTTGTACTATAAACCTAAATTGGACATTATTTCTCCATGTCTTTGGCAACATTGGTTTGGTCAACTTAAATCATTTTGAGCTGTGGGTCATTATGAAAGCATTGTTGTGATGTATACTTTTAATTAATTATAAATATTACTAATCTGAATTCACATTCTTTTTTTTGCACAACACTTGTGTCATTCTGTATTTCACCAGGGGGGTCACAAGACTAACTAACCCTTACATTATGAGCAGATATCAATGATGTACTGTTTCCTTCCAAATGTAACAGTGACAACAAGATTAAATTGATAGAGCGCCTTTCATGTCGGAAGGACATCCCAAGGTACTGAACATTCAGCATTCGGGAACCAAGCACAGGGATAGAGGCAAGAGGAGGCAGAGAATTGGGAGCACAGCTGGAGGTACAGAGTGTGGGATGGGTGAGACAGGGTGGCTGCAGTCGGACAGCCGGTGGCATCTGCCATGGTGTGCGCAATGGAGAATTTGAAGAGTGGGTCAGAGGAAGGCTGTAGAAAGGTCAAGCAATAATAGGAATCAGAGTGGTTGGAGCGAGAGGAGGGGTGTTTGGGAATAGTGGAGTGTGGGGGACAGGGACAAGAGCATTTTGGGGAAGCAGTGCTATGACTAGGATCAGACAGTTTTGGGGGTTTGGAGAGAGGTGGTGGTCAGTGAGGCAGCGTTTGCTCTCTGGGCTGGTGTGGATCATAATGGCAGTTTTCTCAGTGAGTCCAGGGTTGGGAAGTTCAAATGACGTGTGCGGGATGACATCAAACGGCTGCCGGTTTCTGGTTGTTTGAGGCTCAGTGAGTCGTTGATTGTGGTGATGGTGCTCCAGACCAGCCGAGGGTGAGACCCTGGTCATCTCCACGGTCTCAGTCTTCGCATTGCATCTTGTGCCTGTTGAGGTTGAAATCCACAATGATAGAGTAGACATGACTGTCTGATAGCAGCCAACCTGATTGCCCCATCCCTCACTCTCCACACAAGGTCCATAGGTCCCCACCCTTAGGATTCAACCTCTACTCCTTTTTCCATATTCACAACCTCCCTGTCAACTCTCCCCCTCTGCCTCATCACTCACAATCCTCCACCACCAAATATTACCTTCTCATTGGTCTGCAAGATTATTTGTCATCTCCCACACCAGGCTCCATGACTCAATCTCCATTCTCACACAAATACATTGCCGTCCCAGCACTCAGAGGATTCAATTCAGGATCCTGGTCCTCACTTTTAAAACTGTTCAGTGCCTTGCCTGACCCTACCTTTGGGACTTCCTAACCTTCTACCAACCTGCCTGCTCCCTCCACTCAGTGGGCTCTTTTTCCCTGATTTTCCTGCCCCAACATTGGTGGAAAAACCTTCAGCCACTCTGCCACCAACCTCTGCAATTCTATCCCACAATTGCTCCACCTCTCCCACTTTCCTGGCATCCTTCAAGTTCCGCCTCAAGACCTTCCTCTCTGATGTTCACATTGGTAAATCCCCAAATCTCAAATCCCCTTTTCTTCCACACTCCCCTTCCCAACCCAATTTGTGTCTGAAACACTGACCATCCAGGGCTTTGGGACGTAATCCCAACATGAAAGGCACTATCAAATGTAACTTTGCTGTTGTCGAGTGAGTGAAAACAGCTCCTTCTAGATACAATTGAAACTGAAATTATTGAATTTCTTTTCACAATAACATGCAACCAGTCATTTTATCCGAGTGCGTTTGTCTTTTCCTGAGTCGTCGACCACCAAATATGGTGGAAATATTACGCCAAATAACACATGAATGCATGTATTTTTGCACCAGAAAAACATGAAGAAAACCAACAAGCCAATCCCAGAATCACTTCCATTCACATCCCGTCTGGTTACTTTCATTTCTTTACAATGGAATCCAGCTTCAAGGTCATTCACTAAAAAGGGCTGAAGTGTGGCAGATGGGTTTTCTGCCTGAGGAATGGAAGGTTATGGATTGAATCTCAACTAGGCAGCATTCTTTACACAGTGTTGTATTTCGTATAAATTATTTTGATACAACAAAAATTTACATTTCTCTGCTGCTATTCATATCTAAAAGGTGCGTACAATATTGGCTTGACACCAGAACTGGCAATTGGACATGGGTGAGCTTTGGAGGGGAAAGATAACTGAAAGTGAAGTCTTTCTATTCCTACATGATGTTTAAAATAGTCCCATTTACCTCAGTGTGATCCAAGCATTTAACTGCCATGGTCTGGTTTCCCTATTTGAGAATGTTCTGTGATAGCTTGATTTTCCCTTCCAGAAACCTACGATTTACACAGCAGCTGTTAGGAGTCTGGGATGTCTGGTTCCTGAGCTGGGAGTGTCTGCAGTATTTTCAGGCTCTCACTGCTGATGATGGAACAGCCAGTCTCTGCCTGATCAGCAGGACCTGGAAGGGCAGAGCATCACTGGGGGATTGGAGTCATCCTGCTCGGCCCTGTTAACTGGTTGTAGCTGCAGGAGCAGAGGGAACGTTTGCCAGACAGTGATACTAATGACAAACTTTGCTGTTTTAGCTGGTTAGTGTCCAGCACTATCCCAACACACACTCGAGTGTGTCCAGCCTTGGTTCTTGCCAACCGGCACCTCATACATTCCAGAAATTGGAAAGCAATAAAAGCAACTTACATATATACAGCACATCAGGATTGGTCCCATTCTTCTGGGCAGTCAGGGATCCACACCCCAGCTTGTAATTGGGATCAGGAGCAGTTTACGGAGGGGTGGTGGTGTAAGCACCTGCGGGACATGTGGGTCATCAAATGTTTCTGAACTCACAGGTATATCTGTCACATTAAGATTGTAAAATTTTAAATCTCTACAACCTTCAAAGTTGCACCTATTGGCTTATGTTGCCTCACCATTAATACGCTCAACAAAAGGCATCACTTTACAATTTTCTGCATTAAATTTTATCTGCCATCTGTCTGTCCATTTCATCAGCTTGTCTGTTCCCTCCTACTCCCTCAATTTTCCATATGTTGTGGATAAAACCAACACATAAATCAAAGTGGTTGTAATATTGACAGTAAGTTGACTTATGCAGTAGGGACAATAATAATATTCCTTGTATGTTATACATCACCTTCGATTTGCTTCACAGGATATACTCTAAAGTGAATTAACTGTGTATTTTGTGAGGGAAACATGGCAGCTGATCACACACAGCAAGTGTCCCACAAACAGTGAGGGATTGAGTGACCAGATTATTATTCAGATTGTTTCTGGAAGGCATTATTACCCCAGAAAAGTGATCGACCAACAGATGTGTTACTTCACACTTCTAGGTAAACAGAGGTATTTGGAGTATGAAAACATGTCCAATTATTATCCGGCCTGGCAATTGAAGCTGAGTCCTCTCACTTGCAAATCACTCCGTCCTTGCAGGAAATTACTGGTTTAAATATATTGCACACATACAGTCGAGATGTCACATCACCAGAGAGTGAGCGAGTGGGAATCTCTGTGTCAGGTAATATAACTTGTTCATGTTTTGATCATTTAAAGTAGCTGCTGTTAACACCATTCTATGCATGAACAATCATATTTCCATGTTGTCTCCTGACTGTTCAGAGCAGTGTTTGAGCTTGGCAGAAACACATCCACACAATTTTTTTGGGGGAAAACTCACACTACTGACCTTCCACGCCATTTCTCTCAGACTGCCACTCTTTTCCCCCTATTCTATCTCCTCTCTATCCCGCTTTCCCCCACATCTGTATCTCCGTCACTCCTTCCTCCTCCCACCTCTCTTCACCTCTTCCGCTCCACTCTCCACTGCATCTCTCTCCCGATCTTCCCCTCCTATGCCTCCATTTCTCTTGACCCCCCTTCTTGCCCTACTATCTCCCCCTCCCGCTGCTCTCTCCCCTCTTCTTTGTATTTCCCAACATTCTTCTCCGACTGCTGCTCCTCACCCCCTATTCCCTATCCTCTCCCCCCATACTCACTCCAACTACTACCACTTCTCTCATTCCTGTCTACCTTCTCACCCTCTCTTGCCTCTAAATCCCTCTCAACTCTCTCTCCCCCATTCTTCCCTTACATTAACCTCTTCATCTCTCCCCACCCAACCCTCTCATCATCGTCTTCCCACCCTCCCACACCCTCCGCCTCCCACACATCTTCCATCACAAGCCCTGCCTCCCTCCATCTCATCCCCATGCACACTTCCTCCCGCACACTCCCTCCCACACAGTAACTCCTACATGCTCCTCAATTTCCACACACTCTCTCCCTCTTACAGACAACATCCCTTTCTCCCTCACACTCCTACACATACACCTGCCTACCCTTGCAAACTCTCCCGCATTCCCACACTCGCACACGCTCTCACCCTACCCACTATTCACATGCTCCTACCTTCCACACATTCCCACCAATACCTAATCTCCCTACCATACACTTTCTCATTCCCATACCCTCCCTCCCTTCCATAACCTTCCTAAACTCCCACCACACACTCCCTGCCTCCATAGCTCACACTCAATCCCTCACCCTCTCTACTTCCCACAAGCTCCCTCCCACCCACCTCTTCCCTTTCTCCCATACCCTTCCAATCTCCAACAAAATCTCTCGCTCCATAACCTCCCTCCCGCACTCTCTCTCCAAGATCATCGCCCTCCACAACCTATCTTTTGCTAATACCCTCCATCCTGCAACATCCCTTCCTTCCACACCCTTCTACACTCACACACATTACCTGCCTCCCTCCCACATCCTTTCTCTCAAAAGCACCCTATCCCATCACCCTTTCTCCTCACAACCTCACTTCAACACACACACACACACATCCGTACCCTCACCCTCACCCCCACCCCCACCATCTACCTCACCCTCATGCCCTCACATTCACTTACTCTAAACCACTTCCTCACCCCCCTACTCACCCTCCATTACCCCTCTCCCTTATGTGAAGGACTTACTTTCTCTTGAATGTATTCACAATGCATGATTGTCACTCCTGCTTCAGTTAGCGAGTCCTGCCATCTCTTTTCCCTCTGTGTGAAGTCTTTTCTATTCAATGATCAGTTTGATTCCCTGGACGTGATATTATCCTGTTGTTTAAAGGTCACACAAGAAGTTCAGACAGAAATGCCATCCCCCCATCCCAGGCTGGAGCTGTGTGTTACCCCAGATAAATGCATTACTGGCGTCCTTGGCAATCCCACTTCCGGCTGTCGCTCCCTCTCCCACTGTGTCAAAAAAAAAGGTTGTAAAAAAAACTGAAATTATCCCCAAATGAATCTTTCCCTCACCTCAACACCTCAACCCACCCTTCTGCTCGTCCTGACGCATCCAATTGGTTGGCAAACCACCAAATAGTCACATAAGAACATAAGAATTAGGAGCAGGAGTAGGCCATTAGGCCCCTCGAGCCTGCCCCGCCATTTGATAAGATCATGGCTGATCTTCTGACCTAACTCTAATTACCTGCCCTATCCCCATATCCCCTAATTGCTGTATTTAAAAAAAATCTATCAGTCTCAGCCTTGATAATGTTCAAGGACTGAGCATCTACAGCCTTCTGCGGTAGTGAATTCCATAAATCCACTACCCTTGGAGTGAAGAAATGTTTCCTCAACTCTGTTCTAAAAGGCTGACCCTTAATTTTAAGATTATGATCTCTGGTTATAGATTCTCCAACCAGGGGAAACAGTCCCTCAGTGTCTACTTTATCCAGCCCTTTAAGAATCTTATATGTTTCAATAAGATCTCCCCTAATTCTTCTGTGCTCTAGAGAATGCAGCCCTAGTTTATTCAACCTATCCTCATAGGTCAGTCCCCTCATCCTAGGAACTAACCTAGTGAAAAGGCGCTCTATAAATGTAATTTGTTGTTGTTGTTGTTGTTGAATCTACGCAGCAGCCCCTCTAAGGCAAGTATGTCCTTTATTAAATAAGGAGACCAAAACTGCACACAATACTCTAAGGTGCGGTCTCACCAAGGCCCTATACAGTTGCAGCAAGACTTCCTATCAGGAAGTACTCTAAACCTTGTACTCTAAACCTTTTGCAATGAACCCTAACATGCTGTTTGCCTTCTTAGTTGCTTGCTGCACCTGCAAACTAACTTTTTGAGACTGATGTACAAGGACACTCAAATCCCTTTGTACACTAATACTACTAACCTCTCCCCATCTAGAAAATAATTCGTTTTTTTTATTTTTGTTACCTAGGTGAATAATTTCACACTTCCCCACATTAAATTCCATCTGCCACCTACTTGCCCACTCCCCTAGCCTATCTGTATTCCGTTGCAATCTTTTTTGCATCATCCTCAGAGCTCATTCTGCTACCTAGTTTAGTGTCATCTGAGAATTTAGACACGTTACATTCAATGTCTTCGTCTAGATCATTGATGTAAATTGTAAATAGCTGAGGCCCAAGCACTGATCCTTATTATTAATTGCTGTTGTTGTTTCCATCACCAATACTTTTCTGAAATATTCAAAGAGATTACAAACACACTGGAGGCTGCTTTCAATTCTCAGCTCTGTGGTTTCATCTGGTTAAACTCCAGCAGTTCCCCAAAGCTCACACTGTGGTTCCTCAGCCTTGGGTCTTGCTGACCTGGTCCAAATACTGTCTGGATTCAGGTAAACAGGATGTGTCCTCCTGGTAAAGCTTGTTCATTCCATTCCAAACATAGCAATTCCCATGTGTGGGTTGCATGGAACTCACTAACTTTCTTTGAGCTTGATAATGGTTTGTGACACCCAGCTGACAAGATGTTATTGTAGGTCATCACATTTTTTCATTTAGAAACTTTGATACATAAATACATAAATACTAGAATATATTATGGTTGAACGTTGGTATGTGATGAATTATGATGAATTATGATGGCTTAGATGTTGGTCTAAAAAAACACAGAGTTTATGTTTATTGTTTACTTATCAACATTCGATGTAAAGTTCTGTATGTGGATGCTCAGTGTTAAAAGTGACTGAGTGTTTTTCCCAGAAGATCAGGGTGAAAACTTGGGCAAGTTTCCTCACTTCACACGCCTGAAAATAATCCCTCACAAAAAACAATAACAAAATTGGTCATTTCAATCCACAACCGTTTGTGGGATACAGATGGAGCAATTGGCTGCCACGTTTCACCTACCAATGTACAATCAATAATTACGTTATATTCTGTGAGGTGCTTTGAAACATCTAGAAGATATGAAAAGGCGCTATATCACGTGCAAGCATTGTTATAATCAAAGATTAGAAAGAGGCCACAGCTGCCGATTCACTGACAATCGCTGACAGGAGAAATGCAAAAGTACATTAGTTGCGTAAAGTGCATAGATTAGACAGTGCGTTATCATGATTAGACAGAGAATCCTCTGACTCTGTGGATTCCTATTGTGTATTATAGTACTATGAGGCCAAGATAGTGCAGTGTTGGGAAAGAGTTCAGGAAATATATTTTTTTTCTTCAGATTTTTAATTTAAAAAAATCATTTTTGAATGATTTCATATTGTGCATTCATGTATCTCAGTGTTTAGAGCACTCACCAAATAAGCCGGTGACCTGGTTCGATTCCCAGCAGGATGAAACATTTCGCAAGTTTCCTTGAGCCACACACCTCTGTTTACCCAGCAGTGTGCAATTCTCATGTGAAAACACTATTGTTTGTTCACTGGTCTGGAACTACTTGCATTAATTACATTCATTATTCAAGCAGTTCCTTAGCATTAGCTATAAGTACAAATTTCTATCACTCTGAGCTCAGTGAGTTCAATGAAGCCTCCACTTCACCAGGAAAACACCAGAGTGTAAAACAGGGCATGGAATTTCCAACACTATACGCTATAGCAGCTATTTACTACCCCATTCTTGTAGCATTTGGAATTCCAGGTAATTCTATTTGTTTTCATGGTATGGCAATTGTGAAGGGACAATTGGCATTTTGTATAGTGTCTTATCATGTCTACTAGAAATCTCAAATTAGTTCAAAGAATATACGGCAAAGTGAAATGACTTTGTATTTGTGGGCGAAAGGTGAGAGCAAGTTGTGTTTTCCCATGTCCTACAAACTATCATGGATTGAACTGATCAATTTTATTATATTTTGATGATGGATTATTTCCAGTGGTGGGGTAAGGAAGCTTGCTGAAGGTTAGCCCTGATCTGCTTGCAATTGAACCCAGTGCATCGCTTGGTGAATGCTCTAATCACTCAGTTGCAGGACTTGCTTACAGAAGTGGGGATAACCAGGGCTATGAATCCAGATGTACAACTTGATCTGAGAGTTAGTGTAGACTCAAAGCTCCAAAAGATTTCTGTTCTCTGGTAAATAGATGTGATTCATAATAACTTTTCTGAATTCGAATATAACAGGATCAAAATTGGACACACTATTTGTGGCTATTAGACTAGCTGGATTATTCACAGAAAGCACTGATTAATTGTACTATCATATTATTGAGACATTTTTCTGGGATTTCAACATTACAACAACAAAGAAAGAATTACATTATAGAGCACCTTTCACATCGGGGGGATGTCGCAAGGTGCTGAACAGTCAGGTTGGGACCCAAGCAAAGGTAAGGTAAATGGTAGTGGGTTTGGGCGGTTGAGAGTTAGGAGGGGAGGGAGAGAGTTGGGAGGGCAGCAGAAGGCATAGACGAAGAGGAGGGTCCTGATACCAGCCTTGAAGGAAGCAAGGGAGGAATCCTGGTGAAGGGAATGTGGGATGGAGTTCCAGATTGTGTGGGGCAGAGATGTTGAAAGCCCATCCACCGATGGTAGGGCGGGTCAGGTGGGGGACATGGAGCAGACCAGAGCCCGCTGAATCGGGGTCTGGCAGGTTCAAAAGCGTACAGCAGGTCGGAGAATTAGGAGGGGGCAAGGACCTGAATATTTATTTCTGGGCAATACGTGCCAGCCAAATTGCGCACAGCAGTGATGAGTAGATTTTGGGGTGTGGGCGGTGGCATGGAGGAGGTAGAAGTTGGAAGGGTGGTGATAGCTAAGAGTACTCCATTGATTTTGGACTCGAGAACATCCAGCATCAACTCACATTTGGAGGAGAGGAGCTGAGAGGTGGACGGGGAAGGACGGACGAGCCGGTTTGTTGTGGACAACAGGAATTTGTGGTTTTCTTGGATTATCCTGGAGTAGAAGTACGATTTGGTGGAGACCAGAGCAGAGAGGTAGTTTCTGATGTGGTCCAGCCAGATATGCCATTGGATCATTAGACCAAATTTGAGCCAGGTGCGTTCAGCGGCCGGCACCTGGCCTTTGAGCAACAGGAGGTGGCTGGTGAACTAGGGTGAGGTTCGAGAGTATTTTCAAGAGAAATAATTTTTCCTATTTTCTTTCTTTCACACAGTAAATTTGCTGGCGATTGTGATCCTTTCAAGAGGAAACTGTGGTCTCTCAAAGTGCGTCACTCGCTATCTGGTGGCCATGGCAGCTGCAGACCTCCTGGTTGTCCTCACGGAAGTATTGTTAACCAAAATTAGCAATCTGTATTTCCCATTAAATTTCTTATTCTACACTCCAGTGTGTAGTGTTAGACTTGTGTTGCTGGTTGCAGCAATGTTCATGTCTTTGTGGTTCACTGCTGCTTTCAGTTTTGATCGATTTGTTGCCATTTGCTGCCAAAAGCTGAAACCAATATATTGCACAGAGAGAACAGCCACAGTGGTTATTGTAACTCTGTCTGTTATTTGCTGCTCAGTCAGCATTCCTTGTTACTTTTCATTTGATCCTCAGTTCATAGTTAACAATACCCCATGGTACTGTATCTTGAAACCAAGCATTTATACTTTGCTCACCTGGAAATTATACGAAAGGTTCATCCGTGTTTTTAATCCACTGTTTGTGTTTGCTTTGATTTGCCTGTTCAACGCTGTGATTATCAGACACATTCTGATGGCCAGTAAGGTCCGCAGGAGGCTTCGGGGTCAGAGAAACGCTGAGAAAACAATTGATCCTGAGTTGGAAAACCGAAGAAAATCCATCATTTTACTGTTCGCCATATCAGGCACTTTTATAATTTTGTGGATAACATATGTTCTACATGCCCTCATATGGCAAGTTTCAAATATGAATTATAGCAAAACATTGGTCAATAACACCCGATATATTGTCCAAGAAGCTGGAGTCATGCTGCAAAGGTTGAATTGCTGTACAAACACCTGTATATATGCATTAACTCAGAGTAAGTTCAGAGAGGAGTTTAAGAAAGGGTTAATTTATCCCTTTCATATAATTACTAAAGTAATGATAAAACATGAGGAAAAAATGGTAGGAAAGTAATAGGCTACAAACGTGGTTCAACTTCACGTACATTGGTGAATATCTTCACAAATAGGTAAACTTTCCAACATTAATGTAAGATCTTTAGTTAATATATTAAATTAATGTCTTAATTAATTAACAATAGATATTTGAGATATGTGATTGGTTGGTCGCTTCTGTTGGCAGCTAGTATAAGTGTAGTTTTGTTGTTGTTGTTGTGACCGGCTTCACAATGATGGGAGCTGGTTGTGACCGGCTTTGCAGAAGAGACAACAAACTGGTTAAAGTTGACAAACCGTTTCCCAGGCCTTATCTGTATGTTTCCCATGGAGAGGTTGTCTGCAGGTGGAGAGACAGCTGAGCAACATTTGGTTTTGCCGAGGAACCCTCTTGAAGAAGAAACTGGGTGAAAAGATCATTTGATGAAAATAAAAGTGGGGCTCGATTTGAGGATCAAAGAGGAAAGAAAAGAAGATAGTGGAACTTGGAGTCACCATATTGCAGCTTCTGAAGAAAGAACAGTCAAGACTAAGTCTTAGAAAACTGTCAACACCTTTACTGATGCTCCCAAACTATGTAACAGTACTGCTGTACTGGGATATTGTTTTGCTGATCAAGAAGGCTGCTGTGCCTGAATACCTCAATACCTTTTGGTGGACATTAAATTAAACATAAACATAAGAACATAAGAATTAGGAGTAGAAGTGGGCCATTCAGCCCTTCGAACCTGCCCCGCCATTTGATAAGATCATGGATGATCTTCTGATCTAACTCTAATTACCTGCCCTATCCCCATATCCGTTAATCCCTCTATAGTTTTAAAAATATATCAGTCTCAGCCTTGAAAATGTTCAAGGACTGAGCATCTAGAGCCTTATGGATTAGTGAATTGCATAGATTCACTACCCTTTGGGTGAAGAAATGTTTCCTCAACTCTGTTCTAAAAGGCTAACCCATAATTTTAAAATGATGATTTCTGGTTATAGATTCTCCTACCGGGGAAAACAGTCACTCACTGTCTACTTTATACACCCTTTTAAGAATCTTATATGTTTCAATAAGATCTCCCCTAATTCTTCTGCACTCTAGAGAATATAGCCCTAGTCTATTCCACCTATCCTCATAGGTCAGTCCCATCATCCCAGGAACTAACCCAGTGAAATCTACGCTGCACCCCCTCTAAGGGAAGTATGTTCTTTATTAAGTAAATAGACCAAAATTGTACACAATATTCTAGGTGCGGTCTCACAAAGACCCTATACAGTGGCAGCAAGACTTCCCTACTCTTGTACTATAAACCTAAATTGGACATTATTTCTCCATGTCTTTGGCAACATTGGTTTGGTCAACTTAAATCATTGTGAGCTGTGGGTCATTATGAAAGCATTGTTGTGATGTATACTTTTAATTAATTATAAATATTACTAATCTGAATTCACATTCTTTTTTTTGCACAACACTTGTGTCATTCTGTATTTCACCAGGGGGGTCACAAGACTAACTAACCCTTACATTATGAGCAGATATCAATGATGTACTGTTTCCTTCCAAATGTAACAGTGACAACAAGATTAAATTGATAGAGCGCCTTTCATGTCGGAAGGACATCCCAAGGTACTGAACATTCAGCATTCGGGAACCAAGCACAGGGATAGAGGCAAGAGGAGGCAGAGAATTGGGAGCACAGCTGGAGGTACAGAGTGTGGGATGGGTGAGACAGGGTGGCTGCAGTCGGACAGCCGGTGGCATCTGCCATGGTGTGCGCAATGGAGAATTTGAAGAGTTGGTCAGAGGAAGGCTGTAGAAAGGTCAAGCAATAATAGGAATCAGAGTGGTTGGAGCGAGAGGAGGGGTGTTTGGGAATAGTGGAGTGTGGGGGACAGGGACAAGAGCATTTTGGGGAAGCAGTGCTATGACTAGGATCAGACAGTTTTGGGGGTTTGGAGAGAGGTGGTGGTCAGTGAGGCAGCGTTTGCTCTCTGGGCTGGTGTGGATCATAATGACAGTTTTCTCAGTGAGTCCAGGGTTGGGAAGTTCAAATGACGTGTGCGGGATGACATCAAACGGCTGCCGGTTTCTGGTTGTTTGAGGCTCAGTGAGTCGTTGATTGTGGTGATGGTGCTCCAGACCAGCCGAGGGTGAGACCCTGGTCATCTCCACGGTCTCAGTCTTCGCATTGCATCTTGTGCCTGTTGAGGTTGAAATCCACAATGATAGAGTAGACATGACTGTCTGATAGCAGCCAACCTGATTGCCCCATCCCTCACTCTCCACACAAGGTCCATAGGTCCCCACCCTTAGGATTCAACCTCTACTCCTTTTTCCATATTCACAACCTCCCTGTCAACTCTCCCCCTCTGCCTCATCACTCACAATCCTCCACCACCAAATATTACCTTCTCATTGGTCTGCAAGATTATTTGTCATCTCCCACACCAGGCTCCATGACTCAATCTCCATTCTCACACAAATACATTGCCTTCCCAGCACTCAGAGGATTCAATTCAGGATCCTGGTCCTCACTTTTAAAACTGTTCAGTGCCTTGCCTGACCCTACCTTTGGGACTTCCTAACCTTCTACCAACCTGCCTGCTCCCTCCACTCAGTGGGCTCTTTTTCCCTGATTTTCCTGCCCCAACATTGGTGGAAAAACCTTCAGCCACTCTGCCACCAACCTCTGCAATTCTATCCCACAATTGCTCCACCTCTCCCACTTTCCTGGCATCCTTCAAGTTCCGCCTCAAGACCTTCCTCTCTGATGTTCACATTGGTAAATCCCCAAATCTCAAATCCCCTTTTCTTCCACACTCCCCTTCCCAACCCAATTTGTGTCTGAAACACTGACCATCCAGGGCTTTGGGACGTAATCCCAACATGAAAGGCACTATCGAATGTAACTTTGCTGTTGTCGAGTGAGTGAAAACAGCTCCTTCTAGATACAATTGAAACTGAAATTATTGAATTTCTTTTCACAATAACATGCAACCAGTCATTTTATCCGAGTGCGTTTGTCTTTTCCTGAGTCGTCGACCACCAAATATGGTGGAAATATTACGCCAAATAACACATGAATGCATGTATTTTTGCACCAGAAAAACATGAAGAAAACCAACAAGCCAATCCCAGAATCACTTCCATTCACATTCCGTCTGGTTACTTTCATTTCTTTACAATGGAATCCAGCTTCAAGGTCATTCACTAAAAAGGGCTGAAGTGTGGCAGATGGGTTTTCTGCCTGAGGAATGGAAGGTTATGGATTGAATCTCAACTAGGCAGCATTCTTTACGCAGTGTTGTATTTCGTATAAATTATTTTGATACAACAAAAATTTACATTTCTCTGCTGCTATTCATATCTAAAAGGTGCGTACAATATTGGCTTGACACCAGAACTGGCAATTGGACATGGGTGAGCTTTGGAGGGAAAAGTGAAGTCTTTCTATTCCTACATGATGTTTAAAATAGTCCCATTTACCTCAGTGTGATCCAAGCATTTAACTGCCATGGTCTGGTTTCCCTATTTGAGAATGTTCTGTGATAGCTTGATTTTCCCTTCCAGAAACCTACGATTTACACAGCAGCTGTTAGGAGTCTGGGATGTCTGGTTCCTGAGCTGGGAGTGTCTGCAGTATTTTCAGGCTCTCACTGCTGATGATGGAACAGCCAGTCTCTGCCTGATCAGCAGGACCTGGAAGGGCAGAGCATCACTGGGGGATTGGAGTCATCCTGCTCGGCCCTGTTAACTGGTTGTAGCTGCAGGAGCAGAGGGAACGTTTGCCAGACAGTGATACTAATGACAAACTTTGCTGTTTTAGCTGGTTAGTGTCCAGCACTATCCCAACACACACTCGAGTGTGTCCAGCCTTGGTTCTTGCCAACCGGCACCTCATACATTCCAGAAATTGGAAAGCAATAAAAGCAACTTACATATATACAGCACATCAGGATTGGTCCCATTCTTCTGGGCAGTCAGGGATCCACACCCCAGCTTGTAATTGGGATCAGGAGCAGTTTACGGAGGGGTGGTGGTGTAAGCACCTGCGGGACATGAGGGTCATCAAATGTTTCTGAACTCACAGGTATATCTGTCACATTAAGATTGTAAAATTTTAAATCTCTACAACCTTCAAAGTTGCACCTATTGGCTTATGTTGCCTCACCATTAATACGCTCAACAAAAGGCATCACTTTACAATTTTCTGCATTAAATTTTATCTGCCATCTGTCTGTCCATTTCATCAGCTTGTCTGTTCCCTCCTACTCCCTCAATTTTCCATATGTTGTGGATAAAACCAACACATCAATCAAAGTGGTTGTAATATTGACAGTAAGTTGACTTATGCAGTAGGGACAATAATAATATTCCTTGTATGTTATACATCACCTTCGATTTGCTTCACAGGATATACTCTAAAGTGAATTAACTGTGTATTTTGTGAGGGAAACATGGCAGCTGATCACACACAGCAAGTGTCCCACAAACAGTTAGGGATTGAGTGACCAGATTATTATTCAGATTGTTTCTGGAAGGCATTATTACCCCAGAAAAGTGATCGACCAACAGATGTGTTACTTCACACTTCTAGGTAAACAGAGGTATTTGGAGTATGAAAACATGTCCAATTATTATCCGGCCTGGCAATTGAAGCTGAGTCCTCTCACTTGCAAATCACTCCGTCCTTGCAGGAAATTACTGGTTTAAATATATTGCACACATACAGTCGAGATGTCACATCACCAGAGAGTGAGCGAGTGGGAATCTCTGTGTCAGGTAATATAACTTGTTCATGTTTTGATCATTTAAAGTAGCTGCTGTTAACACCATTCTATGCATGAACAATCATATTTCCATGTTGTCTCCTGACTGTTCAGAGCAGTGTTTGAGCTTGGCAGAAACACATCCACACAATTTTTTTGGGGGAAAACTCACACTACTGACCTTCCACGCCATTTCTCTCAGACTGCCACTCCTTTCCCCCTATTCTATCTCCTCTCTATCCCGCTTTCCCCCACATCTGTATCTCCGTCACTCCTTCCTCCTCCCACCTCTCTTCACCTCTTCCGCTCCACCTCTCCACTGCATCTCTCTCCCGATCTTCCCCTCCTATGCCTCCATTTCTCTTGACCCCCCTTCTTGCCCTACTATTTCCCCCTCCCGCTGCTCTCTCCCCTCTTCTTTGTATTTCCCAACATTCTTCTCCGACTGCTGCTCCTCACCCCCTATTCCCTATCCTCTCCCCCGATACTCACTCCAACTACTACCACTTCTCTCATTCCTGTCTACCTTCTCACCCTCTCTTGCCTCTAAATCCCTCTCAACTCTCTCTCCCCCATTCTTCCCTTAGATTAACCTCTTCATCTCTCCCCACCCAACCCTCTCATCATCGTCTTTCCACCCTCCCACACCCTCCGCCTCCCACACATCTTCCATCACAAGCCCTGCCTCCCTCCATCTCATCCCCATGCACACTTCCTCCCGCACACTCCCTCCCACACAGTAACTCCTACATGCTCCTCAATTTCCACACACTCTCTCCCTCTTACAGACAACATCCATTTCTCCCTCACACTCCTACACATACACCTGCCTACCCTTGCAAACTCTCCCGCATTCCCACACTCGCACACGCTCTCACCCTACCCACTATTCACATGCTCCTACCTTCCACACATTCCCACCAATACCTAATCTCCCTACCATACACTTTCTCATTCCCATACCCTCCCTCCCTTCCATAACCTTCCTAAACTCCCACCACACACTCCCTCCCTCCATAGCTCACACTCAATCCCTCACCCTCTCTACTTCCCACAAGCTCCCTCCCACCCACCTCTTCCCTTTCTCCCATACCCTTCCAATCTCCGACAAACTCTCTCGCTCCATAACCTCCCTCCCGCACTCTCTCTCCAAGATCATCGCCCTCCACAACCTATCTTTTGCTAACACCCTCCATCCTGCAACATCCCTTCCTTCCACACCCTTCTACACTCACACACATTACCTGCCTCCCTCCCACATCCTTTCTCTCAAAAGCACCCTATCCCATCACCCTTTCTCCTCACAACCTCACTTCAACACACACACACACACATCCGTACCCTCACCCCCACCCCCACCATCTACCTCACCCTCATGCCCTTACATTCACTTACTCCAAACCACTTCCTCACCCCCCTACTCACCCTCCATTACCCCTCTCCCTTATGTGAAGGACGTACTTTCTCTTGAATGTATTCACAATGCATGATTGTCACTCCTGCTTCAGTTAGCGAGTCCTGCCATCTCTTTTCCCTCTGTGTGAAGTCTTTTCTATTCAATGATCAGTTTGATTCCCTGGACGTGATATTATCCTGTTGTTTAAAGATCACACAAGAAGTTCAGACAGAAATGCCATCCACCCATCCCAGGCTGGAGCTGTGTGTTACCCCAGATAAATGCATTACTGGCGTCCTTGGCAATCCCACTTCCAGCTGTCGCTCCCTCTCCCACTGTGTCAAAAAAAAAGGTTGTAAACAAACCTGAAATTATCCCCAAATGAATCTTTCCCTCACCTCAACACCTCAACCCACCCTTCTGCTCGTCCTGACGCATCCAATTGGTTGGCAAACCACCAAATGGTCACATAAGAACATAAGAATTAGGAGCAGGAGTAGGCCATTAGGCCCCTCGAGCCTGCCCCGCCATTTGATAAGATCATGGCTGATCTTCTGACCTAACTCTAATTACCTGCCCTATCCCCATATCCCCTAATTGCTGTATTTAAAAAAATCTATCAGTCTCAGCCTTGAAAATGTTCAAGGACTGAGCATCTACAGCCTTCTGTGGTAGTGAATTCCATAAATCCACTACCCTTGGAGTGAAGAAATGTTTCCTCAACTCTGTTCTAAAAGGCTGACCCTTAATTTTAAGATTATGATCTCTGGTTATAGATTCTCCAACCAGGGGAAACAGTCCCTCAGTGTCTACTTTATCCAGCGCTTTAAGAATCTTATATGTTTCAATAAGATCTCCCCTAATTCTTCTGTGCTCTAGAGAATGCAGCCCTAGTTTATTCAACCTATCCTCATAGGTCAGTCCCCTCATCCTAGGAACTAACCTAGTGAAAAGGCGCTCTATAAATGTAATTTGTTGTTGTTGTTGTTGTTGAATCTACGCAGCACCCCCTCTAAGGCAAGTATGTCCTTTATTAAATAAGGAGACCAAAACTGCACACAATACTCTAAGGTGCGGTCTCACCAAGGCCCTATACAGTTGCAGCAAGACTTCCTATCAGGAAGTACTCTAAACCTTGTACTCTAAACCTTTTGCAATGAACCCTAACATGCCGTTTGCCTTCTTAGTTGCTTGCTGCACCTGCAAACTAACTTTTTGAGACTGATGTACAAGGACACTCAAATCCCTTTGTACACTAATACTATCTAACCTCTCCCCATCTAGAAAATAATTCGTTTTTTTTATTTTTGTTACCTAGGTGAATA
Source organism: Hydrolagus colliei (assembly GCA_035084275.1). Lineage (NCBI taxonomy): Eukaryota > Metazoa > Chordata > Chondrichthyes > Chimaeriformes > Chimaeridae > Hydrolagus > Hydrolagus colliei. The sequence goes on along the minus strand of CM068775.1, from coordinate 1,815,924 downwards.
ATTTCACACTTCCCCACATTAAATTCCATCTGCCACCTACTTGCCCACTCCCCTAGCCTATCTGTATTCCGTTGCAATCTTTTTTGCATCATCCTCAGAGCTCATTCTGCTACCTAGTTTAGTGTCATCTGAGAATTTAGACACGTTACATTCAATGTCTTCGTCTAGATCATTGATGTAAATTGTAAATAGCTGAGGCCCAAGCACTGATCCTTATTATTAATTGCTGTTGTTGTTTCCATCACCAATACTTTTCTGAAATATTCAAAGAGATTACAAACACACTGGAGGCTGCTTTCAATTCTCAGCTCTGTGGTTTCAGTTGGTTAAACTCCAGCAGTTCCCCAAAGCTCACACTGTGGTTCCTCAGCCTTGGGTCTTGCTGACCTGGTCCAAATACTGTCTGGATTCAGGTAAACAGGATGTGTCCTCCTGGTAAAGCTTGTTCATTCCATTCCAAACATAGCAATTCCCATGTGTGGGTTGCATGGAACTCACTAACTTTCTTTGAGCTTGATAATGGTTTGTGACACCCAGCTGACAAGATGTTATTGTAGGTCATCACATTTTTTCATTTAGAAACTTTGATACATAAATACATAAATACTAGAATATATTATGGTTGAACGTTGGTATGTGATGAATTATGATGAATTATGATGGCTTAGATGTTGGTCTAAAAAAACACAGAGTTTATGTTTATTGTTTACTTATCAACATTCGATGTAAAGTTCTGTATGTGGATGCTCAGTGTTAAAAGTGACTGAGTGTTTTTCCCAGAAGATCAGGGTGAAAACTTGGGCAAGTTTCCTCACTTCACACGCCTGAAAATAATCCCTCACAAAAAACAATAACAAAATTGGTCATTTCAATCCACAACCGTTTGTGGGATACAGATGGAGCAATTGGCTGCCACGTTTCACCTACCAATGTACAATCAATAATTACGTTATATTCTGTGAGGTGCTTTGAAACATCTAGAAGATATGAAAAGGCGCTATATCACGTGCAAGCATTGTTATAATCAAAGATTAGAAAGAGGCCACAGCTGCCGATTCACTGACAATCGCTGACAGGAGAAATGCAAAAGTACATTAGTTGCGTAAAGTGCATAGATTAGACAGTGCGTTATCATGATTAGACAGAGAATCCTCTGACTCTGTGGATTCCTATTGTGTATTATAGTACTATGAGGCCAAGATAGTGCAGTGTTGGGAAAGAGTTCAGGAAATATATTTTTTTTCTTCAGATTTTCAATTTAAAAAAATCATTTGTGAATGATTTCATATTGTGCATTCATGTATCTCAGTGTTTAGAGCACTCACCAAATAAGCCGGTGACCTGGTTCGATTCCCAGCAGGATGAAATATTTCGCAAGTTTCCTTGAGCCACACACCTCTGTTTACCCAGCAGTGTGCAATTCTCATGTGAAAACACTATTGTTTGTTCACTGGTCTGGAACTACTTGCATTAATTACATTCATTATTCAAGCAGTTCCTTAGCATTAGCTATAAGTACAAATTTCTATCACTCTGAGCTCAGTGAGTTCAATGAAGCCTCCACTTCACCAGGAAAACACCAGAGTGTAAAACAGGGCATGGAATTTCCAACACTATACGCTATAGCAGCTATTTACTACCCCATTCTTGTAGCATTTGGAATTCCAGGTAATTCTATTTGTTTTCATGGTATGGCAATTGTGAAGGGACAATTGGCATTTTGTATAGTGTCTTATCATGTCTACTAGAAATCTCAAATTAGTTCAAAGAATATACGGCAAAGTGAAATGACTTTGTATTTGTGGGCGAAAGGTGAGAGCAAGTTGTGTTTTCCCATGTCCTACAAACTATCATGGATTGAACTGATCAATTTTATTATATTTTGATGATGGATTATTTCCAGTGGTGGGGTAAGGAAGCTTGCTGAAGGTTAGCCCTGATCTGCTTGCAATTGAACCCAGTGCATCGCTTGGTGAATGCTCTAATCACTCAGTTGCAGGACTTGCTTACAGAAGTGGGGATAACCAGGGCTATGAATCCAGATGTACAACTTGATCTGAGAGTTAGTGTAGACTCAAAGCTCCAAAAGATTTCTGTTCTCTGGTAAATAGATGTGATTCATAATAACTTTTCTGAATTCGAATATAACAGGATCAAAATTGGACACACTATTTGTGGCTATTAGACTAGCTGGATTATTCACAGAAAGCACTGATTAATTGTACTATCATATTATTGAGACATTTTTCTGGGATTTCAACATTACAACAACAAAGAAAGAATTACATTATAGAGCACCTTTCACATCGGGGGGATGTCGCAAGGTGCTGAACAGTCAGGTTGGGACCCAAGCAAAGGTAAGGTAAATGGTAGTGGGTTTGGGCGGTTGAGAGTTAGGAGGGGAGGGAGAGAGTTGGGAGGGCAGCAGAAGGCATAGACGAAGAGGAGGGTCCTGATACCAGCCTTGAAGGAAGCAAGGGAGGAATCCTGGTGAAGGGAATGTGGGATGGAGTTCCAGATTGTGTGGGGCAGAGATGTTGAAAGCCCATCCACCGATGGTAGGGCGGGTCAGGTGGGGGACATGGAGCAGACCAGAGCCCGCTGAATCGGGGTCTGGCAGGTTCAAAAGCGTACAGCAGGTCGGAGAATTAGGAGGGGGCAAGGACCTGAATATTTATTTCTGGGCAATACGTGCCAGCCAAATTGCGCACAGCAGTGATGAGTAGATTTTGGGGTGTGGGCGGTGGCATGGAGGAGGTAGAAGTTGGAAGGGTGGTGATAGCTAAGAGTACTCCATTGATTTTGGACTCGAGAACATCCAGCATCAACTCACATTTGGAGGAGAGGAGCTGAGAGGTGGACGGGGAAGGACGGACGAGCCGGTTTGTTGTGGACAACAGGAATTTGTGGTTTTCTTGGATTATCCTGGAGTAGAAGTACGATTTGGTGGAGACCAGAGCAGAGAGGTAGTTTCTGATGTGGTCCAGCCAGATATGCCATTGGATCATTAGACCAAATTTGAGCCAGGTGCGTTCAGCGGCCGGCACCTGGCCTTTGAGCAACAGGAGGTGGCTGGTGAACTAGGGTGAGGTTCGAGAGTATTTTCAAGAGAAATAATTTTTCCTATTTTCTTTCTTTCACACAGTAAATTTGCTGGCGATTGTGATCCTTTCAAGAGGAAACTGTGGTCTCTCAAAGTGCGTCACTCGCTATCTGGTGGCCATGGCAGCTGCAGACCTCCTGGTTGTCCTCACGGAAGTATTGTTAACCAAAATTAGCAATCTGTATTTCCCATTAAATTTCTTATTCTACACTCCAGTGTGTAGTGTTAGACTTGTGTTGCTGGTTGCAGCAATGTTCATGTCTTTGTGGTTCACTGCTGCTTTCAGTTTTGATCGATTTGTTGCCATTTGCTGCCAAAAGCTGAAACCAATATATTGCACAGAGAGAACAGCCACAGTGGTTATTGTAACTCTGTCTGTTATTTGCTGCTCAGTCAGCATTCCTTGTTACTTTTCATTTGATCCTCAGTTCATAGTTAACAATACCCCATGGTACTGTATCTTGAAACCAAGCATTTATACTTTGCTCACCTGGAAATTATACGAAAGGTTCATCCGTGTTTTTAATCCACTGTTTGTGTTTGCTTTGATTTGCCTGTTCAACGCTGTGATTATCAGACACATTCTGATGGCCAGTAAAGTCCGCAGGAGGCTTCGGGGTCAGAGAAACGCTGAGAAAACAATTGATCCTGAGTTGGAAAACCGAAGAAAATCCATCATTTTACTGTTCGCCATATCAGGCACTTTTATAATTTTGTGGATAACATATGTTCTACATGCCCTCATATGGCAAGTTTCAAATATGAATTATAGCAAAACATTGGTCAATAACACCCGATATATTGTCCAAGAAGCTGGAGTCATGCTGCAAAGGTTGAATTGCTGTACAAACACCTGTATATATGCATTAACTCAGAGTAAGTTCAGAGAGGAGTTTAAGAAAGGGTTAATTTATCCCTTTCATATAATTACTAAAGTAATGATAAAACATGAGGAAAAAATGGTAGGAAAGTAATAGGCTACAAACGTGGTTCAACTTCACGTACATTGGTGAATATCTTCACAAATAGGTAAACTTTCCAACATTAATGTAAGATCTTTAGTTAATATATTAAATTAATGTCTTAATTAATTAACAATAGATATTTGAGATATGTGATTGGTTGGTCGCTTCTGTTGGCAGCTAGTATAAGTGTAGTTTTGTTGTTGTTGTTGTGACCGGCTTCACAATGATGGGAGCTGGTTGTGACCGGCTTTGCAGAAGAGACAACAAACTGGTTAAAGTTGACAAACCGTTTCCCAGGCCTTATCTGTATGTTTCCCATGGAGAGGTTGTCTGCAGGTGGAGAGACAGCTGAGCAACATTTGGTTTTGCCGAGGAACCCTCTTGAAGAAGAAACTGGGTGAAAAGATCATTTGATGAAAATAAAAGTGGGGCTCGATTTGAGGATCAAAGAGGAAAGAAAAGAAGATAGTGGAACTTGGAGTCACCATATTGCAGCTTCTGAAGAAAGAACAGTCAAGACTAAGTCTTAGAAAACTGTCAACACCTTTACTGATGCTCCCAAACTATGTAACAGTACTGCTGTACTGCATAGAATTGCATAGATTCACTACCCTTTGGGTGAAGAAATGTTTCCTCAACTCTGTTCTAAAAGGCTAACCCATAATTTTAAAATGATGATTTCTGGTTATAGATTCTCCTACCGGGGAAAACAGTCACTCACTGTCTACTTTATACACCCTTTTAAGAATCTTATATGTTTCAATAAGATCTCCCCTAATTCTTCTGCACTCTAGAGAATATAGCCCTAGTCTATTCCACCTATCCTCATAGGTCAGTCCCATCATCCCAGGAACTAACCCAGTGAAATCTACGCTGCACCCCCTCTAAGGGAAGTATGTTCTTTATTAAGTAAATAGACCAAAATTGTACACAATATTCTAGGTGCGGTCTCACAAAGACCCTATACAGTGGCAGCAAGACTTCCCTACTCTTGTACTATAAACCTAAATTGGACATTATTTCTCCATGTCTTTGGCAACATTGGTTTGGTCAACTTAAATCATTGTGAGCTGTGGGTCATTATGAAAGCATTGTTGTGATGTATACTTTTAATTAATTATAAATATTACTAATCTGAATTCACATTCTTTTTTTTGCACAACACTTGTGTCATTCTGTATTTCACCAGGGGGGTCACAAGACTAACTAACCCTTACATTATGAGCAGATATCAATGATGTACTGTTTCCTTCCAAATGTAACAGTGACAACAAGATTAAATTGATAGAGCGCCTTTCATGTCGGAAGGACATCCCAAGGTACTGAACATTCAGCATTCGGGAACCAAGCACAGGGATAGAGGCAAGAGGAGGCAGAGAATTGGGAGCACAGCTGGAGGTACAGAGTGTGGGATGGGTGAGACAGGGTGGCTGCAGTCGGACAGCCGGTGGCATCTGCCATGGTGTGCGCAATGGAGAATTTGAAGAGTTGGTCAGAGGAAGGCTGTAGAAAGGTCAAGCAATAATAGGAATCAGAGTGGTTGGAGCGAGAGGAGGGGTGTTTGGGAATAGTGGAGTGTGGGGGACAGGGACAAGAGCATTTTGGGGAAGCAGTGCTATGACTAGGATCAGACAGTTTTGGGGGTTTGGAGAGAGGTGGTGGTCAGTGAGGCAGCGTTTGCTCTCTGGGCTGGTGTGGATCATAATGGCAGTTTTCTCAGTGAGTCCAGGGTTGGGAAGTTCAAATGACGTGTGCGGGATGACATCAAACGGCTGCCGGTTTCTGGTTGTTTGAGGCTCAGTGAGTCGTTGATTGTGGTGATGGTGCTCCAGACCAGCCGAGGGTGAGACCCTGGTCATCTCCACGGTCTCAGTCTTCGCATTGCATCTTGTGCCTGTTGAGGTTGAAATCCACAATGATAGAGTAGACATGACTGTCTGATAGCAGCCAACCTGATTGCCCCATCCCTCACTCTCCACACAAGGTCCATAGGTCCCCACCCTTAGGATTCAACCTCTACTCCTTTTTCCATATTCACAACCTCCCTGTCAACTCTCCCCCTCTGCCTCATCACTCACAATCCTCCACCACCAAATATTACCTTCTCATTGGTCTGCAAGATTATTTGTCATCTCCCACACCAGGCTCCATGACTCAATCTCCATTCTCACACAAATACATTGCCTTCCCAGCACTCAGAGGATTCAATTCAGGATCCTGGTCCTCACTTTTAAAACTGTTCAGTGCCTTGCCTGACCCTACCTTTGGGACTTCTTAACCTTCTACCAACCTGCCTGCTCCCTCCACTCAGTGGGCTCTTTATTCCCTGATTTTCCTGCCCCAACATTGGTGGAAAAACCTTCAGCCACTCTGCCACCAACCTCTGCAATTCTATCCCACAATTGCTCCACCTCTCCCACTTTCCTGGCATCCTTCAAGTTCCGCCTCAAGACCTTCCTCTCTGATGTTCACATTGGTAAATCCCCAAATCTCAAATCCCCTTTTCTTCCACACTCCCCTTCCCAACCCAATTTGTGTCTGAAACACTGACCATCCAGGGCTTTGGGACGTAATCCCAACATGAAAGGCACTATCGAATGTAACTTTGCTGTTGTCGAGTGAGTGAAAACAGCTCCTTCTAGATACAATTGAAACTGAAATTATTGAATTTCTTTTCACAATAACATGCAACCAGTCATTTTATCCGAGTGCGTTTGTCTTTTCCTGAGTCGTCGACCACCAAATATGGTGGAAATATTACGCCAAATAACACATGAATGCATGTATTTTTGCACCAGAAAAACATGAAGAAAACCAACAAGCCAATCCCAGAATCACTTCCATTCACATTCCGTCTGGTTACTTTCATTTCTTTACAATGGAATCCAGCTTCAAGGTCATTCACTAAAAAGGGCTGAAGTGTGGCAGATGGGTTTTCTGCCTGAGGAATGGAAGGTTATGGATTGAATCTCAACTAGGCAGCATTCTTTACGCAGTGTTGTATTTCGTATAAATTATTTTGATACAACAAAAATTTACATTTCTCTGCTGCTATTCATATCTAAAAGGTGCGTACAATATTGGCTTGACACCAGAACTGGCAATTGGACATGGGTGAGCTTTGGAGGGAAAAGTGAAGTCTTTCTATTCCTACATGATGTTTAAAATAGTCCCATTTACCTCAGTGTGATCCAAGCATTTAACTGCCATGGTCTGGTTTCCCTATTTGAGAATGTTCTGTGATAGCTTGATTTTCCCTTCCAGAAACCTACGATTTACACAGCAGCTGTTAGTAGTCTGGGATGTCTGGTTCCTGAGCTGGGAGTGTCTGCAGTATTTTCAGGCTCTCACTGCTGATGATGGAACAGCCAGTCTCTGCCTGATCAGCAGGACCTGGAAGGGCAGAGCATCACTGGGGGATTGGAGTCATCCTGCTCGGCCCTGTTAACTGGTTGTAGCTGCAGGAGCAGAGGGAACGTTTGCCAGACAGTGATACTAATGACAAACTTTGCTGTTTTAGCTGGTTAGTGTCCAGCACTATCCCAACACACACTCGAGTGTGTCCAGCCTTGGTTCTTGCCAACCGGCACCTCATACATTCCAGAAATTGGAAAGCAATAAAAGCAACTTACATATATACAGCACATCAGGATTGGTCCCATTCTTCTGGGCAGTCAGGGATCCACACCCCAGCTTGTAATTGGGATCAGGAGCAGTTTACGGAGGGGTGGTGGTGTAAGCACCTGCGGGACATGAGGGTCATCAAATGTTTCTGAACTCACAGGTATATCTGTCACATTAAGATTGTAAAATTTTAAATCTCTACAACCTTCAAAGTTGCACCTATTGGCTTATGTTGCCTCACCATTAATACGCTCAACAAAAGGCATCACTTTACAATTTTCTGCATTAAATTTTATCTGCCATCTGTCTGTCCATTTCATCAGCTTGTCTGTTCCCTCCTACTCCCTCAATTTTCCATATGTTGTGGATAAAACCAACACATCAATCAAAGTGGTTGTAATATTGACAGTAAGTTGACTTATGCAGTAGGGACAATAATAATATTCCTTGTATGTTATACATCACCTTCGATTTGCTTCACAGGATATACTCTAAAGTGAATTAACTGTGTATTTTGTGAGGGAAACATGGCAGCTGATCACACACAGCAAGTGTCCCACAAACAGTTAGGGATTGAGTGACCAGATTATTATTCAGATTGTTTCTGGAAGGCATTATTACCCCAGAAAAGTGATCGACCAACAGATGTGTTACTTCACACTTCTAGGTAAACAGAGGTATTTGGAGTATGAAAACATGTCCAATTATTATCCGGCCTGGCAATTGAAGCTGAGTCCTCTCACTTGCAAATCACTCCGTCCTTGCAGGAAATTACTGGTTTAAATATATTGCACACATACAGTCGAGATGTCACATCACCAGAGAGTGAGCGAGTGGGAATCTCTGTGTCAGGTAATATAACTTGTTCATGTTTTGATCATTTAAAGTAGCTGCTGTTAACACCATTCTATGCATGAACAATCATATTTCCATGTTGTCTCCTGACTGTTCAGAGCAGTGTTTGAGCTTGGCAGAAACACATCCACACAATTTTTTTGGGGGAAAACTCACACTACTGACCTTCCACGCCATTTCTCTCAGACTGCCACTCCTTTCCCCCTATTCTATCTCCTCTCTATCCCGCTTTCCCCCACATCTGTATCTCCGTCACTCCTTCCTCCTCCCACCTCTCTTCACCTCTTCCGCTCCACCTCTCCACTGCATCTCTCTCCCGATCTTTCCCTCCTATGCCTCCATTTCTCTTGACCCCCCTTCTTGCCCTACTATCTCCCCCTCCCGCTGCTCTCTCCCCTCTTTTTTGTATTTCCCAACATTCTTCTCCGACTGCTGCTCCTCACCCCCTATTCCCTATCCTCTCCCCCCATACTCACTCCAACTACTACCACTTCTCTCATTCCTGTCTACCTTCTCACCCTCTCTTGCCTCTAAATCCCTCTCAACTCTCTCTCCCCCATTCTTCCCTTACATTAACCTCTTCATCTCTTCCCACCCAACCCTCTCATCATCGTCTTTCCACCCTCCCACACCCTCCGCCTCCCACACATCTTCCATCACAAGCCCTGCCTCCCTCCATCTCATCCCCATGCACACTTCCTCCCGCACACTCCCTCCCACACAGTAACTCCTACATGCTCCTCAATTTCCACACACTCTCTCCCTCTTACAGACAACATCCATTTCTCCCTCACACTCCTACACATACACCTGCCTACCCTTGCAAACTCTCCCGCATTCCCACACTCGCACACGCTCTCACCCTACCCACTATTCACATGCTCCTACCTTCCACACATTCCCACCAATACCTAATCTCCCTACCATACACTTTCTCATTCCCATACCCTCCCTCCCTTCCATAACCTTCCTAAACTCCCACCACACACTCCCTCCCTCCATAGCTCACACTCAATCCCTCACCCTCTCTACTTCCCACAAGCTCCCTCCCACCCACCTCTTCCCTTTCTCCCATACCCTTCCAATCTCCGACAAACTCTCTCGCTCCATAACCTCCCTCCCGCACTCTCTCTCCAAGATCATCGCCCTCCACAACCTATCTTTTGCTAACACCCTCCATCCTGCAACATCCCTTCCTTCCACACCCTTCTACACTCACACACATTACCTGCCTCCCTCCCACATCCTTTCTCTCAAAAGCACCCTATCCCATCACCCTTTCTCCTCACAACCTCACTTCAACACACACACACACACATCCGTACCCTCACCCTCACCCCCACCCCCACCATCTACCTCACCCTCATGCCCTTACATTCACTTACTCCAAACCACTTCCTCACCCCCCTACTCACCCTCCATTACCCCTCTCCCTTATGTGAAGGACTTACTTTCTCTTGAATGTATTCACAATGCATGATTGTCACTCCTGCTTCAGTTAGCGAGTCCTGCCATCTCTTTTCCCTCTGTGTGAAGTCTTTTCTATTCAATGATCAGTTTGATTCCCTGGACGTGATATTATCCTGTTGTTTAAAGATCACACAAGAAGTTCAGACAGAAATGCCATCCACCCATCCCAGGCTGGAGCTGTGTGTTACCCCAGATAAATGCATTACTGGCGTCCTTGGCAATCCCACTTCCAGCTGTCGCTCCCTCTCCCACTGTGTCAAAAAAAAAGGTTGTAAAAAAAACTGAAATTATCCCCAAATGAATCTTTCCCTCACCTCAACACCTCAACCCACCCTTCTGCTCGTCCTGACGCATCCAATTGGTTGGCAAACCACCAAATGGTCACATAAGAACATAAGAATTAGGAGCAGGAGTAGGCCATTAGGCCCCTCGAGCCTGCCCCGCCATTTGATAAGATCATGGCTGATCTTCTGACCTAACTCTAATTACCTGCCCTATCCCCATATCCCCTAATTGCTGTATTTAAAAAAATCTATCAGTCTCAGCCTTGAAAATGTTCAAGGACTGAGCATCTACAGCCTTCTGTGGTAGTGAATTCCATAAATCCACTACCCTTGGAGTGAAGAAATGTTTCCTCAACTCTGTTCTAAAAGGCTGACCCTTAATTTTAAGATTATGATCTCTGGTTATAGATTCTCCAACCAGGGGAAACAGTCCCTCAGTGTCTACTTTATCCAGCCCTTTAAGAATCTTATATGTTTCAATAAGATCTCCCCTAATTCTTCTGTGCTCTAGAGAATGCAGCCCTAGTTTATTCAACCTATCCTCATAGGTCAGTCCCCTCATCCTAGGAACTAACCTAGTGAAAAGGCGCTCTATAAATGTAATTTGTTGTTGTTGTTGTTGTTGAATCTACGCAGCAGCCCCTCTAAGGCAAGTATGTCCTTTATTAAATAAGGAGACCAAAACTGCACACAATACTCTAAGGTGCGGTCTCACCAAGGCCCTATACAGTTGCAGCAAGACTTCCTATCAGGAAGTACTCTAAACCTTGTACTCTAAACCTTTTGCAATGAACCCTAACATGCTGTTTGCCTTCTTAGTTGCTTGCTGCACCTGCAAACTAACTTTTTGAGACTGATGTACAAGGACACTCAAATCCCTTTGTACACTAATACTACTAACCTCTCCCCATCTAGAAAATAATTCGTTTTTTTTATTTTTGTTACCTAGGTGAATAATTTCACACTTCCCCACATTAAATTCCATCTGCCACCTACTTGCCCACTCCCCTAGCCTATCTGTATTCCGTTGCAATCTTTTTTGCATCATCCTCAGAGCTCATTCTGCTACCTAGTTTAGTGTCATCTGAGAATTTAGACACGTTACATTCAATGTCTTCGTCTAGATCATTGATGTAAATTGTAAATAGCTGAGGCCCAAGCACTGATCCTTATTATTAATTGCTGTTGTTGTTTCCATCACCAATACTTTTCTGAAATATTCAAAGAGATTACAAACACACTGGAGGCTGCTTTCAATTCTCAGCTCTGTGGTTTCATCTGGTTAAACTCCAGCAGTTCCCCAAAGCTCACACTGTGGTTCCTCAGCCTTGGGTCTTGCTGACCTGGTCCAAATACTGTCTGGATTCAGGTAAACAGGATGTGTCCTCCTGGTAAAGCTTGTTCATTCCATTCCAAACATAGCAATTCCCATGTGTGGGTTGCATGGAACTCACTAACTTTCTTTGAGCTTGATAATGGTTTGTGACACCCAGCTGACAAGATGTTATTGTAGGTCATCACATTTTTTCATTTAGAAACTTTGATACATAAATACATAAATACTAGAATATATTATGGTTGAACGTTGGTATGTGATGAATTATGATGAATTATGATGGCTTAGATGTTGGTCTAAAAAAACACAGAGTTTATGTTTATTGTTTACTTATCAACATTCGATGTAAAGTTCTGTATGTGGATGCTCAGTGTTAAAAGTGACTGAGTGTTTTTCCCAGAAGATCAGGGTGAAAACTTGGGCAAGTTTCCTCACTTCACACGCCTGAAAATAATCCCTCACAAAAAACAATAACAAAATTGGTCATTTCAATCCACAACCGTTTGTGGGATACAGATGGAGCAATTGGCTGCCACGTTTCACCTACCAATGTACAATCAATAATTACGTTATATTCTGTGAGGTGCTTTGAAACATCTAGAAGATATGAAAAGGCGCTATATCACGTGCAAGCATTGTTATAATCAAAGATTAGAAAGAGGCCACAGCTGCCGATTCACTGACAATCGCTGACAGGAGAAATGCAAAAGTACATTAGTTGCGTAAAGTGCATAGATTAGACAGTGCGTTATCATGATTAGACAGAGAATCCTCTGACTCTGTGGATTCCTATTGTGTATTATAGTACTATGAGGCCAAGATAGTGCAGTGTTGGGAAAGAGTTCAGGAAATATATTTTTTTTCTTCAGATTTTCAATTTAAAAAAATCATTTTTGAATGATTTCATATTGTGCATTCATGTATCTCAGTGTTTAGAGCACTCACCAAATAAGCCGGTGACCTGGTTCGATTCCCAGCAGGATGAAACATTTCGCAAGTTTCCTTGAGCCACACACCTCTGTTTACCCAGCAGTGTGCAATTCTCATGTGAAAACACTATTGTTTGTTCACTGGTCTGGAACTACTTGCATTAATTACATTCATTATTCAAGCAGTTCCTTAGCATTAGCTATAAGTACAAATTTCTATCACTCTGAGCTCAGTGAGTTCAATGAAGCCTCCACTTCACCAGGAAAACACCAGAGTGTAAAACAGGGCATGGAATTTCCAACACTATACGCTATAGCAGCTATTTACTACCCCATTCTTGTAGCATTTGGAATTCCAGGTAATTCTATTTGTTTTCATGGTATGGCAATTGTGAAGGGACAATTGGCATTTTGTATAGTGTCTTATCATGTCTACTAGAAATCTCAAATTAGTTCAAAGAATATACGGCAAAGTGAAATGACTTTGTATTTGTGGGCGAAAGGTGAGAGCAAGTTGTGTTTTCCCATGTCCTACAAACTATCATGGATTGAACTGATCAATTTTATTATATTTTGATGATGGATTATTTCCAGTGGTGGGGTAAGGAAGCTTGCTGAAGGTTAGCCCTGATCTGCTTGCAATTGAACCCAGTGCATCGCTTGGTGAATGCTCTAATCACTCAGTTGCAGGACTTGCTTACAGAAGTGGGGATAACCAGGGCTATGAATCCAGATGTACAACTTGATCTGAGAGTTAGTGTAGACTCAAAGCTCCAAAAGATTTCTGTTCTCTGGTAAATAGATGTGATTCATAATAACTTTTCTGAATTCGAATATAACAGGATCAAAATTGGACACACTATTTGTGGCTATTAGACTAGCTGGATTATTCACAGAAAGCACTGATTAATTGTACTATCATATTATTGAGACATTTTTCTGGGATTTCAACATTACAACAACAAAGAAAGAATTACATTCACATCGGGGGGGATGTCGCAAGGTGCTGAACAGTCAGGTTGGGACCCAAGCAAAGGTAAGGTAAATGGTAGTGGGTTTGGGCGGTTGAGAGTTAGGAGGGGAAGGAGAGAGTTGGGAGGGCAGCAGAAGGCATAGACGAAGAGGAGGGTCCTGATACCAGCCTTGAAGGAAGCAAGGGAGGAATCCTGGTGAAGGGAATGTGGGATGGAGTTCCAGATTGTGTGGGGCAGAGATGTTGAAAGCCCATCCACCGATGGTAGGGCGGGTCAGGTGGGGGACATGGAGCAGACCAGAGCCCGCTGAATCTGGGTCTGGCAGGTTCAAAAGCGTACAGCAGGTCGGAGAATTAGGAGGGGGCAAGGACCTGAATATTTATTTCTGGGCAATACGTGCCAGCCAAATTGCGCACAGCAGTGATGAGTAGATTTTGGGGTGTGGGCGGTGGCATGGAGGAGGTAGAAGTTGGAAGGGTGGTGATAGCTAAGAGTACTCCATTGATTTTGGACTCGAGAACATCCAGCATCAACTCACATTTGGAGGAGAGGAGCTGAGAGGTGGACGGGGAAGGACGGACGAGCCGGTTTGTTGTGGACAACAGGAATTTGTGGTTTTCTTGGATTATCCTGGAGTAGAAGTACGATTTGGTGGAGACCAGAGCAGAGAGGTAGTTTCTGATGTGGTCCAGCCAGATATGCCATTGGATCATTAGACCAAATTTGAGCCAGGTGCATTCAGCGGCCGGCACCTGGCCTTTGAGCAACAGGAGGTGGCTGGTGAACTAGGGTGAGGTTCGAGAGTATTTTCAAGAGAAATAATTTTTCCTATTTTCTTTCTTTCACACAGTAAATTTGCTGGCGATTGTGATCCTTTCAAGAGGAAACTGTGGTCTCTCAAAGTGCGTCACTCGCTATCTGGTGGCCATGGCAGCTGCAGACCTCCTGGTTGTCCTCACGGAAGTATTGTTAACCAAAATTAGCAATCTGTATTTCCCATTAAATTTCTTATTCTACACTCCAGTGTGTAGTGTTAGACTTGTGTTGCTGGTTGCAGCAATGTTCATGTCTTTGTGGTTCACTGCTGCTTTCAGTTTTGATCGATTTGTTGCCATTTGCTGCCAAAAGCTGAAACCAATATATTGCACAGAGAGAACAGCCACAGTGGTTATTGTAACTCTGTCTGTTATTTGCTGCTCAGTCAGCATTCCTTGTTACTTTTCATTTGATCCTCAGTTCATAGTTAACAATACCCCATGGTACTGTATCTTGAAACCAAGCATTTATACTTTGCTCACCTGGAAATTATACGAAAGGTTCATCCGTGTTTTTAATCCACTGTTTGTGTTTGCTTTGATTTGCCTGTTCAACGCTGTGATTATCAGACACATTCTGATGGCCAGTAAAGTCCGCAGGAGGCTTCGGGGTCAGAGAAACGCTGAGAAAACAATTGATCCTGAGTTGGAAAACCGAAGAAAATCCGTCATTTTACTGTTCGCCATATCAGGCACTTTTATAATTTTGTGGATAACATATGTTCTACATGCCCTCATATGGCAAGTTTCAAATATGAATTATAGCAAAACATTGGTCAATAACACCCGATATATTGTCCAAGAAGCTGGAGTCATGCTGCAAAGGTTGAATTGCTGTACAAACACCTGTATATATGCATTAACTCAGAGTAAGTTCAGAGAGGAGTTTAAGAAAGGGTTAATTTATCCCTTTCATATAATTACTAAAGTAATGATAAAACATGAGGAAAAAATGGTAGGAAAGTAATAGGCTACAAACGTGGTTCAACTTCACGTACATTGGTGAATATCTTCACAAATAGGTAAACTTTCCAACATTAATGTAAGATCTTTAGTTAATATATTAAATTAATGTCTTAATTAATTAACAATAGATATTTGAGATATGTGATTGGTTGGTCGCTTCTGTAGGCAGCTGGTACAAGTGTAGTTTTGTTGTTGTTGTTGTGACCGGCTTCACAATGATGGGAGCTGGTTGTGACCGGCTTTGCAGAAGAGACAACAAACTGGTTAAAGTTGACAAACCGTTTCCCAGGCCTTATCTGTATGTTTCCCATGGAGAGGTTGTCTGCAGGTGGAGAGACAGCTGAGCAACATTTGGTTTTGCCGAGGAACCCTCTTGAAGAAGAAACTGGGTGAAAAGATCATTTGATGAAAATAAAAGTGGGGCTTGATTTGAGGATCAAAGAGGAAAGAAAAGAAGATAGTGGAACTTGGAGTCACCATATTGCAGCTTCTGAAGAAAGAACAGTCAAGACTAAGTCTTAGAAAACTGTCAACACCTTTACTGATGCTCCCAAACTATGTAACAGTACTGCTGTACTGGGATATTGTTTTGCTGATCAAGAAGGCTGCTGTGCCTGAATACCGCAATACCTTTTGGTGGACATTAAATTAAACATAAACATAAGAACATAAGAATTAGGAGTAGAAGTGGGCCATTCAGCCCTTCGAACCTGCCCCGCCATTTGATAAGATCATGGATGATCTTCTGATCTAACTCTAATTACCTGCCCTATCCCCATATCCGTTAATCCCTCTATGGTTTTAAAAATATATCAGTCTCAGCCTTGAAAATGTTCAAGGACTGAGCATCTAGAGCCTTATGGAGTAGTGAATTGCATAGATTCACTACCCTTTGGGTGAAGAAATGTTTCCTCAACTCTGTTCTAAAAGGCTAACCCATAATTTTAAAATGATGATTTCTGGTTATAGATTCTCCTACCGGGGAAAACAGTCACTCACTGTCTACTTTATACACCCTTTTAAGAATCTTATATGTTTCAATAAGATCTCCCCTAATTCTTCTGCACTCTAGAGAATATAGCCCTAGTCTATTCCACCTATCCTCATAGGTCAGTCCCCTCATCCCAGGAACTAACCCAATGAAATCTACGCTGCACCCCCTCTAAGGGAAGTATGTTCTTTATTAAGTAAATAGACCAAAATTGTACACAATATTCTAGGTGCGGTCTCACAAAGACCCTATACAGTGGCAGCAAGACTTCCCTACTCTTGTACTATAAACCTAAATTGGACATTATTTCTCCATGTCTTTGGCAACATTGGTTTGGTCAACTTAAATCATTTTGAGCTGTGGGTCATTATGAAAGCATTGTTGTGATGTATACTTTTAATTAATTATAAATATTACTAATCTGAATTCACATTCTTTTTTTTGCACAACACTTGTGTCATTCTGTATTTCACCAGGGGGGTCACAAGACTAACTAACCCTTACATTATGAGCAGATATCAATGATGTACTGTTTCCTTCCAAATGTAACAGTGACAACAAGATTAAATTGATAGAGCGCCTTTCATGTCGGAAGGACATCCCAAGGTACTGAACATTCAGCATTCGGGAACCAAGCACAGGGATAGAGGCAAGAGGAGGCAGAGAATTGGGAGCACAGCTGGAGGTACAGAGTGTGGGATGGGTGAGACAGGGTGGCTGCAGTCGGACAGCCGGTGGCATCTGCCATGGTGTGCGCAATGGAGAATTTGAAGAGTGGGTCAGAGGAAGGCTGTAGAAAGGTCAAGCAATAATAGGAATCAGAGTGGTTGGAGCGAGAGGAGGGGTGTTTGGGAATAGTGGAGTGTGGGGGACAGGGACAAGAGCATTTTGGGGAAGCAGTGCTATGACTAGGATCAGACAGTTTTGGGGGTTTGGAGAGAGGTGGTGGTCAGTGAGGCAGCGTTTGCTCTCTGGGCTGGTGTGGATCATAATGGCAGTTTTCTCAGTGAGTCCAGGGTTGGGAAGTTCAAATGACGTGTGCGGGATGACATCAAACGGCTGCCGGTTTCTGGTTGTTTGAGGCTCAGTGAGTCGTTGATTGTGGTGATGGTGCTCCAGACCAGCCGAGGGTGAGACCCTGGTCATCTCCACGGTCTCAGTCTTCGCATTGCATCTTGTGCCTGTTGAGGTTGAAATCCACAATGATAGAGTAGACATGACTGTCTGATAGCAGCCAACCTGATTGCCCCATCCCTCACTCTCCACACAAGGTCCATAGGTCCCCACCCTTAGGATTCAACCTCTACTCCTTTTTCCATATTCACAACCTCCCTGTCAACTCTCCCCCTCTGCCTCATCACTCACAATCCTCCACCACCAAATATTACCTTCTCATTGGTCTGCAAGATTATTTGTCATCTCCCACACCAGGCTCCATGACTCAATCTCCATTCTCACACAAATACATTGCCTTCCCAGCACTCAGAGGATTCAATTCAGGATCCTGGTCCTCACTTTTAAAACTGTTCAGTGCCTTGCCTGACCCTACCTTTGGGACTTCTTAACCTTCTACCAACCTGCCTGCTCCCTCCACTCAGTGGGCTCTTTATTCCCTGATTTTCCTGCCCCAACATTGGTGGAAAAACCTTCAGCCACTCTGCCACCAACCTCTGCAATTCTATCCCACAATTGCTCCACCTCTCCCACTTTCCTGGCATCCTTCAAGTTCCGCCTCAAGACCTTCCTCTCTGATGTTCACATTGGTAAATCCCCAAATCTCAAATCCCCTTTTCTTCCACACTCCCCTTCCCAACCCAATTTGTGTCTGAAACACTGACCATCCAGGGCTTTGGGACGTAATCCCAACATGAAAGGCACTATCGAATGTAACTTTGCTGTTGTCGAGTGAGTGAAAACAGCTCCTTCTAGATACAATTGAAACTGAAATTATTGAATTTCTTTTCACAATAACATGCAACCAGTCATTTTATCCGAGTGCGTTTGTCTTTTCCTGAGTCGTCGACCACCAAATATGGTGGAAATATTACGCCAAATAACACATGAATGCATGTATTTTTGCACCAGAAAAACATGAAGAAAACCAACAAGCCAATCCCAGAATCACTTCCATTCACATTCCGTCTGGTTACTTTCATTTCTTTACAATGGAATCCAGCTTCAAGGTCATTCACTAAAAAGGGCTGAAGTGTGGCAGATGGGTTTTCTGCCTGAGGAATGGAAGGTTATGGATTGAATCTCAACTAGGCAGCATTCTTTACGCAGTGTTGTATTTCGTATAAATTATTTTGATACAACAAAAATTTACATTTCTCTGCTGCTATTCATATCTAAAAGGTGCGTACAATATTGGCTTGACACCAGAACTGGCAATTGGACATGGGTGAGCTTTGGAGGGAAAAGTGAAGTCTTTCTATTCCTACATGATGTTTAAAATAGTCCCATTTACCTCAGTGTGATCCAAGCATTTAACTGCCATGGTCTGGTTTCCCTATTTGAGAATGTTCTGTGATAGCTTGATTTTCCCTTCCAGAAACCTACGATTTACACAGCAGCTGTTAGGAGTCTGGGATGTCTGGTTCCTGAGCTGGGAGTGTCTGCAGTATTTTCAGGCTCTCACTGCTGATGATGGAACAGCCAGTCTCTGCCTGATCAGCAGGACCTGGAAGGGCAGAGCATCACTGGGGGATTGGAGTCATCCTGCTCGGCCCTGTTAACTGGTTGTAGCTGCAGGAGCAGAGGGAACGTTTGCCAGACAGTGATACTAATGACAAACTTTGCTGTTTTAGCTGGTTAGTGTCCAGCACTATCCCAACACACACTCGAGTGTGTCCAGCCTTGGTTCTTGCCAACCGGCACCTCATACATTCCAGAAATTGGAAAGCAATAAAAGCAACTTACATATATACAGCACATCAGGATTGGTCCCATTCTTCTGGGCAGTCAGGGATCCACACCCCAGCTTGTAATTGGGATCAGGAGCAGTTTACGGAGGGGTGGTGGTGTAAGCACCTGCGGGACATGAGGGTCATCAAATGTTTCTGAACTCACAGGTATATCTGTCACATTAAGATTGTAAAATTTTAAATCTCTACAACCTTCAAAGTTGCACCTATTGGCTTATGTTGCCTCACCATTAATACGCTCAACAAAAGGCATCACTTTACAATTTTCTGCATTAAATTTTATCTGCCATCTGTCTGTCCATTTCATCAGCTTGTCTGTTCCCTCCTACTCCCTCAATTTTCCATATGTTGTGGATAAAACCAACACATCAATCAAAGTGGTTGTAATATTGACAGTAAGTTGACTTATGCAGTAGGGACAATAATAATATTCCTTGTATGTTATACATCACCTTCGATTTGCTTCACAGGATATACTCTAAAGTGAATTAACTGTGTATTTTGTGAGGGAAACATGGCAGCTGATCACACACAGCAAGTGTCCCACAAACAGTTAGGGATTGAGTGACCAGATTATTATTCAGATTGTTTCTGGAAGGCATTATTACCCCAGAAAAGTGATCGACCAACAGATGTGTTACTTCACACTTCTAGGTAAACAGAGGTATTTGGAGTATGAAAACATGTCCAATTATTATCCGGCCTGGCAATTGAAGCTGAGTCCTCTCACTTGCAAATCACTCCGTCCTTGCAGGAAATTACTGGTTTAAATATATTGCACACATACAGTCGAGATGTCACATCACCAGAGAGTGAGCGAGTGGGAATCTCTGTGTCAGGTAATATAACTTGTTCATGTTTTGATCATTTAAAGTAGCTGCTGTTAACACCATTCTATGCATGAACAATCATATTTCCATGTTGTCTCCTGACTGTTCAGAGCAGTGTTTGAGCTTGGCAGAAACACATCCACACAATTTTTTTGGGGGAAAACTCACACTACTGACCTTCCACGCCATTTCTCTCAGACTGCCACTCCTTTCCCCCTATTCTATCTCCTCTCTATCCCGCTTTCCCCCACATCTGTATCTCCGTCACTCCTTCCTCCTCCCACCTCTCTTCACCTCTTCCGCTCCACCTCTCCACTGCATCTCTCTCCCGATCTTTCCCTCCTATGCCTCCATTTCTCTTGACCCCCCTTCTTGCCCTACTATCTCCCCCTCCCGCTGCTCTCTCCCCTCTTTTTTGTATTTCCCAACATTCTTCTCCGACTGCTGCTCCTCACCCCCTATTCCCTATCCTCTCCCCCCATACTCACTCCAACTACTACCACTTCTCTCATTCCTGTCTACCTTCTCACCCTCTCTTGCCTCTAAATCCCTCTCAACTCTCTCTCCCCCATTCTTCCCTTACATTAACCTCTTCATCTCTTCCCACCCAACCCTCTCATCATCGTCTTTCCACCCTCCCACACCCTCCGCCTCCCACACATCTTCCATCACAAGCCCTGCCTCCCTCCATCTCATCCCCATGCACACTTCCTCCCGCACACTCCCTCCCACACAGTAACTCCTACATGCTCCTCAATTTCCACACACTCTCTCCCTCTTACAGACAACATCCCTTTCTCCCTCACACTCCTACACATACACCTGCCTACCCTTGCAAACTCTCCCGCATTCCCACACTCGCACACGCTCTCACCCTACCCACTATTCACATGCTCCTACCTTCCACACATTCCCACCAATACCTAATCTCCCTACCATACACTTTCTCATTCCCATACCCTCCCTCCCTTCCATAACCTTCCTAAACTCCCACCACACACTCCCTCCCTCCATAGCTCACACTCAATCCCTCACCCTCTCTACTTCCCACAAGCTCCCTCCCACCCACCTCTTCCCTTTCTCCCATACCCTTCCAATCTCCGACAAACTCTCTCGCTCCATAACCTCCCTCCCGCACTCTCTCTCCAAGATCATCGCCCTCCACAACCTATCTTTTGCTAACACCCTCCATCCTGCAACATCCCTTCCTTCCACACCCTTCTACACTCACACACATTACCTGCCTCCCTCCCACATCCTTTCTCTCAAAAGCACCCTATCCCATCACCCTTTCTCCTCACAACCTCACTTCAACACACACACACACACATCCGTACCCTCACCCTCACCCCCACCCCCACCATCTACCTCACCCTCATGCCCTTACATTCACTTACTCCAAACCACTTCCTCACCCCCCTACTCACCCTCCATTACCCCTCTCCCTTATGTGAAGGACTTACTTTCTCTTGAATGTATTCACAATGCATGATTGTCACTCCTGCTTCAGTTAGCGAGTCCTGCCATCTCTTTTCCCTCTGTGTGAAGTCTTTTCTATTCAATGATCAGTTTGATTCCCTGGACGTGATATTATCCTGTTGTTTAAAGATCACACAAGAAGTTCAGACAGAAATGCCATCCACCCATCCCAGGCTGGAGCTGTGTGTTACCCCAGATAAATGCATTACTGGCGTCCTTGGCAATCCCACTTCCAGCTGTCGCTCCCTCTCCCACTGTGTCAAAAAAAAAGGTTGTAAAAAAAACTGAAATTATCCCCAAATGAATCTTTCCCTCACCTCAACACCTCAACCCACCCTTCTGCTCGTCCTGACGCATCCAATTGGTTGGCAAACCACCAAATGGTCACATAAGAACATAAGAATTAGGAGCAGGAGTAGGCCATTAGGCCCCTCGAGCCTGCCCCGCCATTTGATAAGATCATGGCTGATCTTCTGACCTAACTCTAATTACCTGCCCTATCCCCATATCCCCTAATTGCTGTATTTAAAAAAATCTATCAGTCTCAGCCTTGAAAATGTTCAAGGACTGAGCATCTACAGCCTTCTGTGGTAGTGAATTCCATAAATCCACTACCCTTGGAGTGAAGAAATGTTTCCTCAACTCTGTTCTAAAAGGCTGACCCTTAATTTTAAGATTATGATCTCTGGTTATAGATTCTCCAACCAGGGGAAACAGTCCCTCAGTGTCTACTTTATCCAGCCCTTTAAGAATCTTATATGTTTCAATAAGATCTCCCCTAATTCTTCTGTGCTCTAGAGAATGCAGCCCTAGTTTATTCAACCTATCCTCATAGGTCAGTCCCCTCATCCTAGGAACTAACCTAGTGAAAAGGCGCTCTATAAATGTAATTTGTTGTTGTTGTTGTTGTTGAATCTACGCAGCAGCCCCTCTAAGGCAAGTATGTCCTTTATTAAATAAGGAGACCAAAACTGCACACAATACTCTAAGGTGCGGTCTCACCAAGGCCCTATACAGTTGCAGCAAGACTTCCTATCAGGAAGTACTCTAAACCTTGTACTCTAAACCTTTTGCAATGAACCCTAACATGCTGTTTGCCTTCTTAGTTGCTTGCTGCACCTGCAAACTAACTTTTTGAGACTGATGTACAAGGACACTCAAATCCCTTTGTACACTAATACTACTAACCTCTCCCCATCTAGAAAATAATTCGTTTTTTTTATTTTTGTTACCTAGGTGAATAATTTCACACTTCCCCACATTAAATTCCATCTGCCACCTACTTGCCCACTCCCCTAGCCTATCTGTATTCCGTTGCAATCTTTTTTGCATCATCCTCAGAGCTCATTCTGCTACCTAGTTTAGTGTCATCTGAGAATTTAGACACGTTACATTCAATGTCTTCGTCTAGATCATTGATGTAAATTGTAAATAGCTGAGGCCCAAGCACTGATCCTTATTATTAATTGCTGTTGTTGTTTCCATCACCAATACTTTTCTGAAATATTCAAAGAGATTACAAACACACTGGAGGCTGCTTTCAATTCTCAGCTCTGTGGTTTCATCTGGTTAAACTCCAGCAGTTCCCCAAAGCTCACACTGTGGTTCCTCAGCCTTGGGTCTTGCTGACCTGGTCCAAATACTGTCTGGATTCAGGTAAACAGGATGTGTCCTCCTGGTAAAGCTTGTTCATTCCATTCCAAACATAGCAATTCCCATGTGTGGGTTGCATGGAACTCACTAACTTTCTTTGAGCTTGATAATGGTTTGTGACACCCAGCTGACAAGATGTTATTGTAGGTCATCACATTTTTTCATTTAGAAACTTTGATACATAAATACATAAATACTAGAATATATTATGGTTGAACGTTGGTATGTGATGAATTATGATGAATTATGATGGCTTAGATGTTGGTCTAAAAAAACACAGAGTTTATGTTTATTGTTTACTTATCAACATTCGATGTAAAGTTCTGTATGTGGATGCTCAGTGTTAAAAGTGACTGAGTGTTTTTCCCAGAAGATCAGGGTGAAAACTTGGGCAAGTTTCCTCACTTCACACGCCTGAAAATAATCCCTCACAAAAAACAATAACAAAATTGGTCATTTCAATCCACAACCGTTTGTGGGATACAGATGGAGCAATTGGCTGCCACGTTTCACCTACCAATGTACAATCAATAATTACGTTATATTCTGTGAGGTGCTTTGAAACATCTAGAAGATATGAAAAGGCGCTATATCACGTGCAAGCATTGTTATAATCAAAGATTAGAAAGAGGCCACAGCTGCCGATTCACTGACAATCGCTGACAGGAGAAATGCAAAAGTACATTAGTTGCGTAAAGTGCATAGATTAGACAGTGCGTTATCATGATTAGACAGAGAATCCTCTGACTCTGTGGATTCCTATTGTGTATTATAGTACTATGAGGCCAAGATAGTGCAGTGTTGGGAAAGAGTTCAGGAAATATATTTTTTTTCTTCAGATTTTTAATTTAAAAAAATCATTTTTGAATGATTTCATATTGTGCATTCATGTATCTCAGTGTTTAGAGCACTCACCAAATAAGCCGGTGACCTGGTTCGATTCCCAGCAGGATGAAACATTTCGCAAGTTTCCTTGAGCCACACACCTCTGTTTACCCAGCAGTGTGCAATTCTCATGTGAAAACACTATTGTTTGTTCACTGGTCTGGAACTACTTGCATTAATTACATTCATTATTCAAGCAGTTCCTTAGCATTAGCTATAAGTACAAATTTCTATCACTCTGAGCTCAGTGAGTTCAATGAAGCCTCCACTTCACCAGGAAAACACCAGAGTGTAAAACAGGGCATGGAATTTCCAACACTATACGCTATAGCAGCTATTTACTACCCCATTCTTGTAGCATTTGGAATTCCAGGTAATTCTATTTGTTTTCATGGTATGGCAATTGTGAAGGGACAATTGGCATTTTGTATAGTGTCTTATCATGTCTACTAGAAATCTCAAATTAGTTCAAAGAATATACGGCAAAGTGAAATGACTTTGTATTTGTGGGCGAAAGGTGAGAGCAAGTTGTGTTTTCCCATGTCCTACAAACTATCATGGATTGAACTGATCAATTTTATTATATTTTGATGATGGATTATTTCCAGTGGTGGGGTAAGGAAGCTTGCTGAAGGTTAGCCCTGATCTGCTTGCAATTGAACCCAGTGCATCGCTTGGTGAATGCTCTAATCACTCAGTTGCAGGACTTGCTTACAGAAGTGGGGATAACCAGGGCTATGAATCCAGATGTACAACTTGATCTGAGAGTTAGTGTAGACTCAAAGCTCCAAAAGATTTCTGTTCTCTGGTAAATAGATGTGATTCATAATAACTTTTCTGAATTCGAATATAACAGGATCAAAATTGGACACACTATTTGTGGCTATTAGACTAGCTGGATTATTCACAGAAAGCACTGATTAATTGTACTATCATATTATTGAGACATTTTTCTGGGATTTCAACATTACAACAACAAAGAAAGAATTACATTATAGAGCACCTTTCACATCGGGGGGATGTCGCAAGGTGCTGAACAGTCAGGTTGGGACCCAAGCAAAGGTAAGGTAAATGGTAGTGGGTTTGGGCGGTTGAGAGTTAGGAGGGGAGGGAGAGAGTTGGGAGGGCAGCAGAAGGCATAGACGAAGAGGAGGGTCCTGATACCAGCCTTGAAGGAAGCAAGGGAGGAATCCTGGTGAAGGGAATGTGGGATGGAGTTCCAGATTGTGTGGGGCAGAGATGTTGAAAGCCCATCCACCGATGGTAGGGCGGGTCAGGTGGGGGACATGGAGCAGACCAGAGCCCGCTGAATCTGGGTCTGGCAGGTTCAAAAGCGTACAGCAGGTCGGAGAATTAGGAGGGGGCAAGGACCTGAATATTTATTTCTGGGCAATACGTGCCAGCCAAATTGCGCACAGCAGTGATGAGTAGATTTTGGGGTGTGGGCGGTGGCATGGAGGAGGTAGAAGTTGGAAGGGTGGTGATAGCTAAGAGTACTCCATTGATTTTGGACTCGAGAACATCCAGCATCAACTCACATTTGGAGGAGAGGAGCTGAGAGGTGGACGGGGAAGGACGGACGAGCCGGTTTGTTGTGGACAACAGGAATTTGTGGTTTTCTTGGATTATCCTGGAGTAGAAGTACGATTTGGTGGAGACCAGAGCAGAGAGGTAGTTTCTGATGTGGTCCAGCCAGATATGCCATTGGATCATTAGACCAAATTTGAGCCAGGTGCGTTCAGCGGCCGGCACCTGGCCTTTGAGCAACAGGAGGTGGCTGGTGAACTAGGGTGAGGTTCGAGAGTATTTTCAAGAGAAATAATTTTTCCTATTTTCTTTCTTTCACACAGTAAATTTGCTGGCGATTGTGATCCTTTCAAGAGGAAACTGTGGTCTCTCAAAGTGCGTCACTCGCTATCTGGTGGCCATGGCAGCTGCAGACCTCCTGGTTGTCCTCACGGAAGTATTGTTAACCAAAATTAGCAATCTGTATTTCCCATTAAATTTCTTATTCTACACTCCAGTGTGTAGTGTTAGACTTGTGTTGCTGGTTGCAGCAATGTTCATGTCTTTGTGGTTCACTGCTGCTTTCAGTTTTGATCGATTTGTTGCCATTTGCTGCCAAAAGCTGAAACCAATATATTGCACAGAGAGAACAGCCACAGTGGTTATTGTAACTCTGTCTGTTATTTGCTGCTCAGTCAGCATTCCTTGTTACTTTTCATTTGATCCTCAGTTCATAGTTAACAATACCCCATGGTACTGTATCTTGAAACCAAGCATTTATACTTTGCTCACCTGGAAATTATACGAAAGGTTCATCCGTGTTTTTAATCCACTGTTTGTGTTTGCTTTGATTTGCCTGTTCAACGCTGTGATTATCAGACACATTCTGATGGCCAGTAAAGTCCGCAGGAGGCTTCGGGGTCAGAGAAACGCTGAGAAAACAATTGATCCTGAGTTGGAAAACCGAAGAAAATCCGTCATTTTACTGTTCGCCATATCAGGCACTTTTATAATTTTGTGGATAACATATGTTCTACATGCCCTCATATGGCAAGTTTCAAATATGAATTATAGCAAAACATTGGTCAATAACACCCGATATATTGTCCAAGAAGCTGGAGTCATGCTGCAAAGGTTGAATTGCTGTACAAACACCTGTATATATGCATTAACTCAGAGTAAGTTCAGAGAGGAGTTTAAGAAAGGGTTAATTTATCCCTTTCATATAATTACTAAAGTAATGATAAAACATGAGGAAAAAATGGTAGGAAAGTAATAGGCTACAAACGTGGTTCAACTTCACGTACATTGGTGAATATCTTCACAAATAGGTAAACTTTCCAACATTAATGTAAGATCTTTAGTTAATATATTAAATTAATGTCTTAATTAATTAACAATAGATATTTGAGATATGTGATTGGTTGGTCGCTTCTGTAGGCAGCTGGTACAAGTGTAGTTTTGTTGTTGTTGTTGTGACCGGCTTCACAATGATGGGAGCTGGTTGTGACCGGCTTTGCAGAAGAGACAACAAACTGGTTAAAGTTGACAAACCGTTTCCCAGGCCTTATCTGTATGTTTCCCATGGAGAGGTTGTCTGCAGGTGGAGAGACAGCTGAGCAACATTTGGTTTTGCCGAGGAACCCTCTTGAAGAAGAAACTGGGTGAAAAGATCATTTGATGAAAATAAAAGTGGGGCTTGATTTGAGGATCAAAGAGGAAAGAAAAGAAGATAGTGGAACTTGGAGTCACCATATTGCAGCTTCTGAAGAAAGAACAGTCAAGACTAAGTCTTAGAAAACTGTCAACACCTTTACTGATGCTCCCAAACTATGTAACAGTACTGCTGTACTGGGATATTGTTTTGCTGATCAAGAAGGCTGCTGTGCCTGAATACCGCAATACCTTTTGGTGGACATTAAATTAAACATAAACATAAGAACATAAGAATTAGGAGTAGTTGTGGGCCATTCAGCCCTTCGAACCTGCCCCGCCATTTGATAAGATCATGGATGATCTTCTGATCTAACTCTAATTACCTGCCCTATCCCCATATCCGTTAATCCCTCTATGGTTTTAAAAATATATCAGTCTCAGCCTTGAAAATGTTCAAGGACTGAGCATCTAGAGCCTTATGGAGTAGTGAATTGCATAGATTCACTACCCTTTGGGTGAAGAAATGTTTCCTCAACTCTGTTCTAAAAGGCTAACCCATAATTTTAAAATGATGATTTCTGGTTATAGATTCTCCTACCGGGGAAAACAGTCACTCACTGTCTACTTTATACACCCTTTTAAGAATCTTATATGTTTCAATAAGATCTCCCCTAATTCTTCTGCACTCTAGAGAATATAGCCCTAGTCTATTCCACCTATCCTCATAGGTCAGTCCCCTCATCCCAGGAACTAACCCAATGAAATCTACGCTGCACCCCCTCTAAGGGAAGTATGTTCTTTATTAAGTAAATAGACCAAAATTGTACACAATATTCTAGGTGCGGTCTCACAAAGACCCTATACAGTGGCAGCAAGACTTCCCTACTCTTGTACTATAAACCTAAATTGGACATTATTTCTCCATGTCTTTGGCAACATTGGTTTGGTCAACTTAAATCATTTTGAGCTGTGGGTCATTATGAAAGCATTGTTGTGATGTATACTTTTAATTAATTATAAATATTACTAATCTGAATTCACATTCTTTTTTTTGCACAACACTTGTGTCATTCTGTATTTCACCAGGGGGGTCACAAGACTAACTAACCCTTACATTATGAGCAGATATCAATGATGTACTGTTTCCTTCCAAATGTAACAGTGACAACAAGATTAAATTGATAGAGCGCCTTTCATGTCGGAAGGACATCCCAAGGTACTGAACATTCAGCATTCGGGAACCAAGCACAGGGATAGAGGCAAGAGGAGGCAGAGAATTGGGAGCACAGCTGGAGGTACAGAGTGTGGGATGGGTGAGACAGGGTGGCTGCAGTCGGACAGCCGGTGGCATCTGCCATGGTGTGCGCAATGGAGAATTTGAAGAGTGGGTCAGAGGAAGGCTGTAGAAAGGTCAAGCAATAATAGGAATCAGAGTGGTTGGAGCGAGAGGAGGGGTGTTTGGGAATAGTGGAGTGTGGGGGACAGGGACAAGAGCATTTTGGGGAAGCAGTGCTATGACTAGGATCAGACAGTTTTGGGGGTTTGGAGAGAGGTGGTGGTCAGTGAGGCAGCGTTTGCTCTCTGGGCTGGTGTGGATCATAATGGCAGTTTTCTCAGTGAGTCCAGGGTTGGGAAGTTCAAATGACGTGTGCGGGATGACATCAAACGGCTGCCGGTTTCTGGTTGTTTGAGGCTCAGTGAGTCGTTGATTGTGGTGATGGTGCTCCAGACCAGCCGAGGGTGAGACCCTGGTCATCTCCACGGTCTCAGTCTTCGCATTGCATCTTGTGCCTGTTGAGGTTGAAATCCACAATGATAGAGTAGACATGACTGTCTGATAGCAGCCAACCTGATTGCCCCATCCCTCACTCTCCACACAAGGTCCATAGGTCCCCACCCTTAGGATTCAACCTCTACTCCTTTTTCCATATTCACAACCTCCCTGTCAACTCTCCCCCTCTGCCTCATCACTCACAATCCTCCACCACCAAATATTACCTTCTCATTGGTCTGCAAGATTATTTGTCATCTCCCACACCAGGCTCCATGACTCAATCTCCATTCTCACACAAATACATTGCCTTCCCAGCACTCAGAGGATTCAATTCAGGATCCTGGTCCTCACTTTTAAAACTGTTCAGTGCCTTGCCTGACCCTACCTTTGGGACTTCCTAACCTTCTACCAACCTGCCTGCTCCCTCCACTCAGTGGGCTCTTTTTCCCTGATTTTCCTGCCCCAACATTGGTGGAAAAACCTTCAGCCACTCTGCCACCAACCTCTGCAATTCTATCCCACAATTGCTCCACCTCTCCCACTTTCCTGGCATCCTTCAAGTTCCGCCTCAAGACCTTCCTCTCTGATGTTCACATTGGTAAATCCCCAAATCTCAAATCCCCTTTTCTTCCACACTCCCCTTCCCAACCCAATTTGTGTCTGAAACACTGACCATCCAGGGCTTTGGGACGTAATCCCAACATGAAAGGCACTATCAAATGTAACTTTGCTGTTGTCGAGTGAGTGAAAACAGCTCCTTCTAGATACAATTGAAACTGAAATTATTGAATTTCTTTTCACAATAACATGCAACCAGTCATTTTATCCGAGTGCGTTTGTCTTTTCCTGAGTCGTCGACCACCAAATATGGTGGAAATATTACGCCAAATAACACATGAATGCATGTATTTTTGCACCAGAAAAACATGAAGAAAACCAACAAGCCAATCCCAGAATCACTTCCATTCACATCCCGTCTGGTTACTTTCATTTCTTTACAATGGAATCCAGCTTCAAGGTCATTCACTAAAAAGGGCTGAAGTGTGGCAGATGGGTTTTCTGCCTGAGGAATGGAAGGTTATGGATTGAATCTCAACTAGGCAGCATTCTTTACACAGTGTTGTATTTCGTATAAATTATTTTGATACAACAAAAATTTACATTTCTCTGCTGCTATTCATATCTAAAAGGTGCGTACAATATTGGCTTGACACCAGAACTGGCAATTGGACATGGGTGAGCTTTGGAGGGGAAAGATAACTGAAAGTGAAGTCTTTCTATTCCTACATGATGTTTAAAATAGTCCCATTTACCTCAGTGTGATCCAAGCATTTAACTGCCATGGTCTGGTTTCCCTATTTGAGAATGTTCTGTGATAGTTTGATTTTCCCTTCCAGAAACCTACGATTTACACAGCAGCTGTTAGTAGTCTGGGATGTCTGGTTCCTGAGCTGGGAGTGTCTGCAGTATTTTCAGGCTCTCACTGCTGATGATGGAACAGCCAGTCTCTGCCTGATCAGCAGGACCTGGAAGGGCAGAGCATCACTGGGGGATTGGAGTCATCCTGCTCGGCCCTGTTAACTGGTTGTAGCTGCAGGAGCAGAGGGAACGTTTGCCAGACAGTGATACTAATGACAAACTTTGCTGTTTTAGCTGGTTAGTGTCCAGCACTATCCCAACACACACTCGAGTGTGTCCAGCCTTGGTTCTTGCCAACCGGCACCTCATACATTCCAGAAATTGGAAAGCAATAAAAGCAACTTACATATATACAGCACATCAGGATTGGTCCCATTCTTCTGGGCAGTCAGGGATCCACACCCCAGCTTGTAATTGGGATCAGGAGCAGTTTACGGAGGGGTGGTGGTGTAAGCACCTGCGGGACATGTGGGTCATCAAATGTTTCTGAACTCACAGGTATATCTGTCACATTAAGATTGTAAAATTTTAAATCTCTACAACCTTCAAAGTTGCACCTATTGGCTTATGTTGCCTCACCATTAATACGCTCAACAAAAGGCATCACTTTACAATTTTCTGCATTAAATTTTATCTGCCATCTGTCTGTCCATTTCATCAGCTTGTCTGTTCCCTCCTACTCCCTCAATTTTCCATATGTTGTGGATAAAACCAACACATAAATCAAAGTGGTTGTAATATTGACAGTAAGTTGACTTATGCAGTAGGGACAATAATAATATTCCTTGTATTGTTATACATCACCTTCGATTTGCTTCACAGGATATACTCTAAAGTGAATTAACTGTGTATTTTGTGAGGGAAACATGGCAGCTGATCACACACAGCAAGTGTCCCACAAACAGTTAGGGATTGAGTGACCAGATGATTATTCAGATTGTTTCTGGAAGGCATTATTACCCCAGAAAAGTGATCGACCAACAGATGTGTTACTTCACACTTCTAGGTAAACAGAGGTATTTGGAGTATGAAAACATGTCCAATTATTATCCGGCCTGGCAATTGAAGCTGAGTCCTCTCACTTGCCAGGTGTGTTATCATAGAATCATAGAATCATAGAATCATAGAATTTTACGGCACAAAAGGAGGCCATTCGGCCCATCTAGTCTGTGCCGGCTCTTTGAAAAGAGCGATTCAATCCCATTGCCCTGCCCGCTCCCCATAGCCTAATAGACCCGTTCTTCCTAAATAAAGATCTAATTCCCTTTTAAAAGTTGTTATCGAATCAGCCTCCACCACCTTTTCAGGCAATGCATTCCAGATTCGAACAACTCGCTGAGTGAAAAAATTTCTCCTCAGCTCCCCTCTACTGCGCCTTGAAACTATTTTAAATCTGTGACCACGAGTCACAGATTCACCCACGAGTGGAAATAGTTTTTCTCTATTTGCCCTGTCGAAACCCCTCATGATCTTATAAACCTCTATTAGGTCTCCCCTCAATCTTCTCTGCTCCAGAGAGAATAACCCTAGCCTATCTAGCCTCTCCTCATAGCTGAAGTCCCTCAATCCTGGCACCATCCTAGTAAATCTTCGTTGTACCCTTTCCAATGCCTTCACATCCTTTCTGTAGTGTGGTGACCAGAATTGAACACAGTATTCCAGCTGAGGCCTCACCAAAGTCCTATAGAGGTTAGTCAGCACTTCCTGACTTTTGTACTCTATACCCCTATTTATAAAGCCTAGTATCCCATATGCCTTCTTAACAGCCTTGTCTACCTGTCCTGCCACCTTCAACGAGTCACTAACACAAATCCCCAGGTCTCTCTGTTCCTTCACACCATTTAAAATTGTACTATCTAGCCTATATTGCCTCCCTTCATTTCTTCTCCCAAAATGCATCACCTCACACTTCTCTGCATTAAACTTCATCTGCCATGTGTCTGCCCACTTTACCAATTTGTCTATATCCTCTTGCAGATGGCTACTATCCTCCTCACTGTTTACTATTCTCCCTAACTTCTCCCTATCCAACCACTAAGCTACGGGACCAAACAAATTCAGGCAGTCTTGAGTTACATGTATTTTATTGTTTAATAAATCTTTGGCAGTGTTTGACTTTGACAGCCCAAGCTCTACAGCGAATGGACACATCACCTTCCTCACAGAGATTGGTGGAAATCTTGCATCGTGTGCACTTGTGACTCGGCATATTATTCTCTGACCAGCCCATGATCTAGTGAGGATGGACAAATCACGGACGGCCTTTAGGTTATTGTCAGAACTCAATCAAATTTGTTTATTTTCCAGCAGTTATACATATACTGCAAATAAATTGCTTCCCAATCAATATATTCCCCACCCACATAGCGCAGGATGAATCCGCCACTGTTTAGTGCCTTGGGACGTCCCCCTGACTTGAAATGTAATAAATGTATAATGCCAGCAATTATTTAGACGGCAGCAATGTACATGAAAAATGCTCCCCCTATGGCATTTTTCCTGTACTGACCCATCCTCCGCCTCCACCACCCTCCACAACACCCTCTCCACTACCCTCGACACCCTGGCCCCCCTCACCTCCAGAACCGGCTCCCACTCCCGATCATCACCGTGGTACACAACTCACCTCCGTTCCCTCAAAAGCCAAGTGAGAGCAGCTGAACGCACCTGGCTCAAATCTGGCCTCATGGTCCAACGGCAAATCTGGCTGGACCGCATCAAATTTTACCGCTCCACCCTAGCCACCGCCAAATCAGCCTTCTACTCCAGGATAATCCTGGAAGCGAAGGACAACCACCGCCTTCTCTTCGCCACCACCAACCAGCTCCTCCGCCCCACCCCGCCTCACTTCGCAGATCCTTACCTCAAACGAACGTTGCAAGGAGATGTTGGACTTCCTCGTATCCAAAATAGAGAGAATCCGCTCTGCGGTTTCCTCCCCCCACCACTCCTCCACCTCCGCCCCTCCATTCGTTATTTCAACCCCCACCCACCCCCCCTTTCATACTTTCAACACCACCACTCTGTCTTTAGTCACAAAAATAATCATGTCCATGAAACTAACCACGTGTTCATTGGACCCCATCCCCACCCCCTCTTCCACACCCAGCTCCACATTTTGGCCCCGCTCATTTCTGACACCATCAACCTTTCCCTCTCCTCAGGCACCGTCCCTACCTCCCTTAAAACAGCCACCATCACCCCTATCCTGAAAAAACCCTCCCTTGATGCGTCGCAGGCATCAAGCTACCGACCCATCTCCAACATCCCATTTATATATAAGGTCCTTGAAAGAGTGGTTGCCTCCCAGCTCCACTCTTTCCTCTCAATTCACTCACTCCTTGAACCCCTCCAATCAGGTTTCCGCACTGCTCACAGCACGGAAACTGTCCTGGTCAAGGTCACTAAAGACATCTTAACCGCCTGCGAACAGGGCTCCCTCTGCCTCCTCATCCTCCTTGACCTGTCTGCTGCGTTCGACACAGTCAATCACACCATCCTCCTCCAACGTCTTTCCTCCCACCTCAACCTTCAAGGCACAGTCCTTGACTGGTTCCATTCCTAACTGACCCACTGCCTACATTTTATTTCTTCGAACGGTTTCGCCTCTAACCCCCGCACAGTTTCTCACGGCGTCCCCCAGGGCTCTGTCCTCGGCCCCCTCCTTTTCACCATTTTCACGCTCCCTCTGGGCGATGTCATCCGCAAACATGGGGTAAATTTGCACATGTATGTGGGCGACACCCAGCTGTACCTTTCTGCCTCATCCCACAACCCCCAGACCATCGATGTTCTGACAGCATGTCTCTCCGACATGGAGTCCTGGACGAGGGACAACTTCCTCCAATTGAACGTGAGCAAGACCGAGGCCCTCCTGATTGGCTCAAGCCAGCGCCTCCGCACATCGGGCGCTGCCAGCCTCAACATCCAAGGCTGTACTCTCCACCTCACAAAGCCAGTCAGGAACCTCGGCATCACGTTCGACCATAAACTCTCCTTCCTCCCCCACATCCGTGCCTTGACCGGCACCGCTTATTTCCACCTGCGCAACATTGCCAGGCTCCGCAACTATCTTACCCCCCGCGCTGCCGAAACACTCGTGCACGCATACATCACCTCATGGCTGGACTACGGAAACTCTCTCCTCGTCGGCCTCCCCAGCTCCTCCATTCACAGGCTGCAGATCATCGAAAACTCTGCAGCCCGTGTACTATCCCGCACCCGCCTTCGCGATCATATAACCCCCACCCTCACCCGTCTCCACTGGCTCCCCATCCTCCAGAGGATCGAGTTCAAGATCCTCGTCCTCACATTCAAGGCCTTACGCGGCCTTGCCCCGCCCTACTTAACCGACTTACTTTCCCCCTATAAGACCCTCCGGACCCTCCGATCAGCAGGTCTTGGCCTGCTCCAAGCCCCCCGCCTGAACCGCCCCACCATCGGAGGCCGGGCTTTCAGTTTCTCCGCTCCCACCCTGTGGAATTCCATCCCTCAATCCCTCCGTCTTGTTTCTTCCCTTTCCTCTTTCAAGGCCGGTTTGAAGACTTTCCACTTCAACCGTGCCTTTTGTTCCCCCCCGAATTTTTCGACCTCCCCTTCATGTTTCACCGCTTCCCGAACACCCCCCTCCCAGCTCGGGTCACACGCCTCCTGTGCAGCGCCTTGGGACGTCCTCCCGACATGAAAACGCTTTACAAGTTTAAGTTGTTGTTGTTGTGATGGAAAGCCTCATTGAATACACAATCAAACATTCCTTCACCAAGTCAAGAAAAGTTCACTTTTAATGTTTCATGGAGCAGGAGTTTACACTTTACAGACAGTTACAACATTTGAAAGGAAACTGTGAATAATTTATATCTGCTCATCATGTTGGAAGGTTTCCCTGTTTGTGAAGATAGTCACCAATGTTACTGAAGTTGAACCATGTTTGTCGCCAATTTCTTTCCTATCTTGTGTTGATGATGTTTTATCATTAATTTAGCAATGATATGAAAGGGATAAACTAACCCTTTCCTAAACTCCTCTCTGAACTTAGTCTGAGTTAATGCATATATAAAGGTGTTTGTACAACAACCCAACCTTTGCAGCATGAATCCAGTCTCTTGGACAATATATTGGGTGTTATTGACCAATGTTTCGCTATAATTATAATTGGAAAGTTGCCAAAAGAAGGAAGATAGAACATAAGTCGTCCACAAAATTATAAAACTGCCTGATATGGCGAACAGTAAAACGATGGATTTTCTTCGTATTTCCAACTCGGGATCAATTGTTCCCTCAGCATTTTTCTGAATACGAAGCCTCCTGCGGACTTTACTGGCGATCAGAATGTGTCTGATAATCACAGTGTTGAACAGGCAAATGAAACCAAACATAAACAGTGGATTAAAAACACGGACAAACCTTGCATATAATTTCCAGGTGAGCAAAGTATAAAAGTTTTGTTTGATGATACAGTACCATGGGTTATTGTTAATTATAACCATAGGATCAAACATAAAGTAACAGGGAATGCTGACTGAGCAGCTAAAAGCAGACAGAGTTACAATAACCACTGTGGCCGTTCTCTCCGTGCAATATGTTGGTTTCAGCTTTTGGCAGCAAATGGCGACAAATCGATCAAAACTGAAAGCAACAGTGAACCACAAAGACATGAACATTGCTGAATTTAGCAACACAACTCTAACACAACACACTGGAGTGTAGAATAAGAAATTTAATGGGAAATACAGATTGTTAATTTTGTTTATCAACACATCCGTGAGGACAACCAGGAGATCCGCGGCAGCCATCGCCACCAGATAGCGAGTAATGCACTTTGAGAGACCACAGTTTCCTCTTGACAGGATCACAATCGCCACCAAATTAACTGCATCAAGGAAAGAAAATAGGAAAAATTATTCACATGAATACAGGTGTGAGATGAGGAGTTAAGCGTGTGTCATATTTGGTTGCATGCATATATCACCTCACGGTTCCATTCATAGGCTGCAGGCCATCCAAAACTCTCCAGCCCATGTACTATCCCGCACCCGCCTCCGCCTCCACATAACCCCCACCCTCGCCCGTCTCCACTGGCTCCCCATCCTCCAGAGGATCGAGTTTAAGATCCTCGTCTCACCTACAAGGCCTTACACGGCCTTGCCCCATCCTACTTAACCGATCTACTCTCCCCCTACACGCCCACCCGGACCCTCTGTTCAACAGGACTTGGCCTGCTCCAAGCCCCCCGCCCAAACTGCCCCACCATCGGAGGCCGTGCCTTCAGTTTCTCCGCTCCCAACTTATGGAATGCAATCCCTCAATCCCTCCATTTCGTCTCTTCCCTTTCCTCTTTCAAGGCCGGTTTGAAGACTTTCCTCTTCGATCGTGCCTTTTGTTCCACCCCGAACTCTTTTACCTCCCCTTCGTGTTTCACCCCTTCCCAAACACTCCCCTCCCAGCTTGGGTCACACGCCTCCTGTTCAGCGCCTTGGGACGTCCTCCCAACGTGAAAGGCGCTCTATAAATGTAAATTGTTGTTGTTGTTGTTGTTTATTCTTTGAGTTGATTCAATTACTTTAGAAAATTGTCCATATCTCAAACCTTTAGCAAACCCTTTCATACAGGTTCGAATTGTGGCCTTATTGTAAGGTAGCCTGCATTAAACAAACAGCAAAATTCGTTCTCCTGATGTTTTTCCAAAGTGTTACTCTCAAACCTCACCCCGAGTTCACCAGCCACGTCCAGTTGCTCAAAGGTCCAATGCCTTTAGCTGAATGCACCTGGCTCAAATCTGGTCTAATGGTCCACTGGCATATAAGAACAGAAGAACATAAGAAGTAGGAGTAGGCCATTTGGCCCTTCGAGCCTGCTCCGCCATTCAATAAGATCATGGCTGATCTTCTCACCTAACTCTGATTACCTGCCCTATCCCCATATCCCCTAATCCCTCTAATTTTCAAAAATCTATCAGTCTCAGCCTTGAAAATGTTCAAGGACTGAGCATCTACAGCCTTCTGGGGTAGTGAATTCCATAAACTCACTACCCTCTGAGTGAAGAAATGTTTCCTCAACTCTGTTCTAAAAGGCTGACCCTTAATTTTAATTTCAGCGCCTTGGGATGTCCTCTCGACGTGAAAGGCGCTATATAAATGTAAGTTTTTTTTTTGTTGTGACCCCTGGTTATAGATACTCCTACCAGCCCCTCAGTGCCTACTTTATCCAGCCCTTTAAGAATATTATATGTTTCAATAAGATCCTCCCTAATTCTTCTGTACTCTAGAGAATACAGCCCTAGTTTATTCAACCTATCCTCATAGGTCAGTTCCCTCATCCCAGGAACTAACCTAGTGAATCTACGCTGCAACCCCTCTAAGGCAAGTATGTCCTTTTTTAAATAAGGAGATAAAAACTGCACACAATACTCCAGGTGCGGTCTCACCAAAGCCCTATACATAACACTTTCCTACACTTATACTCTAAACCTTTTGAAATGAATACTAGCATGCTGTTCGCCTTCTAGCTGGATATATCAAAAACTGCCTCTGTGCTCTGGTATCCACCAAATTGTACTTCTACTCCAGAATAATCCTGGAGGTGAAGAACAACCATAAGTTCCTGTTCTCCACAACAAACCGGCTTCTCCGCCCTACCATCTCTCAGATCCTCTCCCCCAACACCCACTGCGTGGAGATGCTGGATTTTTTCGAGTCCAAAATTGAGGGAATGCGCTCAACTGTTACCACGCTTCCAACTTCCACACCCTCTGCACCACCCACCCCACACACCAATGTCTAACCATCCCTCCTTCCACACATTCAAACCTGTCTCCCCAACCTTTGTCATCACCAATATATCCTCCATGAATGTCCTTGAAAAAGTCGTTGCCTCACTGATTTCCTGCTTTCTCTCATCAACTTCCTCCGTGATCTCCTCCAATTAGGCTTCCTTGCTGCCTACACCAAGGAAAATGCTCTGGTCATGGTCACAAATTATATCCTGACCACTCAATCGTCCACCACCTCTCCTCCCATATGAACTTTCAAGGATCTGTCCTTTACTCTTTCCAGTCCTATCTTTCACACCGCCTACACTTAGCGTCCACCAATGGCTTTTCTTCCTGCATTGTCTCATGCGGCGTTCCTCAGGTCTCTGTCCTTGGTCCACTCCTCTGCACACTCTATATGCCCACCTCTGTGACATCATCTGCAGACATGGGGTAAATTTCCACATGTGTACGGATGAAACCCAACTCTAATAAAGGAATTAAGGGGTATGGGGATAAGGTAGGTAGCTTGAGTTAGAAAGGAATATAAGCCATGATTGAATGGTGGGGCAGGATCGAAGGGCCGAATGGCCTACTCCTGCTCCTACTTCTTACGCTCTACCTTGCTGCTTCCACCCTCAAATCTCGTAATGCCAGCATCCCGAAGTTGTGCTGGTCTGTCAATTAGTTCAGGACAAGAGACAACTTTCTCCAGTTGAATGTCGGCAAGACTGATGCCCTCTCGATTGGCTCACATCGGCAGCTCCGCACCTCAGGTGCTGGCAACATCAGCATCCAAGGCTGCACTCTCCACCTCGCAAAGCCAATCAGAAGCGTATCTTTCCTCCACCACATCCACGCTATGACCACTGCTGCTTCCAGCACCTTCGCAACATGACTAGACTCTGCCACTGCCTCACGCCTCAGTCTTCCGAAACCTTGCCCACACATTCATCACATCAAGGCTCGCATTTAGAAACATCGTCCTTTTTGGCTCTTCCTTTCACAATCTGCAGATC
Source organism: Hydrolagus colliei (assembly GCA_035084275.1). Taxonomy (NCBI): domain Eukaryota; kingdom Metazoa; phylum Chordata; class Chondrichthyes; order Chimaeriformes; family Chimaeridae; genus Hydrolagus; species Hydrolagus colliei. Next base: position 1,776,720 of record CM068775.1, on the reverse strand, counting down.
ATCCAGAACTCTGCAGCTCATGTCCTCACCCGCATCAAGCTCTGTGACTGCATCTCACTCTTGCTCGGCTCCATTGGCTCACCATTCCCAGAATTCAGGATCCTCATCCTCACTTTCAGGTCCCTCCTATCTCTCCATCCTGCTGCCCACTATGATCCTGCCCACCCATTCAGTTCATTGGTCTCTGGTCTGTTCTATGTCCCCTGCCTGTCCCACCCTACCATCGTCGGTACTCCATCCCACAGTCCTTCACATGGATTTCTCCCTTGCCTCCCTCAAATCTGGTATCAAGACCCTCCTCTTTGATCGTACCTTCCGCTCCCCTCACAACTCTCTCCCTCCCCACCTAACTCTCTCTCGCCAATCCCCCCTACTGCTCTACCTTGCTCAAGTCCCGATCCAAATGTTCAGTGCCTTGGGACGACCACCCAATATGAAAGGATCTCAATAAATGTAATTTTGCTCTTTTTTTAATATTCAAATCCCAGCAAAATGGTTCAAAAATATTATAGTACAATTAATCAGTGCCTGCTCTGAATATCTCAGCTAGGGTAAAAGCCACAAATTATGTGTCCATTTTTTATTCTGTTTTATTGAATTCAGAAAAGTTATTATGGAACCACATATATTTACTAGAGAGAATTGAGATATTTTGGCTCTTTGAGTCTGCACCAGCTCTCTGATCAAATTATACATTTAGATTCACAGCCTTGGTTATCCCCATTTCTGTAGCCAAGTCTGTAGCTGAGTGATTAGAGCATTCACCGAGTGCTCAAGCAATTCATCTGGGTTTGATTCTAGGCAGGTCAGGGCAAACCTTCAGCAAGTTTCCTTACTCCAACACTGGTAATAATCCATCATCAATAGATCATAAAATTGATCATTTCAATCTATGATAATTTGTAGACACGGAACCACACAATTAGCTGTCGCCTTTCACCAACAGTTATTTCACATTACCAGATATTCTTTGAATTGCTTTGAGATTTCCAGTTTGAGATTTCCAGAAGACATGATAAGGCACTATATCAAGTGCCAATTGAACTCATCTATTCGCGATTGGCATTACATGAAAACAAATAGAATTACCAGGAATTCCAAAAGCTCCCAGAATGGGGTAGTAAATAGCTACTATAGTGTATAGTGTTGGAAATTCCATGCCCTGTTTTACACTCTGGTGTTTCCTGGTGAAGTGGAGGCTTCAATGTACTCACTGAGCTCACACTGAAATAAATTTGTACTTATAGCGAATGTGAAGGTGCAACTTGAATAATGAATGCTAATAGTTCCAGACCAATGAACAAACAAGAGTGTTTTCACATGAGAATTGTACACTGCTCGGTACACAGAGGCATGTGGCATAAGTTTTGTCCATCTGGGAATCGAACCCAGGCCACTGGCTTACTTGGTGAATGCTCTAAACACTGAGCTACATGACTGGACAATATAAATTGTGGCAAATGATTTTTTAAAATTGAAAATCTGAAAAAAACATAAAATTTCCTGAACTCTGCCGTTCTCTTTCCCAATACTGTCTTGGCCTCATAGTGATACACAACAGGAATCCACAGAGTCAGGGGATCCTCTGTCTAATCATGATAATGTAACCACTTTACCAACTAAGTACTTTTGCATTTCTACTGTCAGCGATTGTCAGTGAATCGGCAGCTGTGGCTTCTTTGTAATCTTTGATTATAACAATCCTTGCATGTGATATAGCGCCTTTTCATGTCTTCTCGACATTTCAAAGCACCTCACAGAATATAACATAATTATTGACTGTATATTTGTGGGCCAAACATGGCATCCAATTGCTTGCAGCTATATCCCACAAACAGTAGTGGATTGAAATGATCAATTTTATTATTTTTTGTGAGAGATTATTATCAGGCATGTGGAGTGAGGAAACTGTTCACCCAAGTTTTCACCCTGTTGTTCTGGGAATCAACCACCATGTATCTCACTTTTAAAATCATTGCTCTAACCACTGAGTTACAGGATTGCACATCGAGCTACAGAACTTTACAAAGAATGTTGATTTTCTATAAGTATACAATGTCATCAACTCTACTGTTTTGAGACCAATTTCTAAGCCATCATAATTCATCACCTACCCACCTTCAACCACAGTATAATCTGGTATTTATGTATCAAAGTTTCTTAATGAAATATATCTATAATTATGACCTATAATGATATCTTGACAGCTGGGTGTCACAAACCCATTATCAAGCTCAAAGCAAGTTAGTGAGGTACATGCTACCCACACATGGGAATTGCTATGTTTGGAATGGAATGAACAAGCTTTACCAGGAGGACACATCCTGTTTACCTGATTCCAGACATTATTTGGACCAGGTCAGCCAGACCCAAAGCTGAGGAACCAGAGTGTGAGCTTTGGGGGAACTGCTGGAGTTTAACCAACTGAAACCACAGAGCTGAGAATTGAAAGCAGCCTCTGGTGTGTTTGTAATCTGTTTGAATATTTTAGGAAAAGTATTGGTGATGGAAACAACAACAAAAATTACAGTTCTATGAATTTCATAGAATTATGATTCTATGATTCTATGATATGTATAGAGCCTTTCATGGAATTGTAGAATCTTACGGCACAATAGGAGACCATTTGGCCCTTCATGTCCATGTCATCTCCTTGAAAAGAGCAATTCAATCCCACTCACCAGCTATCTCCACATGACCGCTCAAACCTGTCCTCCCCAAATAAATGTCTAGCTCTCTTTTAAAAGCCTTTCAAATCGGGAGGACATCCTATGATATCTCTGCGACTACAAATCTCACACACGTTTACAAGATGGTATTCCGGAAAAGACTGCACACATCATGTGGTTTATTAGTAACCAACTCTTGTCACTAGTTGGCGCTATCACAGCTCCTCCCTCCTAAATGAAGAAGTTACAAATACTGACATTCAAAATGTGATGTTATAGATTTGTGTACATCATGTTTCAACTCTGACATAGAAATAAAGACGATTTGTAACACCATTTCCATTTATTTTAACATAATATAACTCTGAATAAATATAATATTTTTCTTACACATCAAATTACAAATCAAACTTAACCACTGGTTTTCTGCTTCTAACTGGATAGCTTCCCTGTCCGAAAGTTTCAGGACCCATGGTAGCACTTGGATTCGTTATGTGTTGAGTCTGGCATTCACCTTGACCTTCACTCCTAGTCTCCAGTTCCTTCGTCATGTTCTGTTGACTATTACTTGGAACTGAACCTTTATTTTCATTCACATTTGACCTCTTGTCTTCTGTTGAGTCTTCTGGTAACATTACTGATTCATTTATTGGTCTACAATCAAGACTGTCTGGTTCATCAGATTGACTCATTTCTTTCCAATTTTCCTGTGCTTGTGTATTCATGATCGATATGAACAAACCTGAGCTTGCCACTTTGAAACATCTTGACCAAATATGTACGAGGTCCACATACTTTCACTACTCTTCCTGGTAACCACTTCGCCCATTTGTGATGATGGTTCTTCACTTTAACCTTCTGGTTCAACTTCAGACTTTTTTCTTTCACTCTACACCTATTCATGGTTCTCTCTCTCTCTCTCCTGTTTTCCTTCTACAGTCTGTGCTAAGTTTGGTTTTAGCAATGAGAATCTTGTTCTCGGTTGCCCCTTTAGGAACAATTCAGCTGGTGTTCTGCCTGTAGAGGTATGAGGTGTGTTTCGATAAGTTATCAAAAAGTTTGCTAATTTGTGAGCCAATGATAACTGATGTTTCTTAGGGTTTGCATCTAGTATTTGCTTCACTAGTGCGCGTTTGACAAGTTGCACTGTGCGCTCTGCAGCACCATTTGAAGCTGGATGGTATGCAGGTACTCTAGTGTGCTTCATACCATTCTTTTTCATGAATTGCGTGAACTCTTCTGAACAGAATTGTAGTCCTTTGTCGGACACGATTTCCTCTGGAAATCCATATGAAGCAAACAACCTTCTCAAACATCCAAAGTTTTGCTAGATGCTGTTGTGTTAATTGGAAACACCTCAACCCACTTGGAATGACTATCTTTCACAATGAACAACTGCTGTCCATTTAGACCTGCAAAATCTATGTGTAACCTTTGCCACACTCTGGCTGGCCATTTCCATGATTGTAGTGGTACTGGTGGTGGACTCTTTCCAACCGACTCACATAAACTATACAGTTTTACTGTGTTTTCAATGCCTTTACCCAAAGCTGGCCACCATAGGTAGCTTCTAGCTAGACTCTTGGTCAGACACATCCCTAGGTGTTGATCATGAAGATCACCTAACAACTGTACTCTGCACCTTTCAGGGATTACCACTCCAGCTCCCCACATGACACATCTTTGATCATTTGACAATTCATGTCTCCTAACAAAGTATGGCCTAATTTCTTCTTCTGTCTCAGTTATATGACTAGGCCACCCACTGACAATATAGTCATGCACCTTGGATAAAACCCTGTCCCTATGAGTTGCCTTGCTGATATCACTTGATGTGACTGGTAGCTCTTCAATATGGGAAAAATAGAACACATCTTCCCTGTTGGGTTTCACTTCTGATGCAAAGGGTAACCTTGACATTGCATCCGCATTACCATGGTCTGCTGACCTATGATATTGTATGTCATACTGGTATGTTGACAAGATCAATTACCATCTTTGCATTCTGGCTGCTGCTCGAGTAGGTACCTGTGATTTTGGATTTAGGATGGCTGTCAAAGGCTTATGGTCAGTTTCAATGATGAAATTGCGACCATACAAGTATTTGTGGAATCTCCTAACTCCAAAAATCAATGCCAAAGCTTCTCTCTCTATTTGGGCGTAGTTTTTCTCACTACTGCTCAAAGTTCTAGAAGCGAAAGCTATCGGTCTCTCTTCCCCTGTTTCTAACACATGAGAGATAAACGCACCAAGAGGCATCACATGCTAGGCTTGATTGTCTTTGTGATATCATAGTGTACCAGCATTGTATCATCTACCAGCTGTTTTTTACACAACTTGAAAGTCTGGTCACATTCACGTGTCCATTTCCATGGTACATCTTTCTTCAAAAGCTCATTCAAGGGGTGTATAAAGGATGCCAAATTTGGAATGAATGTTCCATAATAATTCAAGAATCCCAAGAATGATCGTAGCTCAGATGTGTTTCTGGGAATGGGCGTGTTCCTGATCGCCTCAACCTTACTCTGAGTTGGGTGCAACCCATCTTTGTTTACCTTGTGCCCTAGGTACTCTACAGACTCTTTAAACATATCACTTTTGTAAGCCTGTGTCGCCTTTCATCATGAACCTGCCTATTTGGCGCAGAGATGAGTGGTCATCAAGGTAGCATATTACCCCATCGATTCCCTCTAGAATCTGAGTCATGACCCCTTGGAAAATTATTGGGCTTGACGCAACACCAAATGGTAGCCTATTGTATTGATACAGGCTCATATGAGTGTTGATAGTCAAGTATGCCTTTGACTTCTCATCTAACTCTAACAGGCGTTTGACAAGTCCATTTTAGAAAATACTTCACCACTTACCAATGTGCTGAACAAATCTTCTACATTTGGTAACGTGTCAGGTGGACTACACTCTTTTATATTCGAGATATAAAAGAGAGACCACGGAGAGATCGACTTTCATGTAAGACGGCTTTATTAAGACCACAAGCATGCTACCACAGTGGTCACGAGAAGGTGCTATAACCGTTACATCTACATATCAAGGCATGGTGATTAGCATAATCCTACATCTCCCCCCCAAGTACAGACAGGTGTACTTTAAGATCACTGAAAAATTAAGGCGATCAGGAGGTTTCACTACACGTCCATGTGTTGTCATCACAGCTGGTGGTTGAACACTCGGTGTTTGTGACAATGATGGAGACGGTGAGAACTTCTGAGGTGAAGTTGCGGTCTGTTCTGTTACATCAGTAGGTGTAGTTGGTGGAGGTTCCAGTAGTGGTTTGTTAGGTGGTGCTTTAACCAAGGCTGATCGGTTTCATCGAACTGTGCAGTCGTCATAAAGAAGAAGATTGTCGAGGACAGAGAGATGACTTTTACTTTCCCAGTACTGGCGAAGTAGTGGTGTGTGTGGCATGTAAGCAGGCCAACCACTTAAGCAATACTCTTTGATCTGCGCGCACTCTTCATCCACTTTTTGAGCTGCGGCGATGTCAAGTTGGCATCATCTACTCGCTGGTAGTGTATTCATTGTATGATTCGCAAAAGTTTCAATTTCTGCTATCAGCGCAGTGTCGGATTCCTCGGGTGTGCCGACAGGAGTACGGGATAGTGCATTGGGCGTGTTCTGGTGTTTGCCTGGAACGTACTGGACTGTTGGACATCAGACGAAGGCGGAATTGCTGTATGCGTGGAGGCATCTTATCAAGTTCCTTCATCTGCAGAAGGGACACAAGTGGTTTGTGATCTGTCTCGAGGATGAAGTGAAGTCCTAGTACATAGTCAGAGAACTTCTCACAAGCTCAGGTTGCAGCTAGTGCTTCTTTTTCGATTACTACATATCGCTTCTCTGTGTCACAGAGAACGTGATGCATAGTAGATTGGATAGCGTTTTCCATTGTCTTGCATCTAAAGAAGAATGGCACCAATGCCAGATGCTGAAGCGTCAGTGGCAACGAAGGTTGGACGTTTTGGGCCATAGTGAGTGAGAACCGCAGATGAAAGTAGCAAATCTTTCACGTTTTGAAATGAACTCTGCTGTGCGTTACCCCAATACCATGCTGTCTCTTTCTGTAGCAGCTGGCGTAATGGCTCGTTGATCTCCGCCAACCTAGGGACAAACTTCCCAAGTTGGTTGACCATTCCCATGAATCTCTGGAGCTCAGTGATGTTTGATGGGACTGGATACTCTGCAATGGCTGTCGTCTTGCGTTGATCAGCATGTAGGCCTGCTGCGTCTATCACATGACTTGATGGAGCAGATGGAGAATTCACATTTGTCATTGCCCAGCTTCGAGTAGTCGCTGCAAGATTGCTCTCACATGATGGTTGTGTTCAACTTGTGTGGCACCGTGAATGAGAATGTCATCCATATGGCAAATGACACCATCGAGGCCAATGACGATACCAGACATGGTTCGTTGGAAAATCTCTGGTGCAGAACTAATGCCGAATGGTAGCCGGTTGAAGCAGTAATGACCTGAAGGTGTGATGAATGTAGTCAGAAGTTTTGAATCTTCATCATGCGGTATCTGCAAAAATCCACTCTTTGCGTCTAGCTTGGAGAAGATTTTACTTTTCCCAAGCTTAGCCAATCTCGTGTTTGCTGCATTTGATTGCTCGACTTTAAGCTGTTGTCATTGGATGGAGTTTTACGTTTCGTGACATGATTGATGCTAGTGGACCTGATGTCACCACGACAATGTCTCGGCTGTTATATCTTGCCTCTGACTGATGGCATATATGGACCGCTTTGTCAAGCGTGAGTTCCGGTTGGGCCTGTAGAGAATCTGACAATTTTTCATCCAGCACTGCAACAAAAATTCTGTCTCTCAAGCTGCCCTTGAGCTCGCCATATTGACAGTTATCCGCTAGTCTAAACAAATCTTGTAGGAAAACATCAATGGATTCGCCTGGCACTTGTTTTCGCCTGTTAAACCGAACCCTCTCCACGCTCGCATTTCATCTGCCTTCATAATGTTCAGTTAGCGCTTTAACTTCATCATATGTTGCAGTTTTCTCATCTATTCACAGAGTGATTATAATGTTATCAGCGCAATCTCCCATGGAAAATAGGAGTGCGCTCACCTGTTTTATGTCTTCTTTTTCATTGAGACTTGAGGCGATGCGATAACGTTCAAAATGATTGATGCATTTAAGCTACAATTCATATTGGTCTGGTCCATTTCCGCCCTCAAACTTGCTTGGCAAATTAATCTGGGTCGACAGATGTGTGTCCATGTTGTGGGTTTAACTTTCGGACCGCTGCCACCATGTTATATTCAAGATATAAAAGAGAGACAGTGGAGAGATCGACTATCATGTACGACGGCTTTATTAAGAAGACCACAAGTATGCAATTCCATGTGCTACCGCAGTGGTCATCTACATATAAGGGCATAGTGATTAGCATAATCCTACACACTCAAGAAATCAATTCACTGTTACCTTGTAGTCCCCACAAATTCTGATACTGCCATCAGATTTTGAAACTACAACAATTAATTTGTTGTACTTTACTGAAAATGTTCTCTTTTTCCAGTCTTTTTAATTATTTTTCTACTTTTTCTCTCATTGCGTATGGCACTGGCCTTGCTTCACCTTGCACTATCACTGAACACTGTTGGATGCTTATTTATCACCTCTTCCTGTGTTGCGAATGAGATTTGCACAATGAAGATTTCTTGCCAATCTAATTTCAGCGAGTTCATCCCATTTCTACCAAGTTGTTTTTCCCTTCACCACAAAAATTGGCAAATCCGCAATTGATCCTTGTATGTAACACTCTACCCACAACTGGGATGATCTCTCCTCCATAGCTACGCAGCTCGACCCTTACTGTTTGTAGCTTATTCTTGCTCAGCTTTTCTCGATACAGTGTTTCAGACACCACACTGACTGCTGCTCCAGTATCAACTTCCATGATTACTGGGACTCCATCCAATGTTACTTGGATCTTGATGCCATGAAACTTGCTACTGGACACTTTTGTGTTGTAGATCGTGTTGATCTCCACTAGCTTTTCAGAGTCCTCACTCTCCTGGTGTCGCTCGACCATATGCAGAACCTAACGATTTTTCTTGACCGCATTCGTCCTCTTGGTCTTGAAACAAGCCTTCGCAAGATGCCCAGTCTCATGGCATGAATAACACTCCGCTTTCATGAAAGGGCAAGATTGTGCTGGATGAGAAGCCGGACATCGAGAGCATGACTTTGCATTATTCCAGCTACTCTTCCTTGGAGGTCGACTCACAGGTGCTTTGAATTTCGGTTTGCACACCTGCAGCTTGTTTACCTTCCCCGCTGTTGGGCAATAACTTGTTCGAACTTCTTTTGAATCTCTCTCAGCCATGTCCATAGATAAGGCAGTTTTACATGCTAATTCAAATGTTAGCTGTGACATTGTCATTAATTTGCTTCAGATACGGCTGCTTTTCAGTCTGCACACAAACCTATCTTGTAACGCACGGGCCTGGAAATCTCCAAAATTGCAGTGGATCGACAGCTTTTTCAACACGACGATAAAACTGCCAATGTTTTCCTCTGGTAATTGACACCTGGTACCAAATCGGTAACTTTCTGCAATCTCTAATGGTTTTGGGTCACAGTGTTCTGTAAGCTTTTCAAGGATGTCCTTCAATGGTGTGTCCTTAGACTTAGCTGGGGTTAACAAATTCTTCATTGTTTCATACACATCGGGACCCACTTCTGTCAGAAAGATTGCTCTCATTCTTTATTGCACTGCTGTATTTACACTTGCAGCATTATTTTCAGAAGCTTGAATTTCAACAATATTATTGGCAGCAAAGAACATCTACAACCGCTCAATGTAAACACTAAACGTTTCCTGGCTTTGTTGAAACTCACCCAATCGTCCGATGTATCCAATGGGAGTCATCATTTTTGGATTTCTTTTAGTATCAGTTTCACCACATGTGAAAGCAAACTTTACTGGATTTGTAGCTCTCAATCAAAATGAAAAGTCTTCACACACTCAGCACTTTGCAGAGTCCTTGTTCTACAAACAGAAATAGCTAGGGAATGCATTATCCCACCCTTGTCGCCAATTTGTAATATCTCTGGGACAAGTATCACACACATTTACGCTCTGATGTTCTGGAAAACGACTGCACACATCATGTGGTTTATTTACATTTATATACACTGGTCACTAGGTGGCGTTATCACAGCTTCCAATCCATAAAATCCAACTGATTTAAAACTCCCGCATTCTCACCTGCACCAAACTTTGCTCCCCCATTACCCCTGTCCTTGACAGACTTCATTGGTTCCTGTCCCGAAGAAGATCGATTTTAAGATCCTCACCCTTGTTTTCCAATCCCTCCACTCCTCTGCAACTGCCTACATCTCCGAACTCCTCTCTCCTCAAACCAGCACCCATTGCCTTAACTCCACAACATCTGGCCTCGTCTTTGTCCCCCGAATCCTTCGCTTCACCATTGGCTACCGTGCCTTCAGCCACTATGCCCTGAGGCTCTATAATTTCCTTCCTCACTCCCTTCACCTCTTCCCCTCTCTTCCCGGTTTCAGGTCTCAGCTTAAGACCTTTCTCTTTGAATGCACTTTCAGTGACCTTTCTCCCCCTGCCCATGGCTCGCCCCCCGGATCTGTTATTGTGAAGCGCTCTGAGACGCCGTCCTGCGTGGAAGTCACTATATAAATCAAAGTTGTTGTTGTTGTTAAATTTAGTCTTGATCTTCCTTTAAAAGTTGGAATGTGGTTTGCGACTTCAAGTTCCAATTTCTTCCTTTCTCCCGTCTTTTTCAAACCGATCTCTGCTTACATTGCTATACAAATGTAATTTTATTCTTGTTGCTGAAACAACATATTACATTTGTTGTAGTACACGTAAATCACTATCTCACATAAAGACTGTGCTTGGAGCCTTGGATAGTGGTCTGGGAAGAGGTGAAAGAGCAGGTATTGCATCTATTGTCTTTTGCAGGATGGTTCCTTTGTAAAAATAAAATACAACACAGCTCCCTCACCAGCTCCCTCCCAAATTCCATGAAAAAACTACTGATAAGGAATGAAAACAAAGGTTTCAGTAAATCTTTTGTTTCTTCTGCGAAGCTACTCACAATCAGCTCCCATCATTTGTGATTGATCACGTCTCCAATATATACATATATATTTGACATATTATTTAACACATTAATTACAGAATTTTACAAATCTAATTCCCTTTTGAAAGTAGTTGTTGAATCTGTTTCCTCACACTTTCAAGCAGTGTATTTCACTCAACATGAAAGGCGCTATATAAACGTACGTTTTGTTTGTTTTTGTAACAACTCTCTGTATAAATACATTTCTCCTCATCTACTATGGTTCTTTTGACAATTAACTTAAATTTATGTGCCCTGGTTGCTAACCCAACTCCCTGTAGTAACAGTTTCTACTCTACTAAAAACCCTCATAATTTTTGAACACTGCTATGAAATCTCCCCTTAACCAGCTCTGCTCCAATGAGAAAAATCGCAATTTCTCGAGTCTCCACATAACTAAAGTAATCAACCCTGGTACCATTCTGGTAATATCCTCTGCTCCCCATCCAATGCCTTAATATCCTTCCTGAACTCTGTTGCCCAGAATTCGAAACAATACACCAGCTGAGGCCTAACCAATGACTTGGAAAGGGATAGCGGAACCTCCTTGGTTTGGACTGTATGCTTCTATTTAGAAAGCCAAGGATCCCATATGCTTTATTAATTAATAGCTCGATCAATATGTCCAGATCGTATCAGTGTGTGCACCCCCAGGTCTCTCTGCTCCTGTATCCCAGTTACAACTATAACATTTATTATACATTGCCGCTCCAATTTCTACTGCTCAAAAAGCAACACCTCACATTTCCCTGCATTAAAATTCACCTGCCACGTATCTGCCCATTTTACCAGTCTGCAGTCCACCACCAATCTCCTCACAGTTTGCCACATTTTGTCATCTGCTTTAAAATTTTGCTCTCTCTATACCCAATAGAGTGGAAGCAATACTGAACACTTTGGTTGAGTCTAAAAAAAATCACCATCACTACCCTCTGCTTTCTGTCTCCCAGCCAATTTTGTATCCACGTTAACACTATCCCGTTTATAACATAGGCTTCAATTTTACTGACTCGTCTATTATGCAGCAACTTAAACACAATATTACCTCCATTAACTTTATCAATGCTATCCATTAAATCATTAAAAACTCAATTGGGTTTGTCACACACAATTCAATTTTAACAAATCTCTGCTCACGGTCATTAATCAAGTTAAATGTTTCCAAATTAAAATTTATTTTGTCTAGGATTAGACATTTTCTAGATGTCTTAAAGTGCTTCACTGATGCTACTGTAAAGTGAATTGACTGTACATTTGTGGGCGAATTGTAGCAGCCAATTATGCATAGCAGTGTCCCACAAAGAGTTGTCGGTTGAAGTGATAAATTAACTATATATTTGTTAGGGATTATTTTCAGAAATATGGAGTAAGGAAATTTGCCCAAGGTTTCACCCTGCTTGGAATTGTACCCAGGTCTCTTGCTTATAAGGCGAGTTCTCTAACCACTGAGCTACAGGACTCGGTCCTGCATGGGATGTAAGAATTGGTACCTCTCAGACCTCAGGCAATACTCTCATTTACAAGGAAGATTGAAAGATTGTGGCCAAATCCACTGTAATTTCCATTCTAACGTCCCTCAGAAACTGAGGAAGACTTCCACGGGATCAGGTGACTTTTCTACTTTGTGTGCTGCTAACCTCCTAAGTTGCTCCTCTCTATTTTTTATCACATTCAATTTCTCTATCTCCTCCTTTACTGTGACAGTGGCAGTATCTTCTTTTGTGAGGGCAGAAGGTACAGTACTCATTCACTACCACAGCCATTCCCTCTGTGTCCACAAGAAGTTTTCCTTTTTGGTCCCACCCTTGCTTTGACCATATGTTTACTACATATGTGCTGATAGAAGACTCTAGTATTCCTGTTTATGTCACCCACTAATCTTTTCACATCTACACTTATTCTCCTCCAATGGGTTCTCCTCCAGCCCACACACAGTCACATGCAGCATTCCCCAGGACTTTGCCCTTAGCCCCCTGCACTTCACTCTCTACACTCTCCCCCTGGACGATATCATCCATAGACATGGGGTACATTTCCACATCTACGCAGATGAAACCCAACCCTACCTATCCGCATCAACCCTCGATTCCAGGACCACTGGCTTTCTGACTGCATGTGTGTCCAACATTGAGTCCTGGACGAGGGCAAATTTCCTACAACTCAATGTCAACAAGCCCTCCTGATTGGCTCATGTCAGCACCTCTGCACCTCACGCACTGACAACATCAGCGTTCAAGGCTGCTCTCTCCACCTCTCTAAGCCAATCAGGAATCTGGGCATCTTGTTCAACCCTGAACTATCCTTCCTCCCCCAAATCTGCTCCATGACCAGCACAGCCTTCCATCACCTCTGTAATATTGCCAGACTCTGCCACTACCTCACCCCTCACGCCGGCAAAAATCTCATCTATGCCTTTATCACTTCCATGCTCGACTACGGGAACTCTCTCCTCGTCGACCTCCCCATCTCCTCCCTTCATGGGCTGCAGATCATTCAGAATTCTGCAGTTCATGTACTCTCCCGTACCAGGCTTCGCGACCACATCACTCCCACCCTCACGCGTCTCCACTGGCTCCCCTCACACAGACCATCGAATTCAAGATCCTTGTTCTCACTTTCAAGACCATTCAACGGCCTTGCCCCCGCCTATCTCTCTGACCTACTGTCTCCCTATCAGCCACCCGTCCCTTCCATTCAGCAGAATCAGGCCTGCTCTGCTTCCACTTCCCTAACCGCCCAACCATCGGCGGCCGGGCTTTCAACCTCTCTGCTTCTACACTGTGACACTCCATCCAGCATCCCCTCCACCTCGCTTCCTCCCTTTCCTCCTTCAAGACCTTCCTCTTTGATCGTGCCTTCAGCTGTCTGACTAACTCTTCCCCTTACCCCAACCTCCCCCCCACCCCCCAGCTCGAGTCCCGACCTGACTGTTCAGCGCTTTTGGACGTCCTCCTGACTTGAAAGGAGCTCTATAAATGCAATTTTGTTGTTTGTTGATCCTTTTGCAATGTACCTCTGCACTTCTATATCCTGTTTGATTCTCTAATGTATTTTCAACCTACATTGATTGTAAACCTTTCATTTTAATTCCAATTTCCATCGTGATCCGGGGACCACCTACAATGGATGCCCTACTATTCCCCCTCATGGGAATGTGTTTGATGTGCACAATCACTACCTCCCGCTTAAATGCCCCGATTGCTCATTTACCATTTTCCTGTCAATTTTTGTTCCTAATCCAATTAGGCCAGGTCCCTTTTCAACCACCTTATAGTTGAATATCTTCAGCTTTGGAGCCTTCAGCATGGAGTCCAATAGTTCAGTTGTTAGAGCACTTGTCTCACAAGCTAGAGACCTGGCTTTTTTTTGTGGGATTGTGAGTGGGGGCAGGGGTGGGGATGATATCAGACAGGCTCACCACCTCCTCCTCCTCCTTCTCAGGATCAGCACCACACACAGACACGGAGAGACACGCACACACACCAAATAGGAACATACTCTCAGAAAGAGACACACATCCACTCAGAAACACAGAGACATTCTCACCTGGAAAGGCACACACTCACACTCCAACACATTTACACTTGTCTAGTGCCTTCACATCACGAGGATGATCAAAGGCGTTGGACAGCCAATGTTTCATTCCTGAGCTGAATTTGGGGATGGGAACGGTGGAGGGAAAGGAGGAGGGGATTTGAGGTGACCGATGGTGACACACATCCACTCATAAACACAAAGAAATATCACACACAGACAGGGAGACACATATTCACAGAGACACTCCAACAAACATATACATATAGAAGAGATACAGACACACTCACAGAGAGACAAACACACAGACAATCACAATGGATCTCAGAGTGTAGCCCATTTGTTGCTTGCACTGTTCATGCGCAGGTGCGTCCAGAGCCACTCTGCCCACAGTGGTGTCAGGTAAACAGCGAGCCCATGAGGGCTAGAAACTATATTTATTCTGGGTTTGTGGCTGGCGAGAGCCATTGTAGCAGGAAACGTGCAGAATCACTTTTCTATTCTCCCAGGTCACAGCTTAATTCACTGGTGAAATCCCTGAAGCAGAAACATTCACATGATCTCCAGCTGAGCTGCCCGCTCAGGGTATCTGAGACACATTGACAGCCTAAGTGGAAAATCATTTGCTCCCTCGTGTCTGTGCTGGTGCTCACTCCCCCCCACCTCAGCTCCATTATCACTTTATTCTGCTCGTTCACCATTGTGTCTGTGATGGTACTTTTAGCCACTACATTCCTAACTTCTGCAAATCCCTATCTCAGCCCCTCTGCCTTGCTCACTCTTTGCACATCTTTCAATTCCAACTGAAGACACACGCGTTTGACCAATTCTGTGGTAATCTCCCTGGTGCCTTGCTTTACATCCATCCCCATGATGCTACAGAGCTTTGAGTCCTGTCTGTGCTGCTGCTTGCTCCACTTTGCAGCTCTCTAATCTAACCCCATTTACTGCTCTCTTCCCCATCGGGTCTGTGCTATTGCGTGCTCCCTGCTGGAGCTCTATAATACAATTAATCTGCATTTTCTCAAAACCTTAAATATTTTTGTCCCATATTTGTCGAATTCTCAGTAAACACTACTGTTGGAAGAGCCAGGCATTCCACACTACAACACTGTTTGTAAGGTGTCTCCTCTAAATTACAGCTTGTTTCCTCTTATGATAACCTTACTTTGTGTCCACTTATGGAAAAAAGGATTAAGGGATATGGGGATAAGGCAGGTAGGTGGAGTTAGATTAGAAGATCAGCCATGATTTTATTGAATGGCGGAGCAAGCTTGAAGGGCCGAATGGCCTACTCTTGCTCCTAATTTGTATGTCTTATGTGTCTCGTCACTAATCAGTTGTCATTTGGAGGTTCGGTGTGGAACTTGGTAAAAAGACAAGTTACATTTGCCACATCTTCATTTCCCCAAAGTCTGACTGCTCGCCTTCAACGTGGATTAGTTCAGGTAGAATATGGAGCCACATGGACAGGATGTTACTTTACAAACCAATATCTTGTAGATGAGAAAAACTCCTCCAACACAGGCCAGGCTTCCCAGAGCTGTTCCCACAGTGATCCAGACCTGTTCTCTGCTCACTGTATCCAAACAATGTGAAGAAAATGAAAGAAACAGAGCATCGCAATAACTGACAATTACACACTGTAACACATGTAAACAAAAAGCAAAACAAGATACAGTAAAGGCCCGGCACCCTTGGGACCTGGCCAATGCTGGTTAAATGGAATGCCGGATATTCCGGCGGCCAGCTGCCAAAAATGCAACACAAAAATCATAAGCTTTTTTTTAAACATACCATCTTAATAATAGACTAAATAGTAACAGAATATTGTATAGATACTGACCAATAAGCAATAAATATCGATTACAGTCTATAAACACAGCACACAATCACAAAGCAAACTTCTACAATGGCGGATGCTAGTGGCTTAAAGTGGTACTGTTGGTTTTTCCTCTTTTTTTTCTTTCTTTCTCTACCTCCTCCCCTCTCTCTCTTTCACATACACATTCAGGCAGTCTGGCATCTCATTGGCTCCAAACGCAACCGCACTGCTCTCCTCTTATATCCATCTAAATTAATCAACTCACACCCCCTCCCTCTCTCACCTCCTCTCCCCCACCTCTCTCTCCCACTCCTCTCTTTCTCACCCCCTCTTTCTGCCAGCCTCTCTCCTTCTCCCACTCAACTGCCCACCCAAACAGTGTATAAACCCATGATACAGTCAGCCTATACAGGCAATATGTAGTATCCATCGGAGGGAGGGAGGGAGGGGAAGAGATAGAAAGAGGGAGAGAGAGAGAGAGGGGAAGGAAGGAAAGAAGGAAGGAAGGAAGGAAGGAAGGAAGGAAGGAAGGTAAAGAAAAAGAGGGAGAGAGAAAAAGAAGAGAGGAAAGGAAAACTGACAGCGGCTTTAATAAAAAAAAACTGGAAGTACCACTACCAGGAGCATTCAGAACTAATTGTACTGTACTCCCGTGCGACAATCGACTCATTAAATGCGCCACCGAGATTGTGCCAGATAAGATTTGGTTATTCGAATGGGGACATTTTTTTTCAGTTGCTGGTTATACAGAAGTTATGGTTGATCAGGTCATGGATAAACAGACTTTTACTGTAGTAAATTTACATTACAGAGTTCATTTCACACAAACCAATGTAGAAGTTGGAATTGGGATGTGCTACCAACATGAAGGCCATACTCTTTGGCTCTCGTCGAATCCCATGGCTCTCATATCCTCCACCGACCTGACATGCTGCCAAACATCTCCAAACCCATATGCAACTTAGGCATCATTTTGACATCCTTCCTCCTCCACATCCAGTCCCTCACCAGCACCGCTTTCTTCCATCTCCGACACATCGCTAGTTTCCGCCAATATCTCACTCCAAAAGCTGCCACAACCCTGGTCCATGCCTTTATCACCTCATGGCAAGACTATTCCAATGTCCTATTCAATTGTCTTCTCTCTGTAATTAATGTGTTAAATAATATCTCAAATATATTAGCAGATATACATATATGAGACATATCTAATCAATCGTATGTGATAGGACTTAGTTATCATAAGCTTTGCAGAAGAAACAAAAGATTGTTTATCAACAACAAAGTGTTTCAGTCCTCATCAATAATTTTCTCATGGAGAAATGGTCTGCAGTTTGAGAGGGAGCTGTGTTGCATTTGCTTTTGCACAGGAACCATCTTGCAAAGGACAATCAGTGATAGGTGACCTAATGAACTGGATAGAGATTGATTCAAGAAAGAAGTATGAGAAAGGATAAACTGGAACTGGATAGAGATTGATTCAAGAAAGAAGTATGAGAAAGGATAAACTGGAACTTGGATTCACAAATCCATGTTCTAGCTTCAGAAGAATGGGAAGATCAAGACTTTGAGTGGAGTAACTGTAGACATACAATGGTACTTGTATATCGAACTGGGAATGGCATAACAATACATGGATACTTTCGGATGTCAAACTGGAAACCATACACCAATACTTGGATACCTATTGATGGATTTATATTTGGATTAATATGGTGATTAAATTGGACTTCAACGTGGATTAGTTCAGACAGAATATGGAGCCACATTTGAGGGGGGATGGGAATGTAAAAAGCAGTGGTCCAGAAAAAGGAGGGATAAGACGGGGGTAAAATACAGAACAGGCTGTCTTGGGAGTGCAAGCAAGATTGGTCAGCATGCTCAAGTTGCTGCTAGGGGATATGATGGACGAGCAGTAACGGAGACCTGGCTCAAACAAGGGCAGGAATGGGAACTGAACATACCTGGCTATAATGTATTCAGGAGGGATAGAGAAGGAATAAATGTAGGCGGAGTGGCAATATTAATCGAAGACACAGTTACAGCCTTAGAAAGGGATGAGGCGCAAGAAGGCCTAAACACACAATCTGGTTAGAGTTAAGGAACAAAAAAGGAGCTGTTACACTGTTATTCTATAGACCACCAAATAGTGGGAAGGAGATAGACGAGCAGATCTGCAAGCAAATTTCAGAAAGCTGCAAAGCCAATAGAGTAGTCATAATGGGGGACTTCAATATCCCAACATAGACTGGCAAAAGCAAGAGTATCTAATGATGTTGTGATCACTATTGCCCAGATGCCCTCCGACTGAAACCTGCTCCACTTGCCCCATTTCATTCCCCAGAACTAGATCTAGCATTGCTTCCTTCCTCATTCTGTTTTTCAGCCTTCTTGCACCTCGTCCCTTTCTAAGGATGTAACAGTGTAAAGGGCAAGGAGGGAGAAGGATTCCTGAAATGTGTACAGGATAACTTTCTTGATCAGTATGTTTCCAGCTCAATGAGGAAGGAAGCAGTGGTGGATCTAGCTCTGGGGAATAAAGTGGAGCAAGTGGAGCAGGTTTCAGAAGGAGAGCATCTGGGCAATAGTGATCACAACATCATTAGATTCAAAGTACTTATGGAAAGGGACAATCAAAGGTGAAGCTACTCAACGGGAAGAAGGCTAATTTCAGTGAGTTAAAAAGGGACCTAGCCAAGGTGGACTGGAAAGACAGATTGGTAGGTAAAACAGCTAAGGAGCAGTGGAATGCCTTCAAGGAGCAGATAGTTCGGGAACAGAACAAATACATTTCCACAAAGAGAAAAAGTAGGGCATCTAAACCTTCCGGGATGACTAAAGAAATTGGGACTAAAGTAAAACAAAAAAAGGAGGCTTATGACAAATGTAATGCCCAAAATACAGAAGACAACCAAATAGAATATAGGAAGTTGCAGGAGAGAACTGAAAAAGGAAATTAGAGGGGCAAAAAGACTATACGAGAAATCATGAGCAGGTAACATTACAGGGAACCCTAAGGTATTTTACAAGCATGTCAAGAATAAAAGGTTAGTCAACGGTAGAGTGGGGCCAATTAGGGACCAAGGAGGAAATCTTATTGTGGAGGCAGAGGGCATGGCTGATGCACAGAATGATTACTTTGCATCTGTCTTCACAAAAGAAGAGGATGAGAGGGTAGAGGACATTGATGGGATAAGTATCAACAGAGAGGAAGTACTAAAAAGACTGACGGTGCTCAAGATAGATAAGTCACCTGGCCTGGATGGGATGCATCTTAGGTTAATGAGGGAAGTATGGGTGCAAATAGCAGAGGCTCTGACCACAATGTTTCAATCTTCCTTGGACACAGGGGTGGTGCCAGAGGACTGGAGGGTTGCTAATGTTACTCCAATGCACAAAAAGCAGCAGGAGGACAAACCTGGGAACTACAGGCCAGTCAGTCTAACGTTTGGTAGTGGGGAAACTTCTAGACTATAATCAGGGACAAGATAGATCTTCACTTAGAAAGATATTGGTTAATAAAGGACAGCCAGCATGGATTTGTTAAAGGCAAATCTTGTCTTACAAATATGAGGTTTTTTTGAGACGTAACGGAAAGGGTGGATGGGGGTAGTGCAGTTGAAGTAGTTTATATGGACTTTCAAAAGGCATTTCACAAAGTGCCACATAAAAGGCTTATAAAGAAAATAGAAACCCACAGCGTTAAAGGACAGTGGCAGCGTGGATCCAGAACTGGCTGGGAGACAGAAAGCAGAGTTGTGGTGAATGGCTGTTTTTCAGACTAGAGGGAAGTGTACAGTGGCATTTTCCAGGATCGCTATTGGGACCACTGCTCTTTAATTGATATTAATGATCTGGACTTGGTAATATGGCCATTTGCAAGTTTACAGGTGACACAAAGTTAGGATAAATAGTGATGAGAAGTGTAGCCATCTGAAAGAAGATATAGACAGAATGGTAAAATGGGCAGACACATGGCAGATGAAGTTTAATGTGGAGAAAAGTGAGGTGATGTATTTTGAGAGGAGAAAGGAGGGGAGGCAATATAGGCTAGATAACACAATTTTAAGTGGTGTGAATGAATAAAGAGACCTGGGGGGTTTTGCTATTTGCACCTGTACTTCCCTTAGTAACCTAGGATGCATCCCATCCAGACCAGGTGACTTATCTACCTTGAGCACCTTCAAGGCCATTCAGTCTTGCAGCTGCCTATCTCTCAGACCTGCTGACTCCCTATCAGCCTGCCCATCCCCTCCGTTCAGCAGGCTCTAGCCTGCTCCACGTCCACCACCTTAACCACCCTACCATCGGTGGTCGGGCTTTCAGCCTCTCTGCTCCCACACTGTGGAACTCCATTCCGCAGTCCCTTTGCCTCCCCTCCTCCCTTTCCTCCTTCAAGGCCAGTCTCAGGACCTTCCTCTTCGAATGAGCCTTCTCCTTACCTCCTACCTCTTCCCCCTCTCCTACTCTCCTCCCCTTCCCTTTACTCTGACCGCCCACCTGCTCATTTCCCGACCTGATTGTTCAGCGCCTTGGGATGTCCTCCCGATGTGAAAGGCACTCTAGAAATGTAATTGTGTTGTTGTTGTTATTATTGGGTAAGTGAATGTTTGAAAGTGGCAGGACAGGTAGATAAGGTTGTTAAAAAAGCATATGGGATACAAGGCTTTATAATTAGAGGCATAGAGTACAAAACTCAGCAAGTTCTGACTAAACTCTGTAAAACTTTGGTTAGGCCTCAGGTCAGGTTCTGTGTTCAATTCTTGTCACCACACTTTAGGAAGGATGTTAAGGCATTGGAAAAGGTGCAGAGGAGATTACCAGGATTGTACCAGGAATGAGGGACTTCAGTTATGAGGAAAGGCTAGAGATGCTAGGTTTATTCTCATTGAAGCAGAGAAGGTTATGAGGAGACCTAACAGAGGTTTCAAAGATCATGAGGGAATTCAATAGGGTAAACAGGGGAAAACTGTGGGGTGTGCCAGTGACTCGAGGTCACAGATTTAAAATAGTTTCTAAAAGCAGAGGAGAGCTGCAGAGAATTGGTTTCACTCAGCGAGTTGTTCAAATCTGGGATGCATTGCTAGGAAAGGTGGTGGAGGCCGATAACAGAGTTGATAACAGAGTCCTACTCACTCCTCTTTTAAAAGAGAGGTAGATGTTTATTTGGGGAGGACGGGTTTGCGCGGTTATGGGGAGAGAGCCAGAGAGTTGGATTGAGTTGCTAACTTCAAAGAGCTGGCACAGACTAGATGGGCCGTATGGCCTCCTTTTGTGCCATAAGATTCTATGATTCTATGTACAGGACTTTACAAACCACACATCTTGTAGATGAGAACAACTGCTCCAGCAAAGGCCAGGAATCCTAGAGCAGACCCCAAGATGATCCAGATCTGGTTTCTGCTCACTGTATCCAGACAATGTGGAGAGAATGAGAGAATCAGAGCATCATAATAACTGACAATTACACACTGTCACACATGTAAAAAAAACACTAAAACAAAATACAATGTAAATTTACATTACAGAGTTCATTTCACACAAAGCAATGTAGAAGTTGGAATTGGGATGTGCTAATGACGTGAAGGTCATACCCTTTGGCCCTCGTCGATGTATTCAATCCCACAACTCTCACCTCCTCCAACTAGCTGACCCTCTCCAAACCCATATGCAAGTTAGGCATCAGGTTTGACCCCAATTATCCTTCCACCCTTCACAAAGTCCAGGTTATCCAAAATTCCGTGACCCAACCAAAGATTGCTGCCAAATTACCCCAGTCCTTGCATTCTATCTTCGGCTGCTGTACCTTCAGCCACTACGCCACAAGGCTCTGCAAAACCCTTCCTCACTCCCATCACCTCGCACTGTCCTGTTTTCAGCTCATGCCTAAAGACTTTTCTTTTTGACCACGCTTTTAGTCACTGTCTTCGCCCTCCCGCTACCTCGGCCCTGGATTCTTTTATTGTGAGGTGCTCTAAATCGCTGTCTGGCGTGGAGGGCTCTCTATAAATCCAAGTTGTTGTTGTTGTTCAAAGGCGATAAATAAATGCTGGGGTTTGGGCGGCTAATACAATAGACACTGATATTTATATTGTGCTTTTCACATCGGGAGGACGTCAAAAGTGCTCGACAGTCCTGGATTGGCCCCCAAGGTTGAGGGTGATGTTGGGTTGGGTATAGTTGATTTGGGATTGATTTATTGTTTAGTTTGTAGCTGCCTCTCGCTCTTCACACTGCTCCTCTCTCTCCTCAGACTGCACCTCTCTCTCCTCAGGCTGCGCCTCTCTCTCCTCACTCTGTGCCTCTCTCTCATCTGTGTCACTCCTTTCTCAGTCCGCGCTACTCCCTTGTCACTCAGTGCCACTCCCTCCTCGCCTCTACCTGCTCACTCGTGCCTCTCCATCCTCACTTTCTGCCTACACACAGTGTGAGTTTAGGATATGTACCTAGAGAAAGCTCCTGAGGACATTTGATCAGCTGAAATCAGATAATAAAATCTGGAGTAAATTTACTTACTGGTTATGTTCAGCTGGGTCCCGTTCCCACAGACATCTCCCCACACACAGCACTGATAGGCAGCAGCATCACTGAGTTTCACGCGTCTGACTATCAGAATGTAGGTGTTATTGGCGGTGATTCTGGATGCCTGGAGACGCTGTTTAGTATATTTGTGATCTACCTTCCTGCCATTTTTATAATGTGTTAAAATCCACTCCCTCTGCTGTCCTGGGAGTTGTCGGTACCAGTGTACATCAGTGTTGCTCACGCTGATGTTCTCGATGGAGCACTGTAACCGGGCGGGGTGTCCCTGTGTGGCACGTTCCAGGGTCGGGGACTGAAGCAGGAGAGGAACAGCACCTTTAAGGGAAAAATCATCAATAAATTTCAAACTGCGCTGAACGCTAAAAAGCGTCAGAGGACATAAAGGGCAGTCCAGGTTGTAAACTAGAGCTGAGCTCACACTCCCGTGCAATGATCAGGGAGACACCATCTTTCAAAAGTGATGTAATGTGATGGACATGAAAGATCCTGTGACACTTGAAAATGAGATTTTCTTCCGGTGAACTGGCTCACAAACTCTCAGATAACACTGATTATTAACTCGGAGCAGTGTGAATTTAGGGTGTGGCCCGAGTATAGGTGTACTCACTGGTTACATTAAGTTGACTACCATCCGCACAGGTATTGATTTGCACACAGCAGTGATAGACGGCAGTATCACTGACTGACACGGCTGGGAGGATCAGAATGTAGGTGTTTTTAGATGCATCTATGGATGGCTGGAGAATCTGATCGGTATCACTGGAGTCGAGTATCCTGCCATTTTTTTCACGTGTTATCATCCACTTCCTCAGCTGTCCCGGGTACACCCTGTACCATTGAACACCGTTCTGCTCCACACGTGCCTTCTCCATGGAGCACTGTAACTTGGCCATGCCTCCCTCTCTGACAGTTATCAACTTCGAAGACGGAATGAGTAATGGACTGTTCGGAGCTTTAAGACAAAAATTACACTATAAATTCCAGCCCAGCTATTATTCCAGGCCTTATGTACAGATGTTGGAAATCAGAACGAGGGCAACTAATGGAGGGGTAGAGGGAGCAAGTTCCAGTGACTGAGCAGTAAGATCCGAAGCTTTGGCTGTCGATGAGGACGTTGGTAGCACGGGTATGCCCAACAAACCCACGTTAGCCAAGTGCAGTGATCGGATTTTCTGCCACCTGCTGCCCCAAACACAGTCCTGTCTCCTGTCGCGGCAGTCAGCAGCTTGTTGTAACCTGTCACTAGGGAGCACAGCGACTGTCTCACAACTACAGTGTGTGTGCTCTGTGCGTCACATATACACAGATACTGACACAACAACAACATCAACAAATTTGATTTATATAGCACCCTCCATGTAGGACGGTGTCTCAAAGCGCTTCAAAGTAGCAGATCGCGGGACCGATCCAGGGGCAGGGGTTGAAAGGTGACCAAGCACACGGTCAAAGAGAAAGGTCTTCAGCTGTGACCTGAAACTGGGAAGAGAGGGGACGAGGCAAACCGAGTGAGGAAGGGAGTTCCAGAGCCTCGGGGCGTAGTGGCTGAACGCACGGCTGCTGAGGGTTGAGCAGAGGATTTGGGGACATGGAGGAGGCCAGACCCGGTGGAGTGAAAGCAGCGGGTGCTGGCCTGGGGAGAGAGGTAGGGAGGGTGCAGAGGAGTGGGGGGATGTGAAAACAAGGGTGAGGATCATGAAGTCAATCCTCTCAGAGACAAGGGAGCCAGTGAAGTCTGGCAAGGACTGGGGTAATGGGGGAAGCAAAGTTAGATGTGGGTGAGTATACGGACGGCAGAGTTTTGAATTAGCTGGATTTTGTGGATTCTGGTGGAGGGGAGACCGGCTAGGAGGGTGTTGCAATAGTCCAGTCGAGAGGTGATAAAGGCATGGACCAAGATTTCAGTGGCTTTTGGGGTGAGGTATTGCCGGAGACGGGCGATCCATCGGAGGTGGAAGAAGGCAGTGCTGGTGAGGGACTGGATGTGGACAGTCGGGGGTCAAACCAAGGTTACGCACAGGTTCAGAGAATTTTAGGGGCAGGCCGGGAAGGTGGAGGAGGTGAGAGCCGTGCGAATGGAGACATTGACGAAAGACAAAGAGTATGGCTTCTGTCCTGTCAACATTCAGCTGCAGGAAGTTCGCGTTCATCTAGCTCCTGATGTGTGACAGACAGGCTGTCAGAACATCAGGGGACAGGGGGTCGCAAAGTGAAGTGGAAAAGAAGAGTTGGGTATCATCTGCGTACATGAGGAAGTGTGTCCCATGTCTGTGGATAACATCCCCATGAGAGAGCATGTAGATGAGGAAGAGGAGGAGGCCAAAGATGGTTCCCTGGGGTACCGCAAAGGTAACTAGGTGAGAGCAGAAGGAAAAACCGTTTATTGAGATGTACCGCTGGCAGTTTGTGAGATAGGACTCGAACCAGGCGAGTGCAGTCCCACTGAGGTGGATGACAGAGGACAGGAAGTGGAGGACTGTGTCGAAAGCAGCTGACAGGTCCAGGAGGATAAGGAGGCAGAGGGAGCCCTGGTCACAGATAGAGAGAATGTCGTTTGTGACTTTCACAAGTGCAGTCTCTGTACTGTGGGCAGGGCGGAAACCAGACTGGAGAGGTTCAAAGAGGGAGTGGGAGGAGAGGTTGGTCTGTGACACACACACAGACACACATGCGAGTGCACACACACCTACATATACACAGATGCATACACACAACTACACAGATACACACAAATACACATACTACCAATCGATTGTGTTTCTATTTCCTACTAAGTAAACAGTGGAGTAAGGAAACTTGCCCAGGTTCTCTTACTTGCAAGGCGAGTGATCCAACCACTAAGCTACAGGTCTCTCCACCTCTATCTGTTTTTCTCCATCTGGCTTTCTCTCTCACTCTGGGTCTGGATTTTCTCTCTGTCTGTTTGGTTTCTCTCTGTGTGTCTGACTCTCTTTCTGTATGGTTTTCTGTTGCTCTCTCTCTGTCTGGTTTTCTCTCTCTATCTTGTTTTCTCTCAATCTCTCTGGTTTTCTCTCTCTCTCTCTCTGGTTTTCTCTATCTGATTCTATCTCTGATCTTCTCCCCCTGCCCTGGATTTGTCTCTCGTTGGTTCTGTCTCACTCTGTCTCTCTCTGCTTCTCTTGGTGCCAGTATGATGCTCGGCTCAATGCCCTGGATCCCCAGCACAGAGCCACTGCCTGAGCTCCTATCTGTCGTTCACTTACCTGCAACAATGACCTCACTCCCGATTCCAATGCTATTTGTTCTGGCATCATGACAGTAATAGATGCCAGAGGATGCAGTGAACACTTTTTTAAGTGTCAGCCTGAAGAGGTTTCTTTTGGTGTCCCTAAAAGACTGCACAAGTCTATCAATTGTGTAAATCAAATTTCCTTCCATTCTGTAATGCTGTAGCAAAACATTTCTATTGTTTATTTGCCACTCCAGGTCCACGTCAGACACTTTACCGTTCTCAACTCTGCACAGAAGAATCACCATCTGATTCGTTCGGACTGGACGAAATTCCGGAGACTGAACCAGGATTGGAGACTGAACCATTATACCTGTAAGTGAAAACGTTTAAAGGATGAGAAAGAGCCAATCAATACACTCACAACTTCCCACATTCAGTGCGAATCCCACGTTATTTTAGGAGATGGAAAGAATACGAGTGTCACAAAATCAATGAGGTATGGTCAGCCTGCTGTCACTGTAGTGGGGCTAAGTAGAGCAGGGTTGGCAAGTATAATAGAGTCAAGGGTGGTGGCAACAGAGATCAGCTATTGACAATAGGGTTAGAGAGTGTTTAAGGAGAAGGGAGAGAGGTGAGAAAGGATTGGAGAGGAAGGGAAGGAGGTTGTGGAGAAGGATAATAAAGATCAACACAGACACACAAATGTTGTGACATCAGTTATCTCCTTGGCAACATTAACCAGGTAAAGTCCTGTTTAAAGGAAGTAACCCTCCCACCATCAACCAAACAGGGACTTACCCACAGAAAGGCAGAGAATCAGAGAGACAGCTGTGAGGAGCTCACTGGCCATTCTAATCGCTGTGGGCTTCCCTCAGTGAGCTGCTGCTCTCTCAGACTAGGGTTCCACTGGGATGAGATTCTGCCCACACACACACACAGAGTATCAGAGCAGATGGTACATTAATCAATGCTTCCTGTTCACACACGGCCAGTGTCCAGCTCAGAAAGTGGAGGTTAGTGGCTTCTGTATCAACCTGCCCCAATGGTTAGCCCCTAGAGGAAAGACAGCATCACACAGTGAGAGATAGCGCACAAGAGAATAATGAGCGGCTCTAATGCAATCAGACTCCAATGGTCAGTGGTTGTCAGTGAGAGTACGATTGATCAATTTGCAGTAATTCTGCTCTGACCTGCCCCATTCCTGGAGCAGGAATGCACACTTGCCCCACACTTCCCTACTACTCCCTTCATGAGTCCCTACTCACAGCACGGAAACGGCTTTCGTCAAGGTGAAAAACAACATCCTGTCCTTCTGTCACCGTTTGAATCCTCATCCTCCTGGACTTCCCTGCCATCTTTGATAATGTGGACCACTGCATTTTGTCCTGTCCTTGACTTGTTCAGGTCTCATCTATCACGCTGTCTTCTATTTGACTCTGCCAATGTTTTTTCTTCCAGCCCCCAAACAGACTTATGCAGTGTTCCTGATGGCCCTGTCACCTCCTCTTCAAACTCCTCCATACTTCTCTCTCCAGTGCCCTCAATGCTCTTGCCCTGTCACCTCTCAAGCCACCTCCCAAACCACAAGCCACCGTTGCTCCTAAAGGGTCAGATGCACACAGCCGAATGCACCTGGCTCAAATATGGCCTAACAGCCAAACGGTGAATCTGGTTGGACACACAAAAAGTTTCTGCTCCATCCTTGCCTCCGCCAAACTGTACTTCTAATACAAGATAATCTGTTGAATAAGAAATAAGGAGATAGAAGAGCAGATCTCGGAAACATGCAGAGCCAAAGAGTAGTGATAATGGGAGACTTTGATAATCTCAACATCGACTGGTGGAATAGTAGTGTAAAGGGCAAAGATGGAGAAGAATTCCTGAAATGTGTACAGGATAACTTTCTTCATCAAGTTTCCAGTCCAACAAGGAAGGATGCAGTGCTGGATATAGTTTGGGGGAATGAGGTGGGGCAAGTACAACAGATTTCTGTAGATGAGCACCTAGGAAATAGCGATCACAACATCACTAGAATCAGAGTAATTATGGAAAGGGATAAGGAACACTCAAAGGTGAAGACACTCAACTTGAACAAGGCTAATTTCAGTGAGTTAAAACGGGACCTAGCCGAGGTGGACTGGAAAGAATGATTGGCAGGTAAAACAGCTAACGAGCAGTGGGCAGTCTTCAAGGAAGAGATAGTTCCTTTTGAAAGTCCATGGGCACAGGGCACAGGTCAAAAACACTCCAACAAAGATAAAATATAGGGCATCCAAACTTCCCTGGATGATGAGGGCAATTGGGGTTAAAATAAAGCAAAAATAGGAGGCTTATGACAAGTGTCAGGCCCAAGATACAGAGGTCAACAAAGCAGAATGTAGGAAGTGCAGGAGAGAACTGAAAAGGAAATTAGAGGGGCAAAAAGACTGTATGATAAACAATTAGCAGGTAACATTAAAGGGAACCCTAAGGTATTTGTATAATATACAAACATATTAAGAGTAAAAGATTGGTCAAGGATAGGGTGGAGCTAATTAAGGGCCAAGGAAGAAATCTTATTATGGAGGCAGAGGGCATGGCTGATGTACTGAATTTGTACTTTGCCTCTGTCTTCACAAGAGAAGAGGATGGCTTTGCAAAAGGGGAGTCACGCTTGACTAACCTTTTCGAGTTTTTTGAAGATATATCCAGCAGTTTGGATAGAGGGGAACCAGTAGATGTGGTATGTATAGATTTTAAGAAGGCATTTGATAAAGTGCCACACACAAGGCTTTTGCATAAGATCAAGGCCCACGGGATTAATGGGAACATATTAACATGGATAAATGAGTGGCTAACTGGTAGAAAACAGAGAGTAGGGATAAACGGGTCATTCTCGAATTGGCAGGATGCAACTAGTGGAGTGCCACAAGGATCATTGCTTGGGCCTATTTACGATTTACATCAATGATCTAGACGAGGACATTGAATGTAGCGTGTCTAAATTTGCGGATGACACTAAACTAAGTAGGAGAGTGAGCTCTGAGGATGATGCAAAAAGATTGCAACAAGATACAGATAGGCTAGGGGAGTGGGCAGGTGGGTCGCAGATGGAATTTAATGTGGGGAAGTGTGAAATTATTCACTATGGTAACAAAAATTAAAAAAATTATTATTTTCGAGAGGGGGAAGAGGTTAGATAGTGTTAATATTCAAAGGGATTTGGGTGTCCTTGTAGACCAGTCTCAAAACGTTAGTTTGCAGGTGCAGCAAGCAACTAAGACAGCGAATGGCAAGCTAGCGTTAATTTCAAAACATTTAGAGTACAAGAGTAGGGAAGTCTTGCTGCAACTGTTTGGTGAGACCGCACCTAGAGTATTGTGTGCAGCTTTGGTCTCCTTATTTAAAAAAGGACATACTTGCTTGCCTTAGAGAGGGTGCAGCGTAGATTCAGTAGGTTAGTTCCTAGGATGAGGGGACTGACCTGTGAGGATAGGTTGAATAAATTAGGGCTGTACTCTCTAGAGTACAGAAGAATGAGGGTAGATCTAATTGAAACATATAAGATTCTTAAAGGAATGGATAAAGTAGACACTGAGGGACTGTTTCCTCTGGCAGGAGAATCTATAACCAGGGGTCACATTCTTAAAATTAAGAGTCAGCCTTCTAGAACAGAGTTGAGGAAACATTTCTTCACTCAGAATTTATGGAATTCACTACCCCAGAAGGCTGTGGATACTCAGTCCCTGAACATTATCAAGGCTGAGACTGATAGATTTTTTTAAATAGAGGGATTAGGAGATATAGGGATGGGGCAGGTAATTAGAGTTAGGTCAGAAGATCAGCCATGATCTTATTGAATGGCAGGGCAGGCTTGAAGGGCCAAATGGCCTACTCCTGCTTCTAATTCTTATGGTCTGTGGTCTTAGGATGCAGCCAATGCTGCAGTATTGGAGGAGAGGGTAGAAGAAATCGATACGATTAGTATAAACAGAGAGGAAGTACTAAAAAGGTTGATGGCCCTCAAGGTATATAAGTCACCCGGTCTGGATGGGATGCATCCTAGGTTACTAAGGGAAGTACGGGAGCAAATAGCAGAGACTCTAGCCACAATCTTTCAATCTTCCTTGGACATAGGGGTGGTTCCTGAGGACTGGAGAGTTGCTAATGTTACTCCCCTGTTTAAAAAGGGGCAGAAGGACACACCTGGGAACTACAGGCCAGTCAGTCTACAGTCAGTAGTGGGCAAACTTCTAGAGTCCATAATCAGGGACAAGATAGATCTTCACTTAGAAAGACAAAGGATAGACAGCATGGATTTGTTAGAGGCAAATCTTGCCTTACAAATAGATTCATAGATTCATAGAAGTTTACGGCACAAAAGGAGGCCATTCGGCCCATCTAGTCTGTGCCGGCTCTTTGAAAAGAGCGATTCAATCCCACTGCCCTGCCCGCTCCCCATAGCCTAATAGACCTGTTCTCCCTAAATAAAGATCTAATTCCCTTTTAAAAGTTGTTATCGAATCAGCCTCCACCACCTTTTCAGGCAATGCATTCCAGATTCCAACAACTCGCTGAGTGAAAAAAATTCTCCTCAGCTCCCCTCTACTTCGCCTTGAAACTATTTTAAATCTGTGACCACGAATCACAGATTCGCCCACGAGTGGAAATAGTTTTTCTCTATTTGCCCTGTCGAAACCCCTCATGATCTTATAAACCTCTATTAGGTCTCCCCTCAATCTTCTCTGCTCCAGAGAGAATAACCCTAGCCTATCTAGCCTCTCCTCATAGCTGAAGTCCCTCAATCCTGGCACCATCCTAGTAAATCTTCTTTGTACCCTTTCCAATGTCTTCACATCCTTTCTGTAGTGTGGTGACCAGAATTGAACACAGTATTCCAGCTGAGGCCTCACCAGTTTTATAGAGGTTAGTCAGCACTTCCTGACTTTTGTACTCTATACCCCTATTTATAAAGCCTAGTATCCCATATGCCTTCTTAACAGCCTTGTCTACCTGTCCTGCCACCTTCAACGAGTCACTAACACAAATCCCCAGGTCTCTCTGTTCCTTCACATCATTTAAAATTGTATTATCTAGCCTATATTGCCTCCCTTCATTTCTTCTCCCAAAATGCATCACCTCACACTTCTCTGCATTGAACTTCATCTGCCATGTGTCTGCCCACCAGGAATCACCTGCGCTTCCCACATGATGTGTGAAACCTTTGAAGGCTTTCTCCCACTCCCTTCTCTCAAACCCTTTCTCACACACTCGCCATATCTCAGACACTCTCCCTTTCTCTCTCTCACTCTCTCCACCTGTCATGATAACAACAACAAAATTGCAATTATATAGCGCCTTTCACTTCGGGAGGATGTCATTACACTCTCTCACCCTCTATTTCTCATTGAATCAATGTCTATCTCCCTCTCACACACTCCCCCACCCTCTTTCTTTCTGTATTTCAGACACTCACTGTCTCTCACTCCTCTTCACTCTCTCCCTCTCACACACTCACTCTCCCACTCTCTCCTCTCTCTCGCTCTCACTCCCACTCGCTCTCCGTCTCACTCTCGAACTCTCACGCTCTCTCTCTCCCTCACACACTCACTCTCTCTCTGACACTTTCTCTCACACTCTCTCTCTGACTTTCTCTATCAGACACTCACTCTCTGACTCTCCCTCTAACTCTCTCTCTGACTCACTCACTCTCTCTCCCCCATTTTATCTGGAGACTGTCACAAGATGGCGGCGCTGCTCCCGCGGTTGTTTTTGTTGTTGTGTCTGGAGCCGCCGGCAGGTGTGAGGCTGGTGCGGCTCGAGGAGAGGGGCGGGGGGGTCAGGGGGGGGGGGAGGGGGGGTCAGGCGGGGGGGTCAGGGGGGAGGGGGGGGGGGGGCGGGGGGGGTCAGGGGGGGGGGCGGGGGGGGTCAGGGGGGGGGGCGGGGGGGTCAGGGGGGGGGCGGGGGGTCAGGCGGAGAGGGGGGCGGGGGGGGCAGGGGGGGGGGGAGGGTCCGTGTGCGGAGATCCCATTTTGAAATTTCCCGCCCAATCCAACGGCCACCGCTGTGGGTGTGACGTCACTGGGTCCGCGCGGTGACGGGGGAGGCGCCGATTGTTCACATCCCTGCAATCCAGGTCTGTCAGTCTAATGTCGTGGTTCCCAGGCCGCCCAGAGACAGAGAGAAAGCCACAGGCAAACACAGGGAATGGCTGCTCTCTCTGCCCACTTCTCCTGTTTGGCCTCCCTGCCGCCTTCAACACTGTCAACCTCACCGTCAGCAAACACTCAACCTCCTGTCCATCTGCTGATTGGTGTTTGATTCCCCCCCCCCCCCCCCACTCCCCCCCCCCCCCCCCCCCCCCCCCCCCCCCCGCCTGGCCTCCACTCCCCCTCCCCACGATTCTACTTTCCCAAGCTTAGCCAAGCTTTTGGCGACTCAGGACATGGGATGAATCTCACGTGGTACACTCTTGTTGAGTTGAGGGAGGTCAAAGCAGATGCGATAGGAACCGTTGGATTTGGGCACAGTTACCATACCTGAGCACCATGTCACTTTCAAGAACATTCGCTGCCTTGCCCCCTCCTATCTCTCCAACCTGCTGAATCCCTATGAACCTGCCCGCTCCTTCCATTCAGTAGGCTCCAGTCTGCTCCACGTACCGCACCAGACCTGCCCTACCATCAGTGGATGGGCTTTCACCATCTCTGACCTCACACTTTGGAACTCCATCCCACAGTCCCTTTGCCTTGCCTTCTTCAAGGCCAGTTTCAAGACCCTCCTCTTCGATTGTGCCTTCTGTTACCAATTCTCCACGCCAACTCTCTCCCTCCCCTCCCCTCCCCCTAATCTGCCCTCCCCTTTGTTCGAGTCCCAACCCCTGACTGTTCAGTGCCTTGGGACGTCCTCCCGATGTGAAAGGCTCTCCATGAATGTAATTTTGTTGTTGTATTGCCAGCAAATTTTATATCTTTAGTGGTCAAAATGATGTACTTTGATTGAGGTTTCATCATTTCACAGTATATGTGTGTCTTTCTTTCTCTTTGTGGGTTTATGTTTCCCTTGCTGTCATATCAATCTTTGTCTCTCTCTCACACACTCATCTGTCAGCCAGCACAATGGGAGAAACAGAGAGAGAGTAACTCCCTTCTAGAGAGAGTAACTCCCTTCTCTTTCCTGTGGGAGATCTTTACCGTTTGGCCTCAAATTTAAGGTCTAAGGTCTCATTCGAAGGATGGCCCTGATGCTGCACTAGTCCATCAGCTGAAAGCTCAAACGTACTCCAAACCCAATTTTTTTTAACTTAATCAACAACACTGTGGGACACTGCCTTCAAAACTGGCTGCCACCCTTTGCCCACAAAACACACAACAGTGTATTGTGTGAAGCACTTTGAGACATCTCAAAGAAGTGATTTGGCCTGATATCAAATGCAAAATATATTGTAGTGCTGGTGAAATAAATATCGTCCATTGATCAAATATATCTGGGTGACAGTGTGTGGAGATGAGGGAAATGAACATTACCGCTTTAAGGTGACACTCTAGATTGACGGGACGAGCAGCCAATCGTTAGGTGGCGCTGGCCAGCAGACAGCTGGTTCCCAACAATAGGGAGGGTCCACAGGGGCGGGACTCCTGATGCAGGTGACGTCATACGGAGCTGTCAATCACAGCATCTTTGCTCCAACCGTTCTGACGAAGGCTTGTAGACCCGAAACGTTGAGTCTTTTTCCTTTCTCCATGGATGCTGCCTGACCTGCTGAATTTCCCCGGCAACTTCTGTTTGTGTTATCTTTGCTCCAGCGGTTGAGTTGGTGAGAGAGAGAGAGACAGGGAGAGAGTGAGAGAGACACAAAGGGAGAGATAGACAGCAACAGGGGGGAAACAGACTCTAAATTCTAACTGTGCCTTTGAGGGAGAGGCAGTTTCGAGGGTTTGAGAAAGAAAATCTTTGCATCAATGTACGGTATATATCTACCAGATTTTAAGTTTTAATATTTATCTGTAGTGGGGGAGAGGAGTGATGGTCTGGGTTGGTATCCGTGCCTTTTGTCACATTCCCCCTGCTCCTGGCTCAGCATCAGCCTCCAGCATTGTTAAGCGCTCTGGGACGCCGACCAGTGTAAATACAAGTTGTTGTTCTTCAAGACGCTGCATTAGATGCCAAGGATAATTAATGTGTCTGTTTCACTTTAATTTACTACAAAATCTCCTGTTTAAGAAAAAGCATCATCAGATTATAAGCATCCTCAGATTTTCCATTTACAATTTTAACTTAAAATCACTTTCAAACATAAAACCTGCAGCTTTTATCACATTATTTGATTGATAACAACAGCAACAACAAAATTACATTTATATAACACCTTTCAAGTCAGGAGGACGTTCCTAGGTGCTGGACAGTTACTCCTTCAGACCGAGCTGATGATTGGGGGGAGGGAAGTGAGGTGAATAGGAGTTGCCGATGGGGCCATTGAAGAAGAGAGTCTTGAGGTGAGATTTGAAGGAGGCCAGGGAGAGGGTGAGTGAGGCGGAGGGACTGTGGGAGAGAGTTCCAGAGTTTGGGGGCAGAGTGGCTGAACGACCAATAGCTGGGCAGGTGGGTCAGGCGATGTTGAGTGGGAGTGAGTGTGGGTGAGGGGGAGAGAATGGGCCAGAGACTGCTGAGTGGAGGTAGGGGGGGCGGGAAGGTTGGTGAGGGGATCGGAGGTCACTAATGTAGGGTGGGGTGAGGTTGTGGATACCTTTAAATGTGAGGACCAGGGTCTTGAATGGGATGTTCTGGATGATAGGGAGCCAACAGAATCGGGCAAGGATGGAGGAGATGCGGTCACAGAG
Organism: Hydrolagus colliei; assembly: GCA_035084275.1. NCBI lineage: Eukaryota > Metazoa > Chordata > Chondrichthyes > Chimaeriformes > Chimaeridae > Hydrolagus > Hydrolagus colliei. The sequence goes on along the minus strand of CM068775.1, from coordinate 1,742,006 downwards.
TTTGGAATGGTAGAGGACATGGGCCACAGAATTCTGGATTATCTGCAGACTGTGGAGGGAGGAACAACTTGGATTTATATATAGCTCCCTCCATGCTGGATGGCATCTCAGAGTCCTTCCCATAATGGATCCTGGGACCGAGCTGGGTGGGGGATTGGTAAGGGTGGGGGGGGGGAGGGGGAGAAAAGGCGAAAGTGCCATTGAAAAGAAAGGTCTTTAAACGAGATCTCAAGATGGGAAGAGAGGACACGATGCAAAGGGACTGAGGAAGGGAGTTCCAGAGCCTTAGGGCATAATATGTCCCTTCCACCATCAGCCACACTCTGACATCATCTCCCTAAACTCTGGAACACTTTTGCTCTAATTCTATGCCAGGACTCTTGCCTCTGCATCTTCAGGTCACACCTAAGTTCATTCCTCTTCGTCCATATATATGGACAGCTACCCTCCCCTCCCCCAGCTCGGCATCAGTCCTGAACTGGGCGAGTTGGGTGGTGGGGGCAGGGGTTGGGGGTGGCCTCTATGGTAGTGAACTGCATGAGACAAGCCGAGATGCCTGTCCTTCCTCCCCCCGTACACCCACCCACAACCCACTCCCCCCCACTCCCCACTCCCTCCCACTCCGCACTCCCCCTCCACTCATTCCGCACTCTCTCCCATTCTCTCCCCCTCACCCACACTCACTCCCACTTCCCCCCCCTCCCCACTCCCCCACACTCATTCCCACTTGCCCCCTCTCCCCACTCCCCCGCACTCACCTGCACAACACATGCCCTACTATCCCCCGCACTCCCCCCACTCCCTCACACTCGCCCGTACTACCCTGCACTTCCCCTCACTCCCCCCACTCCGCTCCACTCCCCAGCACACCCACCCACACCACCCACAACCTCCCACTCCCCACTCCTCCCACTCCCTCCCAGGCACTCCTCCCCACTACCCCCCCACTCTCCCCAAACCCCCACTCCCCAATGCCGCCCACTCCCCCACAATCATTGCTCACTCCCCCCATTTCCTCCCACTCCCCTACTCCCCCCACTCATTCCCACTAATCCCCACACACCCCTACTCCCCCCACTCACTCCCACTCCACCCCATTCCTTCCCACTCACCCCCACTCACTCCCACTCACTCCACATTCCCCCCCACTCTCTCCCACTATTCAGTCGCCCCCACTCCCCACTCCCCCACATTCCCCTGCACTCACACACTCCCTACTCTCCCGCACTTCTCCCCACTCCCTCACACTACCCCGCACTACCCCCCACTCCTCCAATCCCCTCCACTCCCCACCGCTCCCCGACTCCCCCATACTCCCCACTCCCCCCATTCCCCACCACTCACCCGCTCTCCCCCACACTCCCCACTCCCTTATATTCCCCACTTTTCTGCACTCCCTCACACTGCACCACACACCCCCACTTTATCCCCACTCACTCCCCACATTAACTCTCGCTCTCACTCCCACGCCCCCCCACTCCTCCCCACTCCTTGATACTCCTTACAACTCCCCACTCCCCCATACTCCCCCCAACTCCCCACTCCCACACATTCCCCCCCACTCCCCATTTCCCAAACTCCCCTGCACCCCGCCCACTCCCCCGCACTCGCCCGCTCTCCCCCACACTCGCACCTCACATGCCATATTCACCCTCACTCCCCACTCCCCACATTAACCCTCGCTCCCAACTCCCCACTCCTCAATCCCCCACACTCACTCCACCACACTTCGCCTCTCTCCTCCCGCTCTCGCCCCCACATCTGAATCCCCCATGCTCCCCCCACTCCCCCACAATCTCCACTCAACCCCCTCTCCCCCACACTCCCTCCACACACCACACTCACCCCCACATTCCACACTCTCCCCCACTCCCCATTCCCCTGCACACACTCCCAATTTCCCCACTCCCATACACTCCCCTGCACTCACCTGCACTCCATCCTCCAATCGCCCCCACTCCCCCACACTCACCCCCACTGCCCCACAATTCCCATTCCCCTGCACTCCCCCCCACTACCCCCAACACCCCCACAATCCCCCCCATTCCCCCGCACTCCCCCACATTCTTTGCACTCTTCACTCCCCCACACTCTCCACTCCCCCCCACTCCACAACACTCCCACATATATAATGATGGCATTTGATATTGCGCTTTTCACATTGTATATGTGTGGATGAAATGTGGCAGTTAATTAAACATAGCAGTGTCCCACAAACAGTCATGGTTGAAATGACCAAATTTATTATCATGTTTTGTTTGAAGGGATTATTTTTAGGCTTGTGTAGTAAGGAAACTTGCCCAAGGTTTTGCCCTGACCTGCCTGGATTCGACCACAGGTCTCATGCTTGTAAGGCAAGTGCTCTTACCAGTAAGCTACAGGACTGCTCCTTCAACTTCCCATTCCTCTCCAAAGTCCTGGATCGAGTTGTTTTATCTCAGTGTCACTCATTCCTTTCTCACTATTCCCTCTTTGAACCCTACAATCATCGAGAAATTTGCATCCTGCATACTCTCCTGCACCAAGCTCTGTGACCCCATTTCCATTCTCGCCCGACTCCATTGGCTCCCATCACCCAGAGGATTCAATTCAAGATCCTGGTCCTCACCTTTAAAGCCTTGCATGGCCTTGCTCAACTGTACCTCTGCAAACTCCTAAACCCCTACAAACCTGTGTGCTACTTCCGCTCAGAGGGCTCTTTCTGGCTCTTTGTTCCCCAACTCTTGCACTCCAATATTGGTGGATGAGCCATCAGCCATTCTGCCTCCAACTTCTGGAACTCCTTCCCATAATACCCACTGATCACCCACCTCCCTGTTTCCATCAAGTCCCATCTCAAGACCCTACTCTTCAACTATCCCATCAATCACCCCAAATCTCATCCTTTCCCTCAACCTTTCCCAATCCCAAACCCAGTTTGTGTCTGAGACACTGACTGTACAGGAATTTGGGATGTACTTCCGATGTGAAAGCAGCATCTAAATGTAATTTTGTGAACGAAAACACCTCCTATACAAAATTGAAATGATTGAAACATTGAAATAAGGACATGAGGGTGCCCAAATGTTTGTGAACTCACAGGTATATCTGTTGCATTAAGATTGTAAAATTTTAAATCTTTGCAAAACTTTAAAGTTGCACCTATTGGCTTATATTGCAACGCTATAAAGACGCTTAAAAAAACGCAGGACTTTATACTGCATTACATTTTATCTGCCATCTGTCTGCCCATTTCATCAGTCTATCTGTTCCCTACAACTTTCCTCCTCAATTTTCCCTATTTTGTGGATAAATACATGAACAAACACATCAGTCAATGTTTTTGTAATATTGACAGCAAAATGACTCATGTAGGAGTGACAATAATAATAATATTTCTGGCGTGTTATATATCACCTTCGAGGTGACCCGTAGTGCTTCACATGATACACTGTAAAGTGAATTAATTGTATATTTTGTGAGAGAAACATGGCAGCTGATCACATACAGCAAGTGTCCCACAAACAGTTAGGGTTTGAGTGACCACATTGCTATTCAGATTGTTTCTGGAAGGCATTATTACCCCAGAAAAGTGATCGACCAACAGATGGGTTACTTCTCACTTCTAGGTAAACAGAGGTGTTTGGAGTATGAAAACATGTCCAATTATTATCCGGCCTGGCAATTGAAGCTGAGTCTTCTCACTTGCCAGGTATGTTATACAACACTATGCTACGGGACCCAACAGCTTCAGGCGGTCTTGAGTTACATGTATTTTGTTGTTTAATAAACCTTTGGCAGTGTTTGACTTTGACAGCCTGAACTCTATAGCGAATGGACACAACACCTTCTTCACAGGGATTGGTGGAAATCTCGCATCCTGTGCAATTGTGACTCCGAATATTATTCTTTGTCCAGCCCATGATCTAGTGAGGATGGGCAAATCATGAATGGCCTTTAAGTTGTTATCAGATCTCAATCAATTTTATTTATTTTCCAGTAGTTATACATATACTGAAATAAATTGCTTCTCAATACATACACTCACTACCTCCGAAGGGCAGGACAAATCCCCTACTGTTTAGTGCCTTGGGACGTCCCCCTAACTTGAAGTGTAATAAATGTAAGTGTGTTGGTTGTATAAGACCAGCAATTATTTGGACAGCAGCAATGTACATATTATATGTGTGATGGAAAACCTCATTGAATCTAGGATCAAACATTGCTTCACCAAGTCAGGAAAAGTTCACTTTTAATGTTTCATGGAGCAGTAGTTTGCAATTTACAGACAGTTACAATATTTGAAAGGAAACTGTGTATAATTGATATCTGCTCATAATGTTGGACGGTTTCCTTGTTTGTGAAATAGTCACCAATGTTGCTGTAGTTCAACCGCGTTTGTGGCCAATTTCTTTCCTACCTTTTTGTCTTGATGTTGTATTGTTAACTTAGCAATGATATGAAATGGATAAACTAACCCTTTCCTTAACTCCTCTCTGAACTTAGTCTGAGTTAATGCATATATACAGGTGTTTGTACAGCAACTCAACCTTTGCAACATGATTCCAATTTCTTGGACAATATATTGGCTCTTATTGACCAATGTTTCACTATAATTAAAATTGGAAAGTTGCCATATGAAGGAATGTGTAACATAAGTTGTCCTCAAAATTATAAAACTGCCTGATATGGCGAACAGTAAAATGATGGATTTTCTTCGGTTTCCCAACTCAGGATCAATTGTTTTCTCAGCATTACTCTGACCCCGAAGCCTCCTGCGGACTTTACTGGCCATTAGAATTTGTCTGATAATCACAGCGTTCAACAGGCAAATCAAAGCAAACACAAACATTGGATTAAAAACACGGATCAACCTTTCGTATAATTTCCAGGTGAGCAAAGTATGAATGTTTGGTTTCAAGACACAGTACCATGGGGTATTGTTAACTATCAACTGAGGATCAAATACAAAGTAACAGGGAATGCTGACTGAGCAGCACAAAACAGACAGAGTTACAGTAACCACTGTGGCCGTTCTCTCCGTGCAATATGTTGGTTTCAGCTTTTGGCAGCAAATGGCGACAAATCGATCAAAACTGAAAGCAACAGTGAACCACAAAGACATGCAGATTGCTGCAGTCAACAACACAAGTCTAACACTACACAATGGAGTGTAGAATAAGAAATTTAATGGGAAATACAGATTGTTAATTTTGTTTAACAACACATCCGTGAGGACAACCAGGAGATCCGCGGCTGCCATGGCCACCAGATAGCGAGTGATGCATTTTGAGAGACAACAGTTTCCTCTTGACAGGATCACAATCGCCAGTAAATTAACTGTGTGAAGGCAAGAAAATTGGGAAAATTATTCATTTGTATACAGGTGTGATATGAGGAATTTAAGGGTGTGTCATATTTGGTTGTTTATCCTTTGAGTTGATTCAATTAATTTAGAACAACATCCATATCTCAAACCTTCAGCAAACCCTTTCATACAGGTTTTAATTGTGGCCTTGTTGTAAGGTAGCATGCATTAAACTATCAGCAAAATTATTTTCCTGATTACCTTCCAAAATGTTACTCTCGAACCTCACCAGCCACGTCCTGTTGATGAAAGTCCAGGTGCCGGCCACTGAATGCACCTGGCTCAAATCTGGTCTAAAGATCCACTGGCATATCTGGGTGGACGACATCAAAAACTACTTCTCTGCTCTGGTCTCCACCTCCAGGATGATCCTGGAGTAGAAATATGATTAGCTGAAGGACAACCACAAGTTCCTGTTCTCCACAGCAAACTGTCTCCTTCGCCATTCCCCATCACACCTCTCAGATCCTCTCCTCCAAGCCCTACTGCGATGAGTTGCTGGATTTCCTCAAATCCAAAATTGAGGGAAATTTAGCTGTCACCACTCTTCCAAATTGCACCAACACCCCACCACCCCCCTGTCCCCCCACCACCCCGCCACTCCCCAACCGCTATCATCCCTCCTTTTACAACTTCATACCTGCTCCCTGGATCTATTCTCACCCATCTCCTTGTCTCCCAGCTCAAACTACTTACCCCAATACTTGCCTACACAGTCAACCTATCCCTTTCATCCAGCATCATTCTCCCACCCTTCAAAACAACCACTATCACCCCAACCCTAAAGAATTCTTCCCTCGATGTGATATACTCAGCGGAATATCCTCCTGATTGGCTCACATCAGCACCTCCACAACTCAGACATTGGCAGCATCAGCATCGAAGGCTGCACTCTCCATCTCTCAAAGTGAGTCAGGAACCTGTTTGATTCTGAACTGTCATCCCAACCCCCACCCCCACCACCCCACCACCCACCACATCAGCGCCATAACCAGTACTGCCTTCCACCACCTCACAACATTGCCGGACTCCGCCACTGCCTCACCCCTCAGGCTGCCAAAACCATTGTCCATGCATTCATCACATCAAGGCTCGACTTTGGAAACTGGCTCCTCGTTGTCCTCTCTGGCTCTTCCTTTCACAATCTGCTTATCATTCAGAACGCTGCAGCTCACATCCTCTCCCGCACCAAGCTCCACGACATATCACTCCCACCCTTGCCCGGCTCCATTGGCTCACCATCCCCATAGGATCGAATTCAAGACTCTCATTCCCACTTTCAAGGCTATTCATGGACTTGCCCCCTCCAATCTCTCTGAAATGCTGTCTGCTTATGAACCTGTCAGACTCCTCTGTTCAGCAGGCTTTGGTCTGCTCCATGTCACCCACCTGACCCACCCTACCATCGGTGGATGGGCTTTCAATATCTCTGCCCACACTCTCTGGATCTCCATCCCACATTTCCTTCACCTGCATTCCTCGCTTGCTTCCTTGAAGGCTGGTATCAAAGCCTTCGGTCGTGCCTTCTGCTAACCTCCAAACTCTCTCTCCTCCTAAATCTGTACTATCCATCCCCCCTTCCCTTTCCATCTCACTTGCTTGGGTCGTGACCTGAATGTTCAGCATCTTGGGATGTCCTCCCAATGTGTAAGATGCTCTATCAATGTAATTCTGTTGTTGTTGTAATTATGCATTTTATGGCAGAAAAGGAAGTCATTTGGCCCACCTGTTCTGTGTAATGTTGAAATCCCAGAAAAATGGCTCAATAATATGATAATACAATTAATCGGTGCCTTCACTGAATAATCCAGCTAGACTAACAGCAACAAATTGTGTGACCATTTTAGATCCTGTTATATTGTAATTCAGAAAAGTTAATATCAATCACACATATTTACAATAGAACAGAGATTTGGGGCTCTTTGAGTCTGCACCAGCTATCAGATCAAGTTGCACATTCAGATGCATAGCCCTGGTTATCCCCATTTCTGTAGCCAAGTCCTGCAGCTGAGTGATTAGAGCATTCACCAAGCAATGCACCTGGGTTCAATTCCAGGCAGGTCAGGGCTAACCTTCAGCAAGTTTCCTTACTCCACCACTGGTAATAATCCATCATCAAGAGATAATAAAATTCATCATTTCAATCCATGATAATTTGTAGGACATGGAAACACACAATTAGTTGTTGCCCTTTGCCCACAAATACAAAGTCATTTCACTTTGCCGTATATACTTTGAACTGATTTGTGATTTTTTAAAGACATGATAAGCCACTATACAAAATGCCAATTGAATTAATCTCTTCACGTTTGCCATACCATGAAAACAAATAGAATTACCTGGAATTCCAAACGCTCCCAGAATGGGGTAGTAAATAGCTAGTACAGCGTACAGTGTTGTAAATTCCATGACCTATTATGCACTCTCATGTTTTCCTGCTGAAGTGGAGGCTTCTATCAACTCATTGAGATCACACTGAAAGAAATTCATACTTATAGCAAATGTAAAGGCACAACTTGAATGATGAATGCAATCAGTTCCAGACCAATGAACAAACAAGAGAGTTTTCACAGGAGAATTGTAGTGTGCTAGGCAAACAGTGACGTATGGCACATGGAAATTTGTTCAATGTTTCGTCCTGGGATTTGAATTCAGGTCACTGGCTTACTAGACGTGTGCTGTTTCCACTGACCTGCAGGACTCCACAAAGTAATTTTTGAGGCTCATAATTTTTTTTAATTGACAATCCAAATAAAAGCATTAGATTTCCTGAAATCTGCCGTGTTCTTTCCCAATAATATCGTGGCCTCATAATGTTGCACAATAAGAATTCACAAGTCAGAGGATCCTCTGTCTAATCATGATAACAGAAACACTTTATGCAAATAAATATTTTTGAATATCTACTTTCAGCGATTATCAGTGAATCGGCAGCTGTGGCTTCTTTGACAACTTGAATAATAATAATAATCCTTGCATTTGGTATAGATCTTTTTCCTGTCTGTTATATGTCTCAAAGCACCTCACAGAAGATACTGTAAAGTGAACTGACTGTATATTGGTGGGTGAAACGTGACAGGTAATTGCACATGCAGTGTCCTACAAACATTCGTGTTTTTAATTAACCCATTTTTTTTCGAGGGATTATTATCAAGTGTGTGGAGTGTGGAAACTTGCCCAAGGTTTTGCCCTGACCTTCGGGGAATCAAAGCCAGGCATCTCAATTCTAAAGTGAGTGGTCTAATCATTGAGCTACAGGACTCCACACCGAGCTACAGAACTTTACATTGAATGGTGATTTCCTATAAGTATAAAATGCCAGCTAAACTCCGCCTTATTTGAGATCAACATCTTAATCATCATTATTCCTCACATAACATAAAACAAACTAGTATTTATGTATCAACATTTCTTAATGAAATATATTGCAACAGATGGCCTACAATGAGATCATGTCAGCTGGGTGTCACAAACCCATTATCAAGCATAAAGCAAGTTAGTGAGGTCCATGCTACCCACACATGGGAATCGTTATGTTTGGAATGGAATGAACAAGCATTACCAGGAGGACACATCCTGTTTATCTGATTCAAGACAGTATTTGGACCAGGTCAGCAAGACCCAAGGCAGAGGAACCAGAGTGTGAGCTTTGGGGAACTGCTGGAGTTTAAACAACTGAAAACACTGAGAATTGAAAGCAGCCACTGGTGTGTTCGTAATCTGTTTGAATATTTCAGAAAATGTATTGGTGATGGAAACAACAACAAGAAACATTACATATGTACACAGCCTTTCATGTCAGGAGGACATGCCAACATTATTAAAGGGGAACAAATGTCTTTCTTTCCTTATGACAACGGGTGTTGTGATAAATAATATTTATATATCACATTTACTTGCACAGATGTTTTGCCTACTGATGAAATGTGTCTGCACCATCCCTTCAATGTCACCAATGGTGTTGCCCTCTATTGACAAGGCACCAGCCTCTGGAAAACTATCTCAGTGACTCCACCATGATCACTTTCTATCTATTAAACTTCTATTTGCATTTAGAATAACCTTTGAATAACTCACATACATATGTTGACATTTCTTACCCATCCAGGGTTTACCTGTGACAACAATTAAGTCAACAAAATGTTGCAGTTCCCTGGAAGATGAGTTCAAGGCAGAAGACTCTGTGGCGCAATTGGTTAGCGCATTCAGCTGTTAACTGAAAGGTTCGTGGTTGAAGCCCACCCAGGGATGATCCTCTTTTGAAGCAAATCTATTCTTCTTGATTTCTTTACTCGCACTTGAAATAAGGTCACAAACATCATATCAATTGTTTTTCATTTTTGTTTTGCTGTAGTAACAAGTTGAGTGAATATTTATTGGGCTTTTAAATGACAATTTAATTTTATTTCCAAACCATCCTTGGTAGGATGACTTCTTTGATCAGCACAAATTCTTTGATCAAGGCCTTTTCTCCTCATTTGTCTCCAAATAATGTCTCATGTTACCCCCAGGATTATTGTACAGACACACAGTTTGCGATGCCTCATGATCAGTAACAACAGTTACATTCAGGACTTCCTCAACTCAAACAACTGACTACCTCAGCTTTCAGGGCACTAAGAGGTTAGAATTCAACAACCAGTGAGAATAGAAATTAATCTAAATATTGATTATGCAAGAAATCACGACTGTGGTGTCCTGTAGCTCATCTCGCTAATGAGAGACATGGGTTCTGTTCTACGCAGGCCAAAATATTGGGCAAGTTTGTTTACTCCACATGCCTCTGTTTACCAAGTGGTGAGTAGCAACCCAGTTGTGAGTCAATTGGCAGATTCCTTTTGCACAATTATCTGCCATTTAACCCAAATATATACAGAAAATTCACTTTGGAGTATATTTATGTAAGGTTCTATTGAGAATTCTAGAAGATGTGAAAAATGCTATATTAAACGCAAGGATTATTATAATTCCTACCTTTGTAAAAAAAAGTAGCAAGGTTATGGTGATAGTACCATTGTACTACCACAATAACCATGGTACTACCACCAATAACAACAACAACAACAACAACAAATTACATTTATATAGCGCCTTTCACGTCGGGAGGACGTCCCAAGGTGCTGCACAGGAGGCGTATGACCCGAGCTGAGAGGGGAGTGTTTGGGAAGGGGTGAAACATGAAGGGGAGGTCGAAAAATTCGGGGTGGAACAAAAAGCACGGAAAATCTTCAAACCGGACTTGAAAGAGGAAAGAGAAGAAATGAGATGGAGGGATTGCGGGATGGCATTCCATAGGGTGGGAGCGGAGAAACTGAAGGCCCGGCCTCCGATGGTGGGGCGGTTCGGGCGGGGGGCTTGGAGCAGGCCAAGTCCTGTTGAACGGAAGGTCTGGGTGGGCTTGTAGGGGGAGAGTAGATTGGTTAAGTAGGGCGGGGCAAGGCCATGTAAGGCCTTGAAGGTGAGGAGGAGGATCTTGAACTCAATCCTCTGGAGAATGGGGAGCCAATGGAGACGGGCGAGGGTGGGGGTTATGTGGTCGCAGAGGCGGGTGCGGGATAATACACGGGCTGCAGAGTTTTGGATGACCCGCAGCCTGTGAATGGAGGAACTGGGGAGGCCGACGAGGAGAGAGTTTCCGAAGTCCTGCCTGGAGGTGATGTATGCGTGCACGAGTGTTTCGGCAGCGCGGGGGGTAAGATAGTTGCGGAGCCTGGCAATGTTGCGCAGGTGGAAATAAGCGGTGCCAGTCAAGGCACGGATGTGGGGGAGGAAGGAAAGTTTTTGATCGAACATGATGCCGAGGTTCCTGACTGGCTTTGTGAGGTGGAGAGTACAGCCTTGGATATTGAGGCTGGCAGCGCCCGATGTGCGGAGGCGCTGGCTTGAGCCAATCAGGATGGCCTCGGTCTTACTGTCGTTCAATTGCAGGAAGTTGTCCCTCGTCCAGGACTCGATGTCGGACAGACATGCTGTCAGAACATCGATGGTCTGGGGGTTGAGGGAAGAGGCAGAAAGGTACAGCTGGGTGTCATCCGCATATATGTGGAAATTTACCCCATGTTTGCGGATGACATCGCCCGGAGGGAGCGTGTAAAGGGTGAAAAGGAGGGGGCCGAGGACAGAGCCCTGAGGGACGCCGTGAGAAGCTGTGCGGGGGTTTGAAGAAAAACCGTTGGAAGAAACAAAATGTAAACAGTGGGTCATTTAGGAATGGAACCAGTGAAGGACTGTGCCTTGAAGGTTGAGGTGGGAGGAAAGACGTTGGAGGAGGATGGTGTGATCGACTGTGTCGAATGCAGCAGACAGGTCAAGGAGGACGAGGAGGCAGAGGGAGCCCTGGTCACAGGCAATTAGGATGTCATTTGTAACCTTAACCAGGGCAGTTTCTGTGCTGTGAATTGGGCGGAAACCTGATTAGAGGGGTTCAAAGAGTGAGTGAGTTGAAAGGAAAGAGCGGAGCTGGGAGGCAACAACTCTTTCAAGGACCTTGGATAAAAATCGGTGGTTGGAGATGGGTCGATAACTTGATGGTTGCGACGCATCAAGGGAGGGTTTCTTCAGGATAGGGGTGATGGTGGCTGTTTTAAGGGAGGTGGGGACGGTGCCTGAGGAGAGTGAAAGGTTGATGGTGTCAGAAATGGGCGGGGCTAACAAATGGAGCTGGGTGCGGAGGAGGGGGGTGGGGATGGGGTCCAATGAGCACGTGGTGGGTTTCATGGAGGTAATTGTTTTTGTTACTGAAAGCGGGATGGTGGGGTTGAAAGTGTGAAATGGGGGGTGAGTAGGGGTTGAGGTAACTGATGAGGGCGCGGAGGTGGAGGAGTGGTGGGGGGAGGAAACCGCAGAGCGGATTTTCTCAATTTTGGACTCGAGGAAGTCCAGCATCTCCTCACAACGAACGTTTGAGGAGAGGAACTGCGAGGATCTGCGAGGGGGACGGAGGAGCTGGTTGGTGGTGGCGAAGAGGAGGCGGTGGTTGTCCTTCGCTTCCAGGATTATCCTGGAGTAGAAGGCTGATTTGGCGGTGGCTAGGGCGGAGCGGTAAAATTTGATGCGGTCCAGCCAGATTTGCCGGTGGACCGTGAGGCCAGATTTGAGCCAGGTGCGTTCAACTGCTCTCACTTGGCTTTTGAGGGAACGGAGGTGAGTTGTGTACCACGATGATGATCGGGAATGGGAGACGGTTTTGGAGGTGAGGGGGGCCAGGGTGTCCAGGGTAGTGGAGAGGGTGATGTGTAGGGCGGTGGAGGCGGAGGATGGGTCGGTACAAAAAGAATGCCATTGTGGGAGGAGGTCGGAGGTTTCTAGGGCAGAGGTGAAAGTTTGAGGGGGAATCTTCTTCCAGGGCCGGTATAAGATGGTGGTGGGTTTGGAAGTGGAGGGGGGAGGGATAGAGGTGTTGCAGGAAATGAAAAAATGGTCGGAAATGGCCTTGTCTGTGATGGTGACGCCAGATACGTTGAGGCCTCGGGTGATCACCAGATCGAGAGGATGGCCTTGGGTGTGGGTGGCAGTGTTAATGTGAAGGGAGAAGTTGAAAGACGAAAGTAAAGAGGAAAATTCTGAGGAAATGGGGCAGGAGGGGGAGAAATGGAGGTTGAAATTGCCAAGAATAATAAGGCGATCAGAGGAGGTGCAAAGGGAAGTTAAAAGTGAAGAAAAATCTGAAATGAAAGTGGGGGAGGGTTTGGGGGGGCGATAAACTAATAGGATTTTGAAAGAATTGTGGCAGGAGTGAGAGAGGGTGAGCTGTTCGAAAGAGGGGAAGGAGCCGGAGGAATAGGGCGATAGGGCGAGCGATGACTTTGAGATGAGGGCCACACCACCGCCACAACGGTTGGGTCGAGGAGCATGGTGGAATGTGTAGTTGGGTGATGTGGCTTCAACGAGGCCAAAAGTGTCGCCTGGGGTGATCCAAGTCTCCGTCAGCGCCATGATGTCAACGTTGTCATCAAGGATGAGATCGTTGATGGCCAGGGTCTTGTTGCAGACAGAGCGGATATTTTGGAGGCCGATGCGGAAAGAGCAGTTGGCCGAGGGGTGTGAGGGGGGGCTGGGATGGTCGGCGGGGAGGGTGGGGATCTGAATAAGGGAGGAGGGGTTGACCCCCCGGGTTTGTGTCCGGTGGGGCTGGCGGTGATGGTGGGAGACAGGGCACTTGGTGGGACTGCTATTGGACAACCAGCGCCGAGTGCCACGGTGAGCCCGACGGAGGATTCCAATATTGGAACAGAAGGAAGCGGTGGGAGGGTCGAGCAGGGACAGTAGGCAAGGAGGGCGAAGAGAAAAAAGTGTAGAGAAGGAATAACGGAGAGCATTGTACTGGCTGAGTTAGTTATGATGGAGAAGTATAAAGATAATGCGAGAAGCCTTGAACCTGACTATGGTGTAACAGCCTGAATCCAGCATTGTATTCTACATAGAACTGGTAGTATGATTCTTTTAGTCTATCATGTTTATTGGTTATAATCATTAAATCACTACAACTTTATTAAGGATTGTTGGGTCATTATTTTGAACTCTCGGGATCGGAAATTCCAACAATTTGATGATCATGAAGCGACCCAACAAAATAGTGATTTAATTGTTGGTAAGTTGTCTGAGTAGGATAATCAGCTCTCACATAAATTAGGAAGAACATGCATCTAATTGTTGAAGCCTTTGTATGTTGTATTGTTTGTGATAAATAATAAGTATAAGAAACGTTAATGAAGGATCTCAGAAAGGGTTGTGCAGACGGGAAATACGTGTTCCTATGGGTCTTGTGGGGTTATCACATGGTTGAGCCCAGACAGAGACAGCGACAAGAATACACTGAATATTTCCGACAGGTCACATGAGCCAGAGATTAGGATAGCATTTGGTTTAGACTTATATGGTGTGAAATGAGTCCAAAGAACAGCAGAGAAGAAAGACAAAGGCAAGCTTTTAGACAGTGGGTGAGTAAGATATGCAAGAAGTCGGACAGTGTACTAACGACCTAGAGAAGGATTGAAGGAACAAGTAAAGAAAGGGAAAGACCAGGTGGAGGCGGCACAAGCCAAATCTAATGAATGGAAGTTAGAACTTACTGCAGCCATTGACTGTAGGGAGTTTAAATTCACTGACTGGTTTGTGTAAATAAAAGGACATTGCCCTTTGGGACCCTTTGGTAAATAACCCTTTCATAAATTTAAAGTGTTTTGGCAGTTAATGATCATGTGATGCTAACAACTGAAAATGTTTAAAGAAATGGGAGATTTGTCATTTAGTTCTTACAGATATTGACAAGAATGGCATTCCATGCAGCCACTTCTTCTGGGATAACATATACTTTTCGCTCCAACTCTCCCACCCACAAAGCCGGTCTTCGCTTTTAGTTTCACTCGACCATCTCAGGGGGAGATGAGTGGACAAGTGCAACACAGTCAATCATGTACATTGGCAACCGTATGTGTTTTTTAAGTGTCGGGTGTTGTCGAGTGCGAGGTGATGGGGTCATAATTAGAATAAACACCATGAAGTTCGAGAAGTGATAGTACAGTATTCAGAATATCAGTATTCTGCAATATTTTTATCGAATATTTAGTTTTATTCCAGTATTTCAAAAATGCTATTCATAATTTTTGTGGCTGTACTGTTTATGTTAATCATGATATCATTGATAATGAATTGCTGTAATTACAGGTGCTAAAAGAAGTTGCAACAATTGATGTGGTGGTTGAGGTAAAAGGGAATCGTGAAGATTTCAATGATGATGATGGCAATAAGTTTGAATCATTCGAGGTGGGAAGTGAACATTCTGGTCTTGTCTTACTATGACCAAAAAGTCAACTGTAAAGACTCATGGACTTGTATGCTGAAACAAAGCTGACTCTATGGACTTTCAAGGACATTTTACCAGTGAATGGTCAAAACAAGCTGTTCAATTTCTCACTACAGATTTGGATGTGTAACCAAAAAGTTCTGAGTTTTTTGAGGGAACAAAGAAGACAAGTCTAACCGATCTTGGAAAAAAAAGGAGATATTCCACACTCAATACAAACTGTACTATGTTTTTGAAAAGTCGATTTCTACTCACAGCCACTATATCAATCTGATTAATGAATCGTCATCAACTGTACTGCACATGTCTTGCTCTCAACTGTACCACTCATGTTTTATGTTTTTGTGATTTTACAATGTCTTGTGGATTTATACACTTTTCTGCTTACATGTTATTATGCTGAGGGCTGCGCAAGAATGATACAAAAGTAAAGGATTTACAGCTTGCTAAATTAATATGGGTATAGTTTAGTTGTGAGAGATCGAAAATTTGTATTGTCTCACTCTCAATGTGGGGTCAGTTCGGATATGGAGCTACTGTATTAAAAATTAATTATAGTTAGTTCCAATCAGGCACCAACTAAAACAGTCTATCCACAACACAAGCATGGTCAGCAACCTTGAGCAGAAGGGAGAGAAACAACTTGTCTACCCAAAACACCAGGTGCACATTCCCCTGCGCTGAGACAATCTTGGATACTGGTCCATGCCAATAATCCAAGGGGCACAATAACATCAGTAGCTTCTATGATAAATAAAGAATTGAAGGAGAACGGCTCAAGATATAGATAGGGACAGAGGACTCAATTAACAAAGGCGCAAAGAATTGTACTCATTTGGGCAATTACCAAGTGAGTAGCAGGAAAGCCATCTCAAGTTCTGGGAAAAAGAAGGGAGGCAAACAACTCCCTACAACTCTGGCGTTTAGATAGTCTGGTTTTGACATCGCTTCTGGACAATGTCCAAGTGATCAACTGGCTGACTTAGTTATGGTGGAGAATGAGGTAGGAGAGAAAGAGTGGCTCATTACAACAGTTAGTGAGTGTTTCAGGGTAAACCGAGATCTCCAGCCTGTCACTGTTGTCCATATCTACTGGAACTGATCATGGTTCCAGTTGTTTTGTTTTACAGGCAGAGAAGGGTCAGTTAGACATGGAAAGTTGGAAGGAGTGAGTATTGTGAGAAGCCTGAACCTGACATATGGTGTAACAGCCTGAATCCTGCATTGTATTCTACATCGAACTGGTAGTATGATTATTTTATTCTATCATGTTGTATTGCTTATGATCATTAAATCACTATACCTTTATTCAGAAATGTTGGGTCATTATTTTGAACTCTCGGGATTGAAAATTCCAACCATTACAGTACTAGGAGGCCAAGATAGTGCAGTATTGTGAAAGAGTTCAGGAAGTGTAATTTTCTTTCAATTTTTAATTTTTAAAAATCATTTGCCCCCAAAATTTCATAGTGTGCAATCATGCAGCTCGATGTTTAGAGCACTCACCAAGTAAGCCAGTGACCTGCGTTTGATTCCCAGCATGATGAATCATTTTACAAGTTTCCTTGAGCCACACACCTCTGTGTACCTAGCAGTGTGCAATTCTCATGTGAAAACACGATTGTTTATTCACTGGTCTGGAACTAATAGCATTAATTAAATTGATTCATTGTTCAAGTTGTACTTAGCATTCGCTATAAGTACAAATTTATTTCAATGTGAGCTCAGTGAGTTCATTGAAGCCTCCACTTCAGCAGGAAAACACCAGAGTGTAAAACAGGGCATGGAATTTCCAACACTATACGCTATAGTGGCTATTTACTACCCCATTCTGGTAGCAATTGGAATTCCAGGTAATTCTATTTTTTTTCATGGTATGGCAATTGTGAAGAGATGAGTTCAATTGGCATTTTGTATAGTGGCTTATCATGTCTTCTAGAAATCTCAAATCAGTTCAAAGAATATACGGCAAAGTGAAATGACTTTGTATTTGTCGGCGAAAGGCAAGAGCTAATTGTGTATTTCCGTGTCCTACAAACTTTCATGGATTGAAATTATAAATTTTATTAACTGTTGATGATGGATTATTACCAGTGGTGGTGTAAGGAAACTTGCTGAAGGTTAGCCCTGACCTGTCTGCAATTGAACCCAGATGCATCAACAACAACAAAAACTTTGATTTATATAGCGCCCTCCATGCCGGACGGCGTCTCAGAGCGCTTCACAGGAGCAGATCCCGGGACTGAGCCAGGGGCAGGGGCAGGAAGGTGACCAAAAGCTCGGTCGAAGAGAAAGGTCTTCAACTGTGACCTGAAACTGTGAAGAGAGGGGGGCGAGGTGAATCGAGCGAGGAAGGGAGTTCCTAAGTCTCAGGACGCAGTGGCTAAAGGCACAGCTGCAGAGGGTGGAGCGGATGACTGGGTGGACATGGAGGAGGGCTGACCCAGAGGAGCAAAGGCAGTGGGTGCTGGGTTGGGGGAAGAGGAGATCAGAGAGATAGGGGGGTGCAGAGGAGTGGAGGGATTTGAAAACAAGTGTGAGGATCTTGAAGTTGATCCTCTCTGGGATATGGAGCCAGTGAAGTCTGACAAGGAGTGGGGTAATGGGGGAGCGAAGCTTAGAGCGGGTGAGTATGCGGGCAGCAGTTTAGGAGAAGCTGGATGTTGTGGATTGTGGTGGAAGGAAGATCGGCAAGGAGGGCGTTGCAATAGTCCAGCTGAGAGGTGACGAAGGCGTGGACCAAGTTTTCGGCGGCTTTTAAGGTGAGGGATTGCCGGAGACGGGCAATCCTTCGGAGGTAGTAGAAAGCAGTCCTGGTGACGCACCGGATGTGGGGGAGGAAGGACAGTTGGGGGTTGAACCTGATGCCAAGGTGCATCGCTTGGTGAATGCACTAATCACTCAGTTGCAGGACTCGGCTACAGAAATGGGGATAACCAGGGCTATGAATCTGAATGTACAACTTGATCTGAGAGCTGGTGCAGACTCAAAGAGCCAGAAGTTCTCTGTTCTCTTAAATATATGTGTTTCATAATAACTTTTCTGAATTCGAATATAACAGGATCAAAAATGGATACGCAATTTGTGGCTTTTAGACGAGATGGTTTATTGAGAGACGGCACTGAATAAATGTAGTATTATATTTTTTAGACATTTTTCTGGGATTTCAACATTATAACAACAACAATAACAAAATTACATTTATAGAGGGCCTTTCACATTGGGAGGATGTCCCAAGGCACCAAACAGTCAGATCGGGACCCAAGCAAGTGAAAGGCGAAAAATAGGGGGGTCGGGCATGAGAGAGTTAGGAGGGGAGGGAGGGAGTTGTGAGGGCAGCAGAAGGCATGGTCGAAGAGGACCAGCTTTGAATACCAGCGTTGAAGGAAGCAAGGGAGGAATCCAGGTGTAGGGAATGTGGGATGGAGTTCCAGAGTGTGGGGGCAGAGATGTTGAAAGCTCATCCATTGCTGGTAGGGCAGGTCGGGTGGGGGACATGGAGCAGACAGGAGCCCACTGAATGGGGTGGTCTGGCAGGTTCGTAAGCGGACAGCAGGTTGGAGAGACAGGAGGGTGCAAGGCAATGAATGTGAGGATGATAATCTTGAATTTGATCCTCTGGGGATGCTGAGGCAATGGAGCCGGACAAGGGTGGGAGTGATGTGGTCACAGAGCTTGGTGCGGGAGAGGACATGAGCTGCAGAGTTCTGGATGTTCCGCAGATTGTGAAAGGAAGAGCCAGAAAGGACAACGAGGAGGGAGTTTCCATAGTCGTGCCTTGATGTGATGAATGTGTGGAGAATGGTTTTGGTAACCTGAGGGGTGAGGCAGTGGCGGAGTCTGGCAATGTTGCAGAGGTGGTGGCAGGCAGTACTGGTCATGGTGCAGATGTGGGTGTAGGATTACACCTAAACTGTTCTTCCGTTTGTGCGAAATGCGAAATGAGTAGATTGAAAAGGTCATATTTATTCAGCACTGTAAACGAGTTACAATACAGGTACTCTTCTTGCGATTCGAACACAACCCGTATATACCGGTAACTACAATGCACCAATCACAATACTGTTGCTAATCAGTTTCTCTGCTTACACCTTGTACTGGCCCCCTTCCTGGTCATCTACATAGTAGATGACCAGGAAGGGGGCCTGTTAACCTCTTCTCTGTTTGTCCTAATATGGGCCTGTCCTTGTGCTTGATCTCTGGACAACAGTGGCAGGCTGGAGATCTTGGTTTACCCTGAGACACTAGCTAACTGTTGTAATGAGCCACTCTTTCTCTCCTACCTCATTCTCCACCATAACTAAGTCAGCCAGTTGATCACTTGGACATTGTCCAGAAGCGATGTCAAAACCAGACTATCTAAAGGCCAGAGTTGTAGGGAGTTGTTTGCCTCCCTTCTTTTTCCCAGACCTTGAGATGGCTCTCCTGCTACTCACTTGTCAATTTCCCAAATGAGTACAATTCTTTGCACCTTTGTTAATTGTGTCCTCTGTCCCTATCTACATCTTGAGCCCTTCTCCTTCAATTCTTCTTTTCTCATAGAAGCTACTGATGTTATTGTGCTCTTTGGATTATTGGCATGGACCAGTATCCAAGATTGTCTCAGCGCAGGGGAATGTGCACCTGGTGTTTTGGGTAGACAAGTTGTTTCTCTCCATTTTGCTCAAGGTTGCTGATCATGCCTGTTTTGTGGATAGATTGTTTTAATTGGTGCCTGATTCGAACTAACAATAATTAATTTTGAATACAGTACCTCCATATCCCAAAAGCAGCCTTGAATGCCAATGCTGCCAGTGCCTGTGTTGTGGAGCTGCTGACATGAGCCAATCAGGTGGATATTCAACTAGGTGCATGGGAATATTTCTTAAATATTGGGATGATAGTTGCTGTTATGAAGGAGACGGGAATGATATCGGATAAAAGGGACAGGTTGACTGTATCAGCAAGTAGTAGGGTAAGGTGGTGGAGCTCTGAGGTAAAGAGACGAGTCGGGATGGGATCCAAGGAGCAGGTGGTGGACTTCATGGAGCATATGGTTTTGATGACAGAGGATGGGGAGACACGTTCTCCCCATCCTCATCCATTCTGAAGGTGTAGAAGTACGGATTGATCGAACGATCGATCGATCCATCATTCAAAACTTACATTTATATAGTGCCTTTCATGTCAAGTGGATGGCTCAAAGCACTGTACAGTTTGGTAGGGACAAGAGCATGGGGGGAGGGTTCGGATCAGGATGAAGAAGAATAGCAAAATTAACTGTATATTTGTGGGCAAAATGTGACAGCCAAATTATGCACAGCATGGATGGGTAGATGTTGGGGTGTGGGAGGGTGGTGTGTGGGGGTAGAGGTTGGAAGGGTGGTGACAGCTAAGTGGATTCCCTCGATTTTGGTCTCGAGGTTATCCAGCCACTCCTTACAGTGGGAGTTGTAGGAGAGGATCTGTGACATGGACGGCGGAGGAGCTGCTTTGTTATGGAGAACAGGAACTTGTGGTTGTCCTGCATTATCCTGGAGTAGAAATATGATTTGCTGGAGACCAGAGCAGGGAGGTAGTTTTTGATGTGCCAGATATGCCAGTGGACCATTAGACCAGATTTGAGCCAGGTACGTTCAGCGCCCGACACCTGATCATTGAGCAACTGGAGGTGGCTGGTGAACTTGGGTGAGGTTGGAGAGTAACACTTTGGAAAGAATCAGGAGAAATAACTTTGCTGATTGTTTAATGCAGGCTACCTTACAACAAGGCCACAATTCAAAACTGTATGAAAGGTTTCCTAAAGGATTGAGATATGGATGTTGTTCTAAAGGAATTGAATCAACTCAAAGAATAAACAACAAAATATGACACACCCTTAAACTCCTCATCTCACACCTGTATTCATGTGAATAATTTTTCAGATTTTCTTTCCTTCACACAGTTAATTTGCTGGCGATTGTGATCCTGTCAAGAGGAAACTGTGGTCTCTCAAACTGCATTACTTGCTATCTGGTGGCCATGGCAGCCGCGGATCTCCTGGTTATATTCGTGGATGTGTTGTTAAACAAAATTAACAATCTGTATTTCCCATTAAATTTCTTATTCTACACTCCAGTGTGTAGTGTTAGAGTTGTGTTGCTGACTGCAGCATTGCTCATGTCTTTGTGGTTCACTGTTGCTTTCAGTTTTGACCGATTTATCGCCATTTGCTGCCAAAATCTGAAACCAACATATTGCACGGAGAGAACGGCCACAGTGGTTACTGTAACTCTGTCTGTTATTTGCTGCTCAGTCAGCATTCCTTGCTACTTTATGTTTGATCCTCAGTTGATAGTTAACAATACCCCGTGGTACTGTGTCTTCAAAACAAACATTTATACTTTGCTCACCTGGAAATTATACGAAAGGTTTCTCCGCGTTTTCAATCCACTGTTTGTGTTTGCTTTGATTTGCCTGTTCAACGCTGTGATTATCAGACACATTCTGATGGCCAGTAAAGTCCGCAGGAGGCTTCGGGGTCAGAGAAAAGCTGAGAAAACAATTGATCCCGAGTTGGAAAACCGGAGAAAATCTGTTATTTTACTGTTCGCCATATCAGGCAGTTTAATAATTTTGTGGATAACATATGTTCTACATTCATTCATATGGCAACTTTCCAATTTTAATTATAGCGAAACATTGGTCAATAACACCCGATATATTGTCCAAGAATCTGGAGTCATGCTGCAAAGGTTGAGTTGCTGTGCAAACACCTGTATATATGCATTAACTCAGACAAAGTTCAGAGAGGAATTTAAGAAAGGATTAGTTTATCCCTTTCATATCATCGCTAAATTAAGGAACAAATATCAGAAAAAATCGTTAGGAAAGTAATTGGCTGCAAACGTGGTTCAACTTCACCTACATTGGTGACTATCTTCACAAACATTGAAACTTTCCAACATTACCGTAAGATCGGTAGTTAACAGGGCTGTAGTCGAGTCCTCCTCATCCTCATCCGAGTCCCTGGTGTCTGAGTCCGAGTCCCTGCCACTTTTTAATGTCCGAATCCGAGTCCTCCATGTAAACATTCACGCCCATCACCAACTTATACATACTAGAATTTCAGTCTGATATCTTTTTTTGATGTATATTGCTTGCTACGCTTTGTTTACAAAGGTTGGGTTCTTACATCATGGCTTTCTGCAATAAATTGACTCATTATCCTGAAGTTCAAGTGCTTAATGGTTTGGTTCAAGAACAAAACTAAAATTCTATTTTTAGTTCCTGAAGTACAAGGAATATTGACTTCTCAAGTGGTCAGTCACTTGTCTGATAAAGCCATTGCACTGATATTCACTGATATGAAGATTCACAAAATGCTAAGTCAGTGATATGCGTTCATTAATTTGAGGAAGGTAACGCGGTCGGGCATGAAAAAGACGTGTCTATAAAGTCGATATTAATCCTCTCCAAACATGCAGTTAACCATTAGTTCCGCAGTAACCTGTGCCTTATTAAATTTGTATTTCAAAGTGCTTCAAATTGATAAGTTTGCCTAACTAAAGAATTCTAGCTCAAACATCTGACTGCAATTTAGAGACCTTGCAGTTTAAAGCTGACTTGGAACTAATAGCTTGGCTGGCATGTGGTATACGCTTTTATTCAAACTGGTGGACGAGAATTCAGTGAATTCCTCTTACTCGTCCCCTAAATTTGTGTGTTTTCTAATTCCGTTCTCCTTTCCTTTCTGTCTGTCCGTCACTCTGCTCCCTGTCTTATCTCTCCCTCTGGCTCCCACTGACTCTCATCTGTCTCGCTTCCTCTGACTGAAGCAGATTTATAAAGTCAACCCAGAAGGTATCCGACTTTGGGCAAACTTTAAGAAGTAATAATCGAGTCTAACCTTTAATTTGGAGAGGCAAGGATTCACACGGCACAGACATGATAATAATAATTTTACTGGAAATGCACATGTATGAACCCCAATTGAAGACAGAAGGATTGGGTTGGCTTTTGTGCATTTGTATGCGTGTATGTATACGTCTCTTCCTGTCTCTCTCTTCCCCAACCCCCATTTGTGTCAAGGAGAGAGATTTTATTTTTTTTTCCAAATAAAAATTCTAGCTGCTTGCCTAGACTTGTATTTGAATATATTGGTGTGTGACCGAGCGCTCATTAATGCTGCTGATCCGAGTATGAGTCAGAGCATTGCGCACAAAGAAGAAAATTGCAGGGCTGTAGGACTCGAGTCCTGGACTCGGACTCGAGACCGGTCTCTAGTCCTCATTTCAAAGATAGTAGAACGCTTTGTGGCGCTCGCGCTCTACTTTTTTGCGTATCTCTATGGGGCTAGATTTTTGTCCCTGTATATATTTCTACTACATAGACCTAAGATCTACCCCTAGTAGGGCCAATTTCAGCATGTTGCGGTATATTATATGTGAGACTTCCATCTGTGTTGGAGGGGAGCGACAACTCTTCCAACCAGATGGATTTTTCTGCAGACTGAGGCCTACCCAACATAGTTCAGAAAATAGTCTTTATTAGATTAAATCTTCAAGACTATTAACATGACAAAATTTATCGTGATTCATGAGTAACGCGTTACGTCAAAAGTCCACACTCACACTTAATTTATTGTAAAGTCTAATCATAAATGAGAACGAAACTTATTTTTCTTTATGACGTCACTGCAGATGGCGTGTGAAATTCGATGTAGTGCCACACGTTTCAGTTATAACACATTTTCAAAACTTACATTTTGCATGATGTTTGTTCCGCGCTGTTGTTGTGAATTCCTTATGATCCGTGTACCCAATCACTCGGGACATGACAGACATGGTGATGCTCATACTTGCCGGGCAGGTAAGAATCTGGGAGGTTTCAGTGCGTACTATGATATAAGCATGGTACCCTAGCCCTTGTACAGTTAGTACACAAGACAATGAACAAAACAATACTCACAGAGTCTCAGAAATCAGTGTTGCTGTTCAGTCCTCACACAATGGAACTGGAACACGTGGCAATCCAGGGCATTGGATTTAAACGCTTCACTTTTTAAAGGGCTTTTTTGATTGGTAGAAAGTTTACATGTGATAGATAGTAAATAGTATCCCATGTGGGATACCGCGTCACAGTTCATTCACAAGCAACGTTTACTGCGAGATTTCCTATATGTCAGCCAGTGTAGTATTTGCGTGAACTACAGAAAATCCCTCAGCTCGGCTCATAACTGCCTGGCTCACGGAGGTCTCCAGCCCGAGTCCTCGAGTCCCTGCTGTCGAGTCTGAGTCCTGCACAGCCGAGTCCGAGTCCGAGGCTGAGTCCTTCAAATGAGGACTCGAGACCGGTCTCGAGTCCGAGTCCAGGACTGGAGGCCTCCAGCCCTGGTAGTTAATATATTCAATGAATTTCTCAATTACATTAGCAATAGATATTTGAGATACGCGATTGGTCAGTCGCTTCTATTGTGAGCTGGTACTAGTGTAGTTTTGTTGTTGTTGATGTGACCGGCTTCACAATGATGGGAGCTGGTTGTGATCGGCTTCGCAGAAGAGACAACAAACTGGTTAAAGTTGACAAACCGTTTCCCAGGCCTTACTGTTGTGTTTCCCATTGAGAGGTGGTCTGCAGGTGGAGAGACAGCTGAGCAACATTTGGTTTTGCAGAGGAACCCTCTTGCAGAAGAAACTGGGTGACAATATCACATGATGAACATAAAAGGGGGGATCGATTTGAGGATGAAAGAAGAAAGGTCCTTGAAAGAGTGGTTGCCTCCCAGCTCCGCTCTTTCCTCCCAATTCACTCACTCATTGAACACCTCCAATCAGGTTTCGGCCCTGTTCACAGCACGGAAACTGCCCTGGTCAAGGTCACTAATGACATCTTAACCGCCTGTGACCAGGGCTCCCTCTGCCTCCTTGTCCTCCTTGACTTGTCTGCTGCGTTCGACACAGTCTATCACATCATCCTCCTCCAACGTCTTTCCTCCCACCTCAACCTCAACCTTCAAGGCACAGTCCTTGACTGGTTCCATTCCTACCTGACCCACCACCTACATTTTGTATCTTCCAACGGTTTCTCCTCAAACCACCGCACAGTTTCTCACAGCGTCCCCCAGGGCTCTGTCCTCGGCCCCCTCCTTTTCACCATTTACACGCTCCCTCTGGGCAATGTCATCCGCAGACATGGGGTAAAATTCCACATGGATGCGGACGACACCCAGCTGTACCTTTCTGCCTCATCCCTCAACCCCCAGACCATCGATGTTCTGACAGCATGTCTGTCCGACATTGAGTCCTGGACGAGGGACAACTTCCTCCAATTGAACATGAGCAAGACCGAGGCCCTCCTGATTGGCTCAAGCCAGCGCCTCCGCACATCAGGTGCTGCCAGCCTCAACATCCAAGGCTGTACTCTCCACCTAACAAAGCCAGTCAGGAACCTCGGCATCACATTCGACGATAAACTCTCCTTCCTCCCCCACATCCGCTCCTTGACTGGCACCGCTTATTTCCAACTGCGCAACATTGCCAGGCTCTGCAATTACCTCACTCCCCACGCTGCCGAAACACTCGTGCACGTGTACATCACCTCACGGCTGGACTATGGACCCTCTCTTCATCAGCCTCCCCAGATCCACCATTCACAGGCTGCAGGTCATCCAAAACTCTGCAGCCCGTGTACTATCCTGCACCCGCCTTCGCGACCACATAACCCCCACCCTCGCCCGTCTCCACTGGCCCCCCATCCTCCAGAGGATCAAGTTCAAGATCCTCATCCTCACTTTCAAGGCCATTCATGTACTTGCCCCCTACTATCTTTCCGACATACTGTCTGTCCCCCTATTAACCTGCCCTCCCCTACAGGCTCCAGCCTGCTCCATATTCCTCACCCGACAAGCCCTACCATTGATGGCTGGACTTAAAGCCTCTCTGTCCCCTCACTCTGGAACTCCATCCCAGAATCCCTTCACCTTGTTCCCTCCCTCGCCTCCATCAAGGCCGGTCTCAAGAGACTCCTCTTTGAATGTGCCTTCTGCTGCCCTCCCAACTCTCCCTCTCTTCTTATCTCTCTCCTGCCCCTCCGAACTCTGTCCAGCCCCTTCCCCCTACATTGTCCCTCTTCCCGGCTCAGGTCCTGACCTGACTGTTCAGCCCCTTGGGACGTCCTCCCGATATGAAATGTTCTCTATAATGTCACTTTGTTGTTGTGGTGGCCGCCCAGTAAAAGTGTGTCTGTGACACCGGGCATCACAGAGCACATACTGTGGGCACACACTGCAGTTACACCTGGTGGCCACACCCGCTGACTGTGGCGCTGTGGCGTCCTGCACAGACAAATCTCAACAGTGACAACAACAACAAAATGACATCTTTAAAGCACAAAGTCCTCCCACAGGAGCCCTCCCAATGGTCATTGTGTATCAAGACTGAGATTGATAGATTTGTAAAGGAGAGAGGAATTCAGACACAATGGGCTGAATGGCCTCCTCCAGTGATGTATAATTCTATGATTGAACACATTTTACCTATTAATATTACTTTTTATTCCACCATTACTGATTTACCAATCACAGCCACTTGAGATGGACCTGACAGCTGCTGTTGTTGTTGTTGCTGTTGGAGTGAAGGGCAATAATGTATGATAGGTCAGGCTGTGGGCTCTGTGGTGTGAGGGCAGGAAGCTGATCACTGATTGACTGCAGACAATCACAGCTGCTTCCTGACAATTGTGTTGTGAGTTTCTGCCCCACCTGAAGGCAGCTTGACTCATCCTGTGTCTTTCCAGCAAGAAGTCTTTAGATACAAACAGCAGCATCTTGTGTAGGGTTTTGCAAATGAGCTGATCTGCAACTTAAACATCTGTTCCATAACATCTGCAAATTATCATTTCCTGTAAACTCAAAGTCAGAAAAATATGCCTGAACAGCAAAGAAATAAGTGACACAGGACTATCCATATTTCTGTTCATTGATCAGGAAATCCAGCCTCCCTTATTGATTGTTTTATGTAATAATGCTACAGAAAAGTTTTTTTTGATCAAAGCCGGAATATTTTGTGAGGTGACCATGGAGCTGTTCTGTGTCTTGTTGTCTAGGAGCCATGAGTAACAAAAATACTTGGATTTGATATAGCGCTTTTCACATCTTCTAAACTGTATTTCAAAGCGTTTCACAGAATATACTGTAAAGTGGATTGACTCTATAATTGTTGGCGAAACACGGCAGCTAATTGCACAAAGCAATGTCCTGGATTGAAACGACCAAATTGTTATAGGTTTCTTTGGGATGCATTATTTTTCAACAGGTGGAGTAAGGAAACTTGCCTAAGGAATCGCCCTGCATGGAATTGAAACACAAGTCTCACGCTTGACAGTCGAGGGCTCCAAACATTGAGCTACAGGAATCCACTATAATGATTAGTTTCCTGTCATGTGGGATTGATGTTGTGCTCACAGGTTTGCTGTAAGATAGGAGGCCTTGTAGATCTTGTACAGTTTCCAGATCCAGTACCCAAAGTAGAATTCAAGATTCAGCGGTTGATCCTCATGTCTCAAAGTAGAGTCCTGTAGCTCAGGGGTTAGAGCACTCACCTCGCAAGCCAGAGACTAGGGTTTGGTACCTGGCAGGACAAAGCCTTGGGCAAGTTTCCTTACACCACACTTCTGATAATAAGCGATCAAGATAATAAAATAATAATAAATGACTGAAACCACTTCTGATACAAGCCTCATGTTATTTCTTCCCAGTTTCCTTCTCCCCCTTGTCCTGAAGGAGTGTGACTGGTCTGACATTACACTGGGCTCCCACTGCACCAGCAGCCCTCCCCACCTGGCTTCTCACCCCAAGAGAACATTTCATGTCTGGCTTGAAATCATGAGCCGCCACATCAAACCGTTCACCACCATTGCACTATTTCATAACCAATCAAGCTTGTGATTACAGTAAAGGCAGCGACTGAGAATAGAGAGGATTATTATTATAAGTGGACTGAAGGCTGAATTCATTCCCATTATCTTCCAATCCAGAGATAATTATTGTGGCCATGTTTGACATCGACACAGACAATAAGATAGACTTCCTTAAATGTAAGAGAACAGAGAGGAAAGTAGGAGTAAGGACACATCGACAAGTGATAAAATAGAAAGAAAGTGATTAAAATTGCCAGGAACATAATTTTTTAAATATCAATATATCCACATCAAAATGCATGTTGAAGTAACAAGAGGATTCACGCCTTCATGCCCATATGTGATGTGAAATCAGGATTGAAAGAGCAGGAAACAGGGAGTAATCATCTGCAGATGATCAGAACATCACTAAACTATAGGAAATAATAAATATTTTAATTAAGGCACAATGTTAATTATTGCACATCAAATAAACAGTTACTACATTTTATAATGCATTTTGTGAAGTTCCTTTAGACATTTCAATAACATGAAAAGGCATTATGTCAAATGCAAGGTTTATGATCAAAAATATTATTATGTAAACATAAGAAAATAATAATTGTAGCACAAAAGACAAAGGTCCATCTGGATTGCCTTCCACCATCCTGGCCGTCACACATACTTGTCATGTCCTCAACAATATACTGTATCACAAAATATTATTTTCAAAATTAACCCAGGGCTTCTATTTTTTTCTGCTGCCACTGTTTCCCTAACTTTAACAGTCACTCACTGAAATAGGGTTCCCGTAGGTTTGTGTTGAACTTACCAATTACTCCACTCACACACACACACACACACACACATTAAAGGAAACAATTCATGAGGCTTCAGTGTCAGTGCTGGGGCTAATACTATCGACACTTACATTAATATGAAGTTGCTGTCAATGCCGAATGTAAAGGGCACAATTATTGATCTGTGCAGGTCCAAGGGAATGTGAGGCGTGACTCCCCTCAGTCCTGTAGCTATTGGTCCATTCTCCAAACACCTGGCCCCACTGCCCCTTGTTAAATAGCGGTCACTGGGGACTGAGGCCATCTGTCCAACTGGCAGAGCTTTGTCCCTCGGTTATTGGGCTCAAGGGTCAGTTCAGACAATTGCCCAGAAACATGAGGTCCCTGATATATCTCAGTCTGTTGCTGGCTCTCTTCTCCCGTGAGCTCTATTATTGGGACAAGTCTGACTGTGTGTGTGTGTGTGTGATTCTCTCTGCAATGTCACAGAGCCGGGATATCTCACAATAATTAATCTTTGGTCCTTTGTTCTTTACAGGTGTCCAGGCTGATGTGGTGCTGACACAGCCATCGTCTCTAACCGGGAAGCCTGGCCAGGCCCTGAGACTCACCTGTAGAACCAGCGGGTTTGATCTCAGCAAATATGGCATGAACTGGGTCCGGCAAGTTCCTGGGAAGGGGCTGGAATGGCTGCTCTACATTTCGTACACAGAGGTGTGGTGAGTAAGGAAACTTGGCCAATATTTGGAATAGAACCCAGGTCTCCCGTTAACGAGGTGAGCTACAGGAATCCACAATCATGATTTCTGGCATAATCAATACTTGTCTAACCTCACTTGTTGTGGAACTCTATTCTCTCAGTGCCCTGAAAGCTGAGGTAGTCGGTTGTTTGAGTTGAGGAGGTCCTGAGTGTAACTTTTGTTGCTGATCATGAGTCAAACGGTATATTCATACAATAATCCTGGTGGAAACGTGAGACATTATTTGTAATCAAATGAGGTGAAATCATCCATCTAACCTACCGTCCGTCCGTCCGTCCATCAGTCCGTCAATCCGTCCATCAGTCCGTCAGTCAGTCAGTCAGTCAATCAATACACTTGTTTATTTTGCGCCAAAAATAGATTAGTTTCAGAATAGGATCAACCCTGGGTGGGCTTCACCCACCGACCTTTCAGTTACCAGTTGAACGCGCTAACCAATTGCGCCACAGAGACATCTGCCTTGAATCCTTCTTCCAGGAAAATACAGCATTTTGTTGACTTAATTGTTGTCACTGGTAAACTCTGGATTGATAAGAAATGACAACATCTGTAAGTGAGTTATTCAAAGGTTCAATCTATATGCAAATAGAAGTTTAATAGATAGAAAATGATCATGGTGGAGACACTGAGATAGATTTCCAGAGGCTGGTGCCTTGTCAATAGAGGGCAACACCATTGGTGACATTGAAGGGATGGTGCAGACACATTTCAACAGTGGGCGTAACATCTGTGCAAGTAAATGTGATATATAAATATTATTTATCACAATACCTGTTGTCGTAACGAAAGAAACAGATTTGTTCCCTTCAATAGTGTTGGAATGTCCTCCCGACATGAACGGCTCTATACATATGTAATACATATGTGGAGCCCTGTAGGTCAGTGGTTAGAGCACTCGCCTTACAAGTGTGAGATCTGTGTTAGAATCCAGGCAGATCAGGGCGAAACCTTGGGCAAGTTTCCTTACTCCATGTGCCCAATAATAATCCGTCCAAAAAAACCCACAATAATAAAAATTGGTCATTTCAATCCATGGCTGGTTGTGGGACGCTGCTGAGTTTCGCCCACAAATATACAGTCGACTTTCCTGCCTTTTTTCCCCCTGCCACGCCCCTCCCCTTTTGCTTCTTTACCCCCTTTTGCCCCTAGTCCCACTTCCGTGACTGATTGTGGGACACTGCTGTGCGCAATTTGGCTGCCATGTTTCGCCCACTAATACAGTTACTTTTCCTACTATGCTTTATCCTGCCCTGATCCTTCCCACCCTGCTCTTGTCCTACCTGACTGTACAGCGCCTTGCGATGTCCTCTCGACGTGAAAGGCGCTATATAAATGTAAGTTTTGTTTTTTGTTGTTTGAGTGCAAATGGCTGCTGCGATTCACCCAAAAATATACAGTCAATTCACCTTACAGTACATTCTGTGAAGCAATTTGGCACGTTGATAAGATGTGAAAACGCAATATCAAATGCAAGGATGATTAACATTATTAATTATTGTTGTTGTTTCCATCACCAATACTTTTCCTGAAATATTCAAAAAAAATTACAAACACAGCGGAGGCTGCTTTCAATTCTCAGCTCTGTGGTTTCAGTTGGTTAAACTCCAGCAGTTCCCCAAAGCTCACACTCTGGTTCCTCAGCCTTGGGTCTTGCTGACCTGATCCAAATACTGTCTGGAATCAGGTAAACAGGATGTTTCCTCCTGGTAAAGCTTGTTCATTCCATTCCAAACATAGCAATTCCCATGTGTGGGTAGTATGGACCTCACTAACTTGCTTTAAGTTTGATAATGGGTTTGTGACACCCAGCTGACAAGATGTTATTATACGTCATAATTATAGATATATTTCATTAAGAAACTTTGATACATAAATACTGGTTATATTTTGGTTGAAGGTGGGTAGGTGATGAATTATGAAGGCTTAGATATTGGTCTCAAAAAACGTAGAGTTTATATTTCATTGTTTACTCACAGAAAATCAACATTCGATGTAAATTTCTGTGGCTCGATGTGGAGTTCTGTAGCTCAGTGGTTGGTGTACTTGTCTTAACAGTGAGATATGTGGTTGTGCTTCCCAGAGGGTGAAGGTGAAGATATGAAAAGGCGCTATATCACATGCAAGGATTGTTATATTCAAAGATTACGAAGAAGGCACAGCTGCCGATTCACTGACAATCACTGACAGTAGAAATGCAAAAGTAGTTAGTTGCATAAAGTGGTTGGGTTATCATGATTAGACAGAGGATCCTCTGACTCGATGGATTCCTATTGTGTATTACAGTACTATGAGGCCAAGATAGTGCAGTATTGGGAAAGACTTTAGGAAATATGATTTTTTTTCAGATATTCAATTAAAAAAGTAATTTGACCCCGAAATTTCATATTGTGCAGTCGTGTAGCTCAGTGTTTAGAGCACTCACCAAGTAAGCCAGTGACCTGGATTTGATTCCCAGCAGGATGAAACATTTTGCAAGTTTCCTTGAGCCACACACCTCTGTTTACCTAGCAGAGTGCAATTCTCATGTGAAAACACTATTGGTTATTCACTGGTCTGGAATTAATTGCATTAATTACAATCATTAATCAAGTTGCACCATCACATTCACGAAAAGTACAAATTTCTCTCAGTGTGAGCTCAGTGAGTTGATTGAAGCCTCCAATTCAGCACGAAAAC
The DNA here is from genome assembly GCA_035084275.1 of Hydrolagus colliei. Lineage (NCBI taxonomy): Eukaryota > Metazoa > Chordata > Chondrichthyes > Chimaeriformes > Chimaeridae > Hydrolagus > Hydrolagus colliei. Next base: position 1,709,762 of record CM068775.1, on the reverse strand, counting down.
CAGTTTTACAGCAGAGTGTAAATCAGGGCATGAAATTTCCAACAGTGTACGCTATAGCAGCTATTTACTACCCCATTCTGGTAGCATTTGCAATTCCAGGTAATTCTATTTGTTTTCATGGTCTGGCAATTGTGAAGAGACTAGTTCAATTGGCATTTTGTATGGTGGCTTATCATGTCTTCTAGAAATCTCAAATCAGTTCAAAGAATATACGGCAAAGTGAAATGACTTTGTATTTGTGGGCGAAAGGCGAGAGCTAATTGTGTGTTTCCGTGTCCTACAAACTATCATGGATTGAAATTATCAATTTTATTAACTGTTGATGTTGGATTATTACCAATGGTGGAGTGAGGAAACTTGCTGAAGGTTAGTCCTGACCTGCCTGGAATTGAACACAGATGCATCGCTTGGTGAATGCTCTAATCACTCAGGTACAGGACTTGGTGACAGAAATGGGGATAACCAGGGCTATGAATCTGAAAGTACAACTTGATCTGAGATCTGGTGCAGACTCAAAGAGCCAAAACATCTCTGTTCTCTTGCAAATCTATACGACTCATAATAACTTTTCTGAATTCAAATATAACTATCAAAAATGGACACACAATTTGTGGCTTTTAGACGAACTGGGTTATTCAGAGAAGGCACTGAATAATTGTAGTATCATATTTTTGAGACATTTTTCTGGGATTTCAACCTTACAACAACAATGACAAAATTACACATATAGAGCACGTTTCAGATTGGGAGGATGTCCCAAGGTGCCGAACAGTCAGGTCAGGATCCAAGTAAGGGAGTGGGGTAGGGTAGGGGTTTGGGCTTTAGAGTGTTAGGAGGGGAGGGAGAGATTTGGGAGAGCAGCAGAGGCATGGTCGAAGAAGACTAGCCTTGAATACCAGTGTTCAAGGAAGCAAGGGAGGAATCCAGGTGCAGGGAATGTGGGATGGAGTTCCAGAGTGTGTGGGCAGAGATATTGAAAGCCCAGCTGCCAATGGTAGGACAAGTCAGGTTTTTGACATGGAGATGACCACAGACCACTGAATAGGGCGATCTGGCAGGTTCATAAGCGGACAGAAAGTTGGAGAGATAGCAGTGGGCAAGGTGAATGGGCTTAGGAGGAGAATCTTGAATTTTATCATCTGGGGATGTTGAAGCAATGGAGCCGGGCAAGGGTGGGAGTGATGTTATCACAGAGCTTTGTGCAGGAGACGGCATGAACCACAGAGATCTGGATGTTCCGCAGATTGTGAAAGGAAGAGCCAGAAACGACAGTGAGGAGGGAGTTTGCATATTCGTGCCTTGATGTGATGAATGTGTGGACAATGGGTTTGGTAATCTGAGGGGTGAGGCAGTGCTGCAGTCTGGCAATGTTGCAGTGTTGTTGATGTGGGGGAGGAAGGACAATTAACGGTAGAACTAGACACCCAGGCTTGCGTGACTTTGAGAGATGGAGAGTGCAGCCTTGGAAGCCGATGCTGCCAGTGCCTGAGTTGTGGAGTTGCTGACATGATCCAATAAGGAGGATATAGGTGCATCACATCATGGGAAGATTTCATGGTGTGATAGTGGCTGTTATGAAGAGAATGGGAACTATCCGGATGAAAAGTACAGGTTGACTGTGTCGGCAAGTGGTAGCGTAAGGAGGCGGAGCTGGGTGTTAAGGAGTCGAGTCGGGATGGGATCCAGAGAGCAGATGGTGGACATCATGGAACATACGGTTGTGATGACAAAGGATGGGGAGACACGTTCTCCCCATACTCATCCATTCTGAAGGTGCAAAAGTCGGGATCAATGAGTCAATGAATGAACGAACGAACAAATGAACAAACGGACGGACCGACCGACCGACCGACCAACCAATCAAAACTTACATTTATATCACGCCTTTCATGTCAAGAGGACGGCCCAAGGCACTGTACAGTTCGGTAGGGACAAGAGCATAGAGGGAGGGATCGGGCAGGATGAAGACGAGTAGGAAATTTAACTGTTTATTTGTGGGAAAAACGCAGCAGCCAAATTGCACAGAGTAGGGATAGGTAGATGTCGGGGTGTGGGAGGGTGGTGTGTGGGGGCAAAAGTTCTAAGGGTGGTGACAGCTAAGTGGATTCCCTCGATTTTGGACTCAAGGTCATCCAGCATCTCCTCACAGTGGGAGTTGGAGCAGAGGATCTGAGAGGTGGACGGGGAAGGGTGGAGGAACTGGTTTGTTGAGGAGAATAGGAACTTGTGGTTGTCCTGGATTATCCTGGAGTAGAAGTACAATTTGCTGGAGACCAGAGCAGAGAGGTAGTTTTTGATGTGCCAGATATGCCAGTGGACCATTAGAGCAGATTTGAACCAGGTAAGTTCAGCGCTCGACACCTGATCTTTGAGTAACTGGAGGTGGCTGGTGATCGAGGGTAAGGTTCGAGAGTAACAGTTTGGAAAGAATCAGGAGAAATAATTTTGCTGATTGTTTAATGCAGGCTACCTTACAACAAGGCCACAATTCGAATCTGTATGAAAGGTTTGCTAAAAGTTTGAGATATGGACGATGTTCGCTAGGATTTGAATCAACTGAAAGAATAAACAACCAAATATGACACACCCTTAAGCTCCTCATCTCACACCTGTATTCACGTGAATAATTTTTCCTATTTTCTTTCCTTCACACAGTTAATTTGCTGGCGATTGTGATCCTGTCAAGAGGAAACTGTGGTCTTTCAAAATGCGTCACTCGCTATCTGGTGTCCATGGCAGCCACGGATCTCGTGGTTGTCCTTGTGGATGTTTTGTTAAACAATATTAACAATCTGTATTTCCCATTAAATTTCTTATTCTACACTCCATTATGCAGTGTTAGACTTGTCTTTGTGGCTGCAGCAATGCTCATGTCTTTGTGGTTCACTGTTGCTTTCAGTTTTGACCGATTTGTTGCCATTTGCTGCCAAAAGATGAAACCAACATATTGCACGGAGAGAACAGCCACAGTGGTTATTGTAACTCTGTGTGTTATTTGCTGCTCAGTCAGCATTCCCTGTTACTTTTTATTTGTTCCTCAGTTGATAATTAACAATACCCCATGGTACTGTATCTTGAAACCAAACTTTTATACTTTGCTCACCTGGAAATTATACGAAAGGTTTATCCGTGTTTGTAATCCACTGTTTGTGTTTGCTTTGATTTGCCTTTTCAACACTATGATTATCAGACACATTCTGATGGCCAGTAAAGTCCGCAGGAGGCTTCGGGGTCAGAGAAATGCAGAGAAAACAATTGATCCCGAGTTGGAAAACCGAAGAAAATCCATAATTTTACTGTTCGCCATATCAGGCAGTTTTATAGTTTTGTGGACAACTTATGTTGTGCATTCTGTCATATGGCAACTTTCCAATTATAGTTATAGCGAAACATTGGTCAATAACACCCAATATATTGTCCAAGAAACTGGAAACATGCTGCAAATGTTGAATTGCTGTGCAAACACCTGTATATATGCGTTAACTCAGACTATGTTCAGAGATGAGTTTAAGAAAGGATTAGTTTATCCCTTTCATATCATTGCTAAATTAATGATAAAACAGCAGGAAAAAACGGTAGGAAAGTAATTGGCGACAAACACGGTTCAACTTCACCTACATTGGTGACTATCTTCACAAACAGGGAAACTTTCCAACATTACTGTAAGCTCTGTAGGTAATGTATTAAATTAATGTCTCAATTATATTAACAATAGATATTTGAGATATGTGATTGGTCGGTACCTTCTGTTGGGATCCGGTACAAGTGTAGTTTTGTTGTTGTTGTTGTGACTGGCTTCACAATGATGGGAGCTGGTTGTGACCGGCTTCGCAGAAGAGACAACAATCTGGTTAAGGTTGACAAACCATTTCATTATCGGTGTGTTTCCCATGGAGAGGTGGTCTGTAGGTGGAGAGACAGCTGAGCAACATTTGGTTTTGCAGAGGAACACTCTTGCAAAAGAAACTGGGTGAAAACATCACGTGATGAACATAAAAGGGGGGATCGATTTGAGGATCAAAGAAGAAAGAAAAGAAGATTGTGGAACTTGGAGTCGCCATATTGCAGCTTCTGAACAAGGAACAGTCAAGACTAAGTCTTACACAACTGTCAACACCTTTACTGGTGCTCTCAATCTATGTAAATGTAGAGAATCATAGAATCATAGAAATATACGGCACAAAAGGAGGCCATTCGGCCCATCTAATCTGTGCCAGCTCTTTGAACAGAGCAACTCAATCACACTGCCTAGCAGTCATTCCATAACCTAACAGACATGCTCTTCCTAAATCGAGATCTAATTCTCTTTTAAAAGCTGTTGTGGAATCTGTCTCCACCACCTTTTCAGGCAATGCATTCCAGATTCGAACAACCAGCAAAAAATTCTCCTCAGTTCCCCTCTGCTTCGTTTTGAAACTATTTTAAATCTGTGACCACCAGTCACTGATTCACCCACAATGGAAACTGTCTTTCCCCATTCACCCTGTCGAAACCTCTCATAATCTTATAAACCTCTATCACATCTCCTCTCAATCTTCTTTGTTCTAGAGAGAATAAGCCTAGCCTTTCCTCATAGCTAAAGTCCCTCATTCCTGGTACCTTACTAATAAATCTCCTCTGCACTCTTTCCAATGCCTAATATCCTTCCTAAAGTGTGGTGACCAGAATTGTACACAGTACTCCAGCTGATGCCTAACCAAGTCTTATAGAGGTTAATCAGCACTTGCTGAATTTTGTATTCTATATCCATATTAATAAAGCCTAGTATCCCATATGCTGTACTGTGCTGTACTGGGATATTGTTTTGCTGTTTGAAAGGGCTGCTGTGTCTGAATACCTCAATACCTTTTGGTGGACATTAAATTAAACATAAATTGGACATTATTCCTCCACCTCTTTGGCAACATTGGTTGGGTCAACTTAAATCCTTGTGAGCTGTGGGTCATTACGAAAGCATTGTTGTGATGCATACTTTTAATTAGTTATAAATATTACTAATCTGAATTCACATTCATGTTTTTTTGTACTCTTGTGTCATTCTGTATTTCACCAGCACATCACAAGACTAACTAACCCTTAAATTATGAAGAGATATCAATGATGTACTGTTTCCTTACAAATGTAGTAACAGTGACAACAAGATTAAATTGATAGAGCGCCGTTCATGTCGGAAGGACGTCACAAGGCACTGAACAGTCAGCATTCGGGAACCAAGCAAAAGGGAGGGGTGGGATAGAGGCAAGAGGAGGCAGAGCTGGAGGTACAGAGTGTGGGATGTGTGAGACAGGGTGGCTGCAGTCGGACAGCCGGTGGCATCTGCTATGGTGAGCGCAATGGAGAATTTGAAGAGTGGGTCAGAGGAAGGCTGTGGAAAGGTCAAGCAATAATAGGAATCAGAGCGGTTGGAGGGAGGGGAGGTTTGATTGGGAATAGTGGAGTGTGGGGGACAGGCACAAGAGCATTTTGGGGAAGCAGTGCTATGACTAGGATCAGACAGTGTTGGAGGGTGGGGGAGATGTGGGCGGTGGTTGTCAGTGAGGCAGGGTTTGCCCTCTGGGCTGGTGTGGATCATAATGGCTGTTTTCTCAGTGAGTCCAGGGCTGGGAAATTCTAATGACGTGGGCGTGATGACATCACACGGCTGTCGGTTTCCGGTTGGTTGAGGCCTCAGTGAGTCAGTGATCTTGGTGATGGTGCTTCAGACCAGCTGAGGTGAATCCCTGGTCATCTTTGCGGCCTCAGGCCTCACGTTGGTTCTTGTGGCAATTGAGGTTGAAATCTACATCGATAAAGTGGCCAAAGCCTCGGGTCAGCCTGTCCATAGGTCCTCCTTGCCTGTGAGAAGCTCCAGGAGCTGGTTCTGATCATGATTCAGGTCCTGCTCGACTGTGACCATGGTATTCTCTACCACAGGAGGCTGTGGATGCTCAATCCTTGAATATATTGAAGATTGAGATTGATAGATTTGTAAAGGAAAGAGGGATTTAGGGATATCAGGATAGGAATGGTAAAGGGAATTGGGTTAGTAGATCAGCCATGATCTTATTATGTAGTAAAACAGGCTTGAGTGGCTGAGTAGCCTACACCTGGTCTTATTTCTTATGTTATTATTTTCATGTTTGGTGTTTTTTACTGAAGTTACACCCGCACCAAGATCCACGACCACATCACCTCGCCCGGCTCCATTGGCTCCCCATCCCCCAGAGGATCTAGTTCAAGTTCCTCAGCCTCACTTTCAAGGCCATTCATGGACTTTCCCCTCCTATCTTTGTGACATACTATGAATCTGCCCTCCCCTACTTTCAGCGGGCTCCAGCCTGCTCCATATCCCTCACCTGTCATGCTCTACCATCGGTGGTTGGCCTTAAAGCCTCTCTCCCCCCTCACTCTGGAACCCATTCCCAGAGTCCCTTCAACTCGCTCCCTCGCACACCTCCTTCAAGGCCGATCTCAAGCCTCTCCGCTGAATGTGTCTTCTGCTGCTCTCCCAACTCTATCCCACCCCTCCTAACTCTCTCCCTCCTGTCTTAACTCTCTCCTGTCCCTTTGAACTCAGTCCAGCCCCTTCCCACTACATTGGCTCAGGTCCTGACCTGACTGTTCAGCCCCTTGGGACGTCCTCCCGATATGAAATGTTCTCTATAATGTCACTTTGTTGTTGTGGTGGCCGCCCAGTAAAAGTGTGTCTGTGACACCGGGCATCACAGAGCACATACTGTGGGCACACACTGCAGTTACACCTGGTGGCCACACCCGCTGACTGTGGCGCTGTGGCGTCCTGCACAGACAAATCTCAACAGTGACAACAACAACAAAATGACATCTTTAAAGCACAGAGTCCTCCCACAGGAGCCCTCCCAATGGTCATTGTGTATATGGTGAAGACTGAGATTGATAGATTTGTAAAGGAGAGAGGCATTCAGACACAATGGGCTGAATGGCCTCCTCCAGTGCTGTATAATACTATGATTGAACACATTTTATCTATTAATATTACTTTTTATTCTACCATTACTGATTTACCAATCACAGCCACTTGAGATCACCTGACAGCTGCTGTTGTTGTTGTCGCTGTTGGAGTGAAGGGCAATAATGTATGAAAGGTCAGGCTGTGGGCTCTGTGGTGTGAGGGCAGGAAGCTGATCACTGATTGACTGCAGACAATCACAGCTGCTTCCTGACAATTGTGCTGTGAGTTTCTGCCCCACCTGAAGGCAGCTTGACTCATCCTGTGTCTTTCCAGCAAGAAGTCTTTAGATACAAACAGCAGCATCTTGTGTCGGGTTTTGCAAATGAGCTGATCTGCAACTTAAACATCTGTTCTATAACATCTGCAAGTTATCATTTCCTTTAAGAACATAATAATTAGAAGCAGGAGTAGGCCATTCGGCCCTTCGAGCCTTTTCTGCCATTCAATAAGATCATGGCTGATCTTCTCACCTAACTCTGATTACCTGCCCTATTCCCATATCCCCTAATCTCTCTGAAAATGTTCAAGGACTGAGTATCTACAGCCTTCTGGGGTAGTGAATTCCATAAATTCACTACCCTCTGAGTGAAGAAATGTTTCCTCAACTCTGTTCTAAAAGGCTGACCCTTAATTTTAAGACTGTGACCCTTGGTTAGAGATTCTCCTACCAGGAGAAACAGTCCCTCAGTGCCAACTTTATCCAGCCCTTTAAGAATCTTATATGTTTCAATAAGATCCCCTCTAATTTTTCTGTACTCCAGAGAATACAGCCCTAGTTTATTCAACCTATCCTCATAGGTCAGTCTTAACATCCCCGGAACTAACCTAGTGAATCTACGCTGCACTAACCTAGTGAATCTAAGGCAAGTATGTCATTTTTTAAATGAGAACAAAACTGCACACAATACTCTAGGTGCGGCCTCACCAGGGCCCTATACAGTTGCAGCAAGTCTTCCCTACTCTTCTAATCTAAACCTTTTGAAATGAACGCTAGCATGCCATTTGCCTTCTTAGTTGCTTACAGCACCTGCAAACTAACTTTTGGGGACTGGTGTACAAGGACACCCAAATCCCTTTGAATACTAACACTATCTAACTTCTAATTTTCTAATAGAAAATTATCTATTCTTTTATTCTTGCTACCTAGGTGAATAATTTCACACTTGCTAACATTGAATTCCATTTGCCAACTACTTGCCCACTCCCCTAGCCTATCTATATCTTGTTGCAATCTTTTTGCATCATCGTCAGAGCTCACGCTGCTACCTAATTTGGTATCATTTGTGAATTTAGACACGTTACATTCAATGTTCTCATCTAGATCATTGATGTAAATAGTAAATAGTTGAGGCCCAAGCACTGATCCTTGCGGCACTCCACTAGTTACATCCTGCCAATTCAAGAATGATCCGTTTAAATTCAAAGTCTTGAATTGTAAGTCAGAAAATATACAATATAGAAATATAAAATATACAAATATAAAGTGACACAGAATTTTCTATATTTCTGTTGGTTGATAAGGAAAGCCAGTATGTATTTTTTTTTCATGAAAATACTGTAGATGAAGCAGAAAATGTGTTGACAAATCAAGCAGGCAATTAAAAGCTTATCATGTGCTAAGAATGTCAGGCACTTCATATTATTTTTTGTGTAGTTAGTCTGTACATCTGTGCAAGTTGGGCAAGTTTTATTGCTGCACATGCCTAATAATAAACCCTAAAAAAAAAGAAATTGGTCATTTCAATCCACGACTGTTGGTGAGACGCTGCTGTGCACAATTAGTTGCTGTGATTCGCCCACAAGTATCCAGTCAATTCCCCATACAGTATATTGGGTGAAGTGCTTTGAGATAACTTGAAGATGCAAAAATTGCTATATCAAATGCAAGGATTATTATCATTATTTCAAAGCACTTCATAAAATACACTGTAAAGTGGAATTACTGTATATTTTGTTTGTAAAACCTGGCAGCCGGTTGCACACAGCAGTGTCCAACAAACGGTCGTGGATTGAAATGAACAATTTATTGATTATTTTGTTTGTCTTGAGGGATTATTATCAGTTGTGTGGAGCATGTAATGTTCTCCAAGGTTTTGCCCTCAGCGGAATCGAACCAAGGTCTCATATTTGTTAGGTGTGTGCTCCAAAACCTGAGCTGCAGCACACTAATATACTCTCAATAAACCCAAAATAAACTGATGGAGAAAAATATTTTATGACAGATACCGTAAATACCTGCGTATAAGGCGCACTCACGTATAAGGCGCACCCCTCACTTTTGACCTTTTCTTGGTGAAAAAAAATGGAAGCATTTTCGATGATATTGCCGGCAGAAGGGAGGGAGGCAGGAGAGACAGGTAGGTAGGGAGAGAGGGAGGCAGGCAGGCAGGGAGAGAGGGAGGCAGGGAGGGAGAGAGGGAGGGAGAGAGGCAGGCAGGCAGACAGAAAGGGAGGGAGAGCGGGAGGGAGGAAGGCAGGCAGGCAGCCAGGGAGGGAGGGAGAGAGGGAGGCAGGCAGGGAGAGGGAGAGAGAGAGAGAGGCAGGCAGGGAGAGAGAGAGAGAGGGGCAGGCAGGCAGGCAGGGAGAGAGAGAGGGAGGCAGGCAGGCAGGGAGGGAGGGAGGCAGGCAGGGAGAGAGAGAGAGAGGCAGGCAGGCAGGGAGAGAGAGAGAGAGAGAGAGGCAGGCAGGCAGGCAGGGAGAGAGAGAGAGAGAGGCAGGCAGGCAGGGAGAGAGAGAGAGAGAGAGGCAGGCAGGCAGGCAGGGAGAGAGAGAGAGAGAGAGAGGCAGGCAGGCAGGGAGAGAGAGAGAGAGAGGCAGGCAGGCAGGGAGAGAGAGAGAGAGAGAGAGGCAGGCAGGGAGAGAGAGAGAGAGAGGCAGACAGGGAGAGAGAGAGAGAGAGAGAGAGAGAGGCAGGCACGGAGAGAGAGAGAGAGAGAGAGGCAGGGAGGGAGAGAGAGAGAGAGAGAGAGGCAGGCAGGGAGAGAGAGAGAGAGAGAGAGAGGCAGGCAGGGAGAGAGAGAGAGAGAGGCAGGGAGAGAGAGAGAGAGAGAGGCAGGCAGAGAGAGACAGAGAGATGCAGGCAGGGAGAGAGAGAGAGAGGCAGGGAGAGAGAGAGAGAGAGAAAGAGAGGCAGGGAGAGAGAGAGAGAGAGAGAGAGGGGCAGGGAGAGAGAGAGAGAGAGAGAGGCAGGCAGGGAGAGAGAGAGAGGCAGGCAGGGAGAGAGAGAGAGAGAGAGGCAGGCAGGCAGGCAGGCAGAGAGAGAGAGAGAGAGAGGCAGGCAGGGAGAGAGAGAGGCAGGCAGGGAGAGAGAGAGAGAGAGGCAGGCAGGGAGAGAGAGAGAGAGAGAGGCAGGCAGGGAGAGAGAGAGAGGCAGGCAGTGAGAGAGAGAGAGAGAGAGAGAGGCAGGCAGGCAGGGAGAGAGAGAGAGAGGCAGGCAGGGAGAGAGAGAGAGAGGCAGGCAGGCAGGGAGAGAGAGAGGCAGGCAGGCAGGGAGGCAGACTGGGTTTGGCAGAAGGCAGGCAGCAGGCACAGCACTGAAGCCGCTGCTGTTGCCGCTGCCCGGGCGGCCGAGGCCGAAGCCCCGTCACCCGCTCCCCCCAACCCCCGCCAGACACTGACCAAACCCCGGCTGCCATCGCCGGCCGCCCCTCCTGTTTACTGTATTTCCGAGGCTCAAAATGTCTTGTTCCTGCGTATAGGGCGCACCCCCAACTGTCGAGATCTTACGACCTGAAAACAAGTGCACCTTATACGCGGGTATTTACGGTAATTACATGAAGTTTTTCAAATGTACTGAACACTGTTATCACTTTCAAATCAATAGTTATTTGTGCATTTCCAAAATATGTCAAAGGTGTTGCTTCTTCCCCAACACATCACTGAGTGACTGATCACCAGGAGTGTCCTCACATTCAGTAAATAAATACCTTGTTCATGTCACAAAAAACTGCCTGGATTGGCAATCATTAATATAATCAATCATAAAAATAATTTAAATGATGTTTTGCTTCACAGTCCATCAAAGTCGCACATGGAGCTGTTCTGTCTCCTGTTGTTTATGAGCCATTATAATGATGACTTTCCTGCCGTGTGGGATTGATGTTGTGCTCTGACAGGTTTGCTGTAAGATAGGAGGCCTTGTAGATCGTGTACAGATTCCAGATCCAGTGTCCAAAGGAGAACTCAGGAATCAGCGGTGGATCCTCATGTCTCACTGAAGTGTCCTGTAGCTCAGGGGTTAGAGCACTGGCCTCACAAGCCAGAGACCAGGGCTTAACTCCTGGCAGGTCACAGCCGTGGGCAAGTTTCCTTTCTCTATTCGCCTGATAATAAGCGATCAAGATAATAAAATAATAATAAATGACTGAAACCACTTCTGATACAAGCCTCAAGTTATTTCTTCCCAGTTTCCTTCTCCCCCTTGTCCTGAAGGAGTGTGACTGGTCTGACATTACACTGGGCTCCCACTGCACCAGCAGCCCTCCCCACCTGGCTTCTCACCCCAAGAGAACATTTCATGTCTGGCTTGAAATCATGAGCCGCCACATCAAACCGTTCACCACCATTGCACTATTTCATAACCAATCAAGCTTGTGATTACAGTAAACGCAGGGACTGAGAATAGAGAGGATTATTATTATAAGTGGACTGAAGGCTGAATTCATTCCCATCATCTTCCAATCCAGAGATAATTATTGTGGCCACGTTTGACATCGACACAGACAATAAGATAGACTTCCTCAAATGTAAGAGAACAGAGAGGAAAGTAGGACTGAGGATACATCGACAAGGGATAAAATAGAAAAAAAGAGATTAAAATTGCCAGGAACATAATTATTTTTCATTATAAATATATCCACATCAAAATACCAGTTGAGGTAACAAGAGGATTCATGCCTTCATTCCCATATATGATGTGAAATCAGAATTGGAAGAGCAGTAAGCAGGGAATTATCATCTGCAGGTGATCAGAACATCACTTTGAACTATACGGTTCCCGGTATTTAGTTTGGGGAAATCACCATTTACAATAATATGGTGTTTGTGTGGCCGGCCCTCACAGCAGGTTATTGCAGTGATCAGCACACTGACTGTAGCACTGTGACTACCTTGACTGCTGGGGACAAGGCACCATGGTGACAGTGACTAACGGTAAGAAACAAACACTCACTCACAATGCTGAGTTTGGATTTATATGTTTGTTTTATTCTCTTTAACAGCTATTTAATTTAATGACCTGTGAGTTGCCAGGGCTACCTCAGAGTTTAGTGCGAGTTAAATTCATTTCACTGCTATTGCTTTTAACAGCCACTGTTGATTTAAGGATTATTCTGTCCATGTTTAGTTCATTGCTGGTGATATTTTTGGTGGTTAGTGACTGTACAGCTGAAGTTACACTGATGGACTTTCTGCAATGTCTGATCACGGTGACTGACGGCTGCTGATTTTGGGTATAATCAGGAATTGTATAAAAGTGTTTGAAACTTTGCCCACATGTTGGGAATCAGGGCCTGAATGTTGTGGGATGAGCGACTGGAAGGTTGTCTGATCGGTTGCAATATGTATTTCAATCCGTTAGTTAATATAAGGAAAGTGGCTGCAGTTTAAAGAGGCTGATCTGGGGGAGGGGGTGAGTCTGAGAGTAAAGTGGGTTGATACTGTTGGGAATCTCATTGAAAATACAGCCACTCAATCTGCTCAGATATTACAGAAATAATAGTGAAGGTTTTTATTTTAATTGATATTGGCATTAATGTGTTGCTCACAGTCTCATTCCCTCAGCTGCCCCACACACCAGTCACTATTTCAGTCAGCGACAGTCAGAGTTCAGACTTCATTTCAATCGATTTTAACAGCAATGGAATGAGGCTTCCGAACAGTGCACAGAGACACAAGAGGTCGTTGCTGCTTTATAATCATCAGGTTCCTGTTTTACACCAACTGATCTGCCAAAAATACACAGATTTTATTTGAAGAAGCAAATAGTAAACTCTACATAGCACAGCTGCAGTGTAGGAGATCCAGCTGTTTGTAATAAGAAATATTACAATAGCTATAGCGCTTTTCACATCTTCTGGACGACTCAAAGCATTTCACAGAATATACTGTACAACAACAACAACAACTTCGATTTATATAGAGCCCTCCACGCTGGACAGTGTCTCAGAGCGCTTCACAATAGCAGATCCTGGCACCAAGCCAGAGGCAGGGGCAGAAAGGTGACCAAAAGCGTAGGGTCCGTTGATATGGAAATTTTCCGATTTAGATATATCGATCGGCTCATATCGAGATATACCGAAATATCGATATTTTCGGGGTTTTCGTACTGCGCATGCGCGCGCAGCGCGTATTCTGGGTGCGCGTGCATACAGGGTGCGCGCGCATTCCAGGCCTATCTACTCAGGAGGTAAATATCTTTCTCTGTGTCTCTCACTCTCTCCATCTCTGTGTTTTTCTATCTGTGTCTCTGTGTCTCTCTCATATCCCCCCCATCTCTATCTATCTGTATATTATCACCTCCACCCCATCTCTTCCTCCGCCCCCGACGTCTTTATCCCTTTACCCCCTCCCCCCCCCCCAGCGGTCTCTCTCTCCCTCCCACCCCCCCCCCCGCCTTCTGTCTCTCCCCCCCACCTCCCCCCAGCCGTCTCTCTCCCCACCCACCCCCCACCCCCAGATGTCTCTCTCTCCCTCCCCCCCCCCCGCCTTCTGTCTCTCCCCCCCACCCCCCACCCCCCACCAGCCGTCTCTCTCCCCCCCCCCCCCAGCCTACTGTCTCTCCCCCCCACATCCCCCCAGCCGTCTCTCTCCCCCCCCCACACCCTGCCTAGCCATCTCTCTCCCCACCCACCCCCCACCAGCCATCTTTCTCCCCCCCCACACCTCCCCCAGCCATCTCTCTCCATCCCACACCTCCCCCAGCCATCTCTATCCCTCCCACACCTCCCACCAGCCATCTTTCTCCCCCCCAAACCTCCCCCAGCCATCTCTCTCCCTCCCACACCCCCCCAGCCGTCTCTCTCCCTCCCACACACCCCCAGCCGTATCTCTCCCCCCCCACCCTCCACCAGACATCTCTCTCTGCCCCCACCCCCAACCAGCCGTATCTCTCAACCCGCGCCCCCAGCCATCTCTCTCCCCCCCAACCCCTTGCGTACCTGTATATTGTATTCGAGGACTATGAATACAATATTGTGGCTTTGCAACTCGGTCTGTGCATTGTGTATAGAGATGAGTATTCTGGGTCTTGTAGTTTAGTGTGCGCGCATTCCGATTTTTTACCTCGATATATCGATTGTTTTTTTAAATGCCTATATCGGCATCAATATGAAAATTATATCGGGTTTTTAGCGATATATCGATATATCGCCGGACCCTACAAAAACTCGGTCGAAGAGAAATGTCTTCAGTTGTGACCTGAAACTGGGAAGAGAGGGGACGAGGCAAAGGGAGTGAGGAAGGGAGTTCCAGAGCCTCGGGGCGTAGTGGCTCAAGGCACGGCTGCCGAGGGTGGAGCGGAGAATTCGGGGCGACATGGAGGAGGCCAGACCCAGTGGAGTGAAGACAGCGGGTGCTGGTTTGGGGAGAGCGGAGATCAGAGAGATAAGGAGGAGCAGAGGAGTAGAGGGTTTTGAAGACAAGGGTGAGGATCTTGAAGTCGATCCTCTCTGGGACAGGGAGCCAGTGAAGTCTGGCAAGGACTGGGGTAACGGGCAGCGAAGCTTGTAGCGGGTGAGTATGCAGGCAGCAGAGTTTTGGATTATCTGGATTTTGTGGATTGTGGTCGAGGGGAGACCGACGAGGAGGGTGTTGCAATAGTCCAGCTGAGAGGTGACAAAGGCGAGGAACAAGGTTTCAGCGGCTTTTGTGGTGAGGTATTGCCGGAGACGGGCGATCCGTCGGAGGTGATAGAAGGCAGTGCTGGTCATGGACCGGATGTGGGGGAGGAAGGACAGTTGGGGGTCGAACCTGATGCCAAGGTTGCGCACAGGTTTGGAGAGATTTAGGGGCCAGGCCGGGAAGGTGGAGGAGCTGAGAGCCGTGTGAATGGAGACATGGACGATTGCCAAGGAGTATGGCCTCCATCTTGTCGACATTCAGCTGCAGGAAGTTCGCGCTCATCCAGCCCCTGATATCTGACAGACAGGCTGACAAAACATCAGGGACTGGGGTCACAAAGTGAAGTGGACTTTAAATCACTGTAACTTTAAGAAATGTTGGGACATTATTTTGAACTCACGGGATTGAAAATTCCAACCATTACAGTACTAGGAGGTCAAGATAGTGCAGTATTGTGAAAGAGTTCAGGAAGTGTAATTTTTTTCAATTTTTAATTAAAAAAAATAATTTGCCCCCAAAATGTCATAGTGTGCAATCATGCAGCTCGATGATTTGAGCCGTCACCAAGTAAGCCTGTGACCTGCGTTTGATTCCCAGCAGGATGAAACATTTTACAATTTTCCTTGTGCCACACACCTCTGTTTACCTAGAAGTGTGCAATTCTCATGTGAAAACACTATTGTTTATTCACTCGTCTGGAACTAATTGCATTAATTACATTTATTCATTGTTGAAGTTGTACTTAGCATTTGCTATAAGTAAAAAATTCTTTCAGTGTGAACACAGTGAGTTCATTGAAGCCTCCACTTCAGCAGGAAAACACCAGATTGTAAAACAGGGCATGGAATTTCCAACACTATACGCTATAGTAGCTATTTACTACCCCATTCTGGTAGCATTTGGAATTCCAGGTAATTCTATTTGTTTTCTTGGTATGGCAATTGTGAAGAGATTAGTTCAATTGGCATTTTGTATAGTGGCTTATCATGTCTTCTAGAAATCTCAAATCAGTTCAAAGAATATACGGCAAAGTGAAATGACTTTGTATTTGTGGGCGAAAGGCGATAGCTAATTGTGTATTTCCGTGTCTTACAAATTGTCATGGATTGAAATTATCAATTGTATTAACAGTTGATAATGGATTATTACCAGCAAGGAAACTTGCTGAAGGTTAGCCCTGACCTGTCTGCAATTGAACCCAGGTGCATCAACAACAACAAAAACTTTGATTTATATAGCGCCCTCCATGCCGGACGGCGTCTCAGAGCGCTTCACAGGAGCAGATCCCGGGACCGAGCCAGGGGCAGGGGCAGGAAGGTGACCAAAAGCTCGGTCGAAGAGAAAGGTCTTCAACTGTGACCTGAAACTGTGAAGAGAAGGGGCGAGGTGAATCGAGCGAGGAAGGGAGTTCCAGAGTCTCGGGGCGTAGTGGCTAAAGGCACAGCTGCAGAGGGTGGAGCGGAGGACTCGGTGGACATGGAGGAGGGCTGACCCAGAGGAGCGAAGGCAGTGGGTGCTGGGTTGGGGGAAGAGGAGATCAGAGAGATAGCGGGGTGCAGAGGAGTGGAGGGATTTGAAAACAAGTGTGAGGATCTTGAAGTTGATCCTCTCTGGGATAGGGAGCCAGTGAAGTCTGACAAGGAGTGGGGTAATGGGGGAGCGAAGCTTAGAGCGGGTGAGTATGTGGGCAGCAGTTTAGGAGAAGCTGGATTTTGTGGATTGTGGTGGAAGGAAGACCGGCAAGGAGGGCGTTGCAATAGTCCAGCTGAGAGGTGACGAAGGCGTGGACCAAGGTTTCGGCGGCTTTTAAGGTGAGGTATTGCCGGAGACGGGCGATCCTTCGGAGGTAGTAGAAAGCAGTGCTGGTGACGCACCGGATGTGGGGGAGGAAGGACAGTTGGGGGTTGAACCTGATGCCAAGGTGCATCGCTTGGTGAATGCACTAATCACTCAGTTGCAGGACTCGGCTACAGAAATGGGGATAACCAGGGCTATGAATCTCAATGTACAACTTGATCTGAGAGCTGGTGCAGACTCAAAGAGCCAGAAGTTCTCTGTTCTCTTAAATATATGTGTTTCATAATAACTTTTCTGAATTCGAATATAACAGGATCAAAAATGGACACGCAATTTGTGGCTTTTAGACGAGATGGTTTATTCAGAGACGGCACTGAATAAATGTAGTATCATATTTTTGAGACATTTTTCTGGGATTTCAACATTATAACAACAACAATAACAAAATTACATTTATAGAGCGTCTTTCACATTGGGGGGATGTCTCAAGGCACCAAACAGTCAGTTCGGGACCCAAGCCAATGAAAGGCGATGAATAAGGGGGTCGGGCATGAGAGAGTTAGGAGGGGAGGGAGGGAGTTGTGAGGGCAGCAGAAGGCATGGTCAAAGAGGACCAGCTTTTAATACCAGCGTTGAAGGAAGCAAGGGAGCAATCCAGGTGAAGGGAATGTGGGATGGAGTTCCAGAGTGTGGGGGCAGAGATGTTGAAAGCTCATCCATTGCTGGTAGGGCAGGTCGGGTGGGGGACATGGAGTAGACCGGAGCCCACTGAATGGGGTGGTCTGGCAGGTTCGTAAGCGGACAGCAGGTTGGAGAGACAGGAGGGTGCAAGGCAATGAATGTGAGGATGAGAATCTTGAATGTGATCCTCTGGGGATGCTGAGGCAATGGAGCCGGGCAAGGGTGGGAGTGATGTGGTCACAGAGCTTGGTGCGGGAGAGGACATGAGCTGCAGAGTTCTGGATGTTCCGCAGATTGTGAAAGGAAGAGCCAGAAAGGACAAAGAGGAGGGAGTTTCCATAGTCGTGCCTTGATGTGGAGAATGGTTTTGGTAACCTGAGGGGTGAGGCAGTGGTGGAGTCTGGCAATGTTGCAGAGGTGGTGGCAGGCAGTACTGGTCATGGTGCAGATGTGGGTGTAGGATTACACCTAAACTGTTCTTCCGTTTGTGCGAAATGATCTTCAGACAATGAGTAGATTGAAAAGGTCATATTTATTCAGCACTGTAAACGAGTTACAATACAGGTACTCTTCTTGCGATTCGAACACAACCCGTATATACCGGTAACTACAATGCACTAAACACAATACTGTTACTAATCAGTTTCTCTGCTTACACCTTGTACTGGCGCCTTCCTGGTCATCTACATACTGTTAGCCTCTTCTCTGCTTGTCCTAATATGGGCCTGTCCTTGTGCTTGATCTCTGGACAATAGTGGCAAGCTGGAGATATTGGTTTACCCTGAGACACTAGCTATCTGTTGTAATGAGCCACTCTTTCTCTCCTACCTTTCTCTCCTACCTTCTCCACCATAACTAAGTCAGCCAGTTGATCACTTAGACATTCTCCAGAAGCGATGTCAAAACCAGACTATCTAAAGGCCAGACTTGTAGGGAGTTGTTCGCCTCCCTTGTTTTCCCAGACCTTGAGATGTCTCTCCTGCTACTCACTTGGCAATTTCCCAAATGAGTACAATTCTTTGCACCTTTATTAATTGTGTCCTCTGTCCCTATCTACATCTTGAGCCGTTCTCCTTCAATTCTTTATTTATCACAGAAGCTACTGATGTTATTGTGCCCCTTGGATTATTGACATGGACCAGTATCCAAGATTGTCTCAGCGCAGGGGAATGTGCAACTGGTGTTTTGGGTAGACAAGTTGTTTCTCTCTCTTTTGCTCAAGGTTGCTGATCGTGCCTGTTTTGTGGATAGATTGTTTTAATTGGTGCCTGATTCGAACTAACAACAATTAATTTTTAATACAGTACCTCCATATCCCAACAGCAGCCTTGAATGCCGATGCTGCCAGTGCCTGTGTTGTGGAGTTGCTGACATGAGCCAATCAGGTGGATATTCAACTAGGTGCATGGGAATATTTCTTAAATATTGGAATGATAGTTGCTGTTATGAAGGAGACGGGAATGATATCGGATAAAAGGGACAGGTTGACTGTATCAGCAAGTAGTAGGGTAAGGTGGTGGAGCTCTGAGGTAAAGAGACGAGTCGGGATGGGATCCAGGGAGCAGGTGGTGGACTTCATGGAGCATATGGTTTTGATGACAGAGGATGGGGAGACACGTTCTCCCCATCCTCATCCATTCTGAAGGTGTAGAAGCACGGATTGATCGAACGATCGATCGATCAATCATTCAAAACTTACATTTATATAGTGCCTTTCATGTCAAGTGGATGGCTCAAAGCACTGTACAGTTTGGTAGGGACAAGAGCATGGGGGGAGGGGTCGGATCAGAATGAAGAAGAATAGCAAAATTAACTGTATATTTGTGGGCAAAATGTGACAGCCAAATTATGCACAGCATGGATGGGTAGATGTTGGGGTGTGGGAGGGTGGTGTGTGGGGGTAGAGGTTGGAAGGGTGGTGACAGCTAAGTGGATTCCCTCGATTTTGGTCTCGAGGTCATCCAGCCACTCCTTACAGTGGGAGTTGTAGGAGAGGATCTGTGACATGGATGGCGGAGGAGCTGCTTTGTTATGGAGAACAGGAACTTGTGGTTGTCCTGCATTATCCTGGAGTATAAATATGATTTGCTGGAGACCAGAGCAGAGAGGTAGTTTTTGATGTGCCAGATATGCCAGTGGACCATTAGACCAGATTTGAGCCAGGTACGTTCAGCGCCCGACACCTGATCATTGAGCAACTGGAGGTGGCTGGTGAACTAGGGTGAGGTTGGAGAGTAACACTTTGGAAAGAATCAGGAGAAATAACTTTGCTGATTGTTTAATGCAGGCTACCTTACAACAAGGCCACAATTCAAAACTGTATGAAAGGTTTCCTAAAGGATTGAGATATGGATGTTGTTCTAAAGGAATTGAATCAACTCAAAGAATAAACAACAAAATATGACACACCCTTAAACTCCTCATCTCACACCTGTATTCATGTGAATAATTTTTCAGATTTTCTTTCCTTCACACAGTTAATTTGCTGGCGATTGTGATCCTGTCAAGAGGAAACTGTGGTCTCTCAAAGTGCATTACTTGCTATCTGGTGGCCATGGCAGCCGCGGATCTCCTGGTTGTCCTCGTGGATGTGTTGTTAAACAAAATTAACAATCTGTATTTCCCGTTAAATTTCTTATTCTACACTCCAGTGTGTAGTGTTAGAGTTGTGTTGCTGAGTGCAGCATTCCTCATGTCTTTGTGGTTCACTGTTGCTTTCAGTTTTGACCGATTTATCGCCATTTGCTGCCAAATTCTGAAACCAACATATTGCACGGAGAGAACGGCCACAGTGGTTACTGTAACTCTGTCTGTTATTTGCTGCTCAGTCAGCATTCCCTGTTACTTTATGTTTGATCCTCAGTTGATAGTTAACAATACCCCGTGGTACTGTATCTTCAAAACAAACATTTATACTTTGCTCACCTGGAAATTATACGAAAGGTTTCTCCGCGTTTTCAATCCACTGTTTGTGTTTGCTTTGATTTGCCTGTTCAACGCTGTGATTATCAGACACATTCTGATGGCCAGTAAAGTCCGCAGGAGGCTTCGGTGTCAGAGAAAAGCTGAGAAAACAATTGATCCCGAGTTGGAAAACCGGAGAAAATCTGTTATTTTACTGTTCGCCATATCAGGCAGTTTTATAGTTTTGTGGATAACATATGTTCTACATTCATTCATATGGCAACTTTCCAATTTTAATTATAGCGAAACATTGGTCAATAACACCCGATATATTGTCCAAGAATCTGGAGTCATGCTGCAAAGGTTGAGTTGCTGTGCAAACACCTGTATATATGCATTAACTCAGACAAAGTTCAGAGAGGAATTTAAGAAAGGATTAGTTTATCCCTTTCATATCATTGCTAAATTAAGGAACAAATATCAGAAAAAATCGTTAGGAAAGTAATTGGCTACAAACGTGGTTCAACTTCACCTACATTGGTGACTATCTTCACAAACATTGAAACTTTCCAACATTACCGTAAGATCTGTAGTTAACAGGGCTGTAGTCGAGTCCTCCTCATCCTCATCCGAGTCCCTGGTGTCTGAGTCCGAGTCCCTGCCACTTTTTAATGTCCGAGTCCGAGTCCTCCATGTAAACATTCACACCCATCACCAACTTATACATACTAGAATTTCAGTCTGATATCTTTTTTTGATGTATATTGCTTGCTACGCTTTGTTTACAAAGGTTGGGTTCTTACATCATGGCTTTCTGCAATAAATTGACTCATTATCCTGAAGTTCAAGTGCTTAATGGTTTGGTTCAAGAACAAAACTAAAATTCTATTTTTAGTTACTGAAGTACAAGGAATATTGACTTCTCAAGTGGTCAGTCACTTGTCTGATAAAGCCATTGCACTGATATTCACTGAAATGAAGATTCACAAAATGCTAAGTCAGTGATATGCGTTCATTAATTTGAGGAAGGTAACGCGGTCTTGCATGAAAAAGACGTGTCTATAAAGTCGATATTAATCCTCTCCAAACATGCAGTTAACCATTAGTTCCGCAGTAACCTGTGCCTTATTAAATTTGTCTTTCAAAGTGCTTCAAATTGATCAGTTTGCCTAACTAAAGAATTCTAGCTCAAACATCTGACTGCAATTTAGAGACCTTGCAGTTTAAAGCTGACTTGGAACTAGTAGCTTGGCTGGCATGTGGTATACACTTTTATTCAAACTGGTGGACGAGAATTCAGTGAATTCCTCTTACTCGTCCCCTAAATTTGTGTGTTTTCTAATTCCGTTCTCCTTTCCTTTCTGTCTGTCCGTCACTCTGCTCCCTGTCTTATCTCTCCCTCTGGCTCCCACTGACTCTCATCTGTCTCGCTTCCTCTGACTGAAGCAGATTTATAAAGTCAACCCAGAAGGTATCCGACTTTGGGCAAACTTTAAGAAGTAATAATCGAGTCTAACCTTTAATTTGGAGAGGCAAGGATTCACATGGCACAGACATGATAATAATAATAATAAGAAGAAGAATCCTTGCATTTGATATAGCGCTTTTCACGTCTTCTAGATGTCTCGCGATGGTGTGAATGGCCTTCTGTTTTGTACAATTCTATGATCTCCAAATCCATCTAGATTTATAAATCTAAACCTTGTTTGGCAAATGTATTTGAAAAGCCCTGCCTAGCACGATTTTACTGGAAATGCACATGTATGAACCCCAATTGAAGACAGAAGGATTGGGTTGGCTTTTGTGCATTTGTATGCATGTATATATACATCTCTCCCTGTCTCTCTCTTCCCCAACCCCCATTTGTGTCAAGGAGAGAGATTTTAATTTTTTTTCCAAATAAAAATTCTAGCTGCTTGCCTAGACTTGTACTTGAATATATTGGTGTGTGACCAAACGCTCGTTAATGCTGCTGATCCGAGTATGAGTCAGAGCATTGCGCACAAAGAAGAAAATTGCTGGGCTGTAGGACTCGAGTCCTGGACTCGGACTCGAGACCGGTCTCGAGTCCTCATTTCAAAGATAGTAGAACGCTTTGCGGCGCTCGCGCTCTACTTTTTATGTGTATCTCTATGGGGCTAGATTGTTGTCCCTGTATATATTTCTACTACATAGACCTAAGATCTACCCCTAGTACGGCCAATTTCAGCATGTTGCGGTATATTATATGTGAGACTTCCATCTGTGTTGGAGGAGAGCGACAACTCTTCCAACCAGATGGATTTTTCTGCAGACTGAGGCCTACGCAACATACTTCAGAAAATAGTCTTTATTAGATTAAATCTTCAAGACTATTAACATGACAAAATTTATCGTGATTCATGAGTAACGCGTTCCGACAAAAGTCCACACTCACAACAAATTTATTGTAAAGTCTAATCATAAATGAGTACGAAACTTATTTTTCTTTATGACGTTGCTTCAGATGGCATGTGAAATTCGATGTAGTGCCACACGTTTCAGTTATAACACGTTTTCAAAACGTACATTTTGTATGATGTTTGTTCCGCTCTGTTGTTGTGAATTCCTTATGATCCGTGTACCCAATCACTCGGGACATGACAGACATGGTGATGCTCGTACTTGCCGGGCAGGTAAGAATCTGGGAGGTTTCAGTGCGTACTATGATATAAGCCTGGTACCCTAGCCCTTGTACAGTTAGTACACAAGTACAGTTAGTAAACTGTGTTAGTACACAGTTAGTACAAAACAATACTCACAGAGTCTCAGAAATCAGTGTTACTGCTCAGTCCTCACACAATGGAACTGGAACACGTGGCAATCCAGGGCATTGGATTTAAACGCGTCACTTTTTAAAGGGCTTTTTTGATTGGTAGAAAGTTTACATGTGATAGATAGTAAATAGTATCCCATGTGGGATACCGCGTCACAGTTCATTCACAAGCAACTTTTACTGCGAGATTTCCTATATGTCAGCCAGTGTAGTATTTGCGTGAACTACAGAAAATCCCTCAGCTCGGCTAATAACTGCCTGGCTCACGGAGGTCTCCAGCCTGAGTCCTCGAGTCCCTGCTGTCGAGTCTGAGTCCTGCACAGCCGAGTCCGAGTCCGAGGCTGAGTCCTTCAAATGAGGACTCGAGACCGGTCTCGAGTCCGAGTCCAGGACTGGAGGCCTCCAGCCCTGGTAGTTAATATATTCAATGAATTTCTCAATTACATTAACGATAGATATTTGAGATACGCGATTGGTCAGTCGCTTCTATTGTGAGCTGGTACTAGTGTAGTTTTGTTGTTGTTGTTGTGACTGGCTTCACAATGATGGGAGCTGGTTGTGATCGGCTTCGCAGAAGAGACAACAAACTGGTTAAAGTTGACAAACCGTTTCCCAGGCCTTATCTGTGTGTTTCCCATGGAGAGGTGGTCTGCAGGTGGAGAGACAGCTGAGCAACATTTGGTTTTGCAGAGCAACCCTCTTGCAGAAGAAACTGGGTGTAAATATCATAGAATCATAGAATCATAGAATTTTACGGCACAAAAGGAGGCCATTCGGCCCATCTAGTCTGTGCCGGCTCTTTGAAAAGAGCGATTCAATCCCATTGCCCTGCCCGCTCCCCATAGCCTAATAGACCCGTTCTTCCTAAATAAAGATCTAATTCCCTTTTAAAAGTTGTTATCGAATCAGCCTCCACCACCTTTTCAGGCAATGCATTCCAGATTCGAACAACTCGCTGAGTGAAAAAATTTCTCCTCAGCTCCCCTCTACTGCGCCTTGAAACTATTTTAAATCTGTGACCACGAGTCACAGATTCACCCACGAGTGGAAATAGTTTTTCTCTATTTGCCCTGTCGAAACCCCTCATGATCTTATAAACCTCTATTAGGTCTCCCCTCAATCTTCTCTGCTCCAGAGAGAATAACCCTAGCCTATCTAGCCTCTCCTCATAGCTGAAGTCCCTCAATCCTGGCACCATCCTAGTAAATCTTCGTTGTACCCTTTCCAATGCCTTCACATCCTTTCTGTAGTGTGGTGACCAGAATTGAACACAGTATTCCAGCTGAGGCCTCACCAAAGTCCTATAGAGGTTAGTCAGCACTTCCTGACTTTTGTACTCTAAAGTCAGGAAGTGCTGACTAACCTCTATCACCTGATGAACATAAAAGGGGGGATCGATTTGAGGATGAAAGAAGAAAGGTCCTTGAAAGAGTAGTTGCCTCCCAGCTCCGCTCTTTCCTCTCAATTCACTCACTCATTGAACCCCTCCAATCAGGTTTCGGCCCTATTCACAGCACGGAAACTGCCCTGGTCAAGGTCACTAATGACATCTTAACCGCCTGCGACCAGGGCTCCCTCTGCCTCCTTGTCCTCCTTGACTTGTCTGCTGCGTTCGACACAGTCGATCATACCATCCTCCTCCAACGTCTTTCCTCCCACCTCAACCTCAACCTTCAAGGCACAGTCCTTGACTGGTTCCATTCCTACCTGACCCACCACCTACATTTTGTATCTTCCAACGGTTTCTCCTGAAACCCCCGCACAGTTTCTCACGGCGTCCCTCAGATCTCTGTCCTCGGCCCCCTCCTTTTCACCATTTACACGCTACCTCTGGGCGATGTCATCCGCAGACATGGGGTAAAATTCCACATGTATGTGGACGACACCCAGCTGTTCCACCATTCACAGGCAGCAGGTCATCCAAAACTCTGCAGCCCGTGTATTATCCCGCACCCACCTTCGCGATAACATAACCACCACCCTCGCCCGTCTCCACTGGCTCCCCATCCTCCAGATGATCGAGTTCAAGATCCTCGTCCTCACTTTCAAGGCCTTACATGGCCTTGTCCCGCCCTACTTAACCGACTTACTCTCCCCCTATAAACCCTCCCGGACCCTCCGTTCAGCAGGTCTTGGCCTGCTCCAAGCCCCCCGCCCGAACCGCCCCACCATCGGAGGCCGGGCCTTCAGTTTCTCCGCTCCCACCCTGTGGAATTCCATCCCCCAATCCCTCCGTCTTGTTTCTTCCCTTTCCTCTTTCAAGGCCGGTTTGAAGACTTTCCTCTTCGACCGTGCCTTATGTTCCCCCCCAAATTTTTTGACCTCCACTTCGTGTTTCACCACTTCCCGAACACTCCCCTCCCAGCTCGGGTCACACGCCTCCTGTGCAGCGCCTTGGGACGTCCTCCCCACGTGAAAGGCGCTTTATAAGTTTAATTTGTTGTTGATGTTGAATGAAAAGAAGATAGTGGAACTTGGAGTTGCCATATTGCAGCTTTTGAAGAAGGAACAGTCAAGACTAAGTCTTAGACAACTTTTTCAAAACCTTTACTGATGCTCTCAAACTATGGAACAGTATGCTGTACTGGGATATTGTTTTCTTGATTGAAAGGGCTGCTGTGCCTGAATACCTCAATACCTTTTGGTGGACATTAATTTAAGAGGAGGCAAAGAATTGGTAGCACAGCTGGAGGTACGGAGTGTGGGATGGGTGAGTCAGGGTGGCTGCAGTCAGACAGCCGGTGGCATCTGCCATGGTGAGCGCAATGGAGAATTTGAAGAGTGGATCAGAGGAAGGCTGTGGAAAGGTTAAGCAATAATAGTAATCAGA
Source organism: Hydrolagus colliei (assembly GCA_035084275.1). Lineage (NCBI taxonomy): Eukaryota > Metazoa > Chordata > Chondrichthyes > Chimaeriformes > Chimaeridae > Hydrolagus > Hydrolagus colliei. The sequence continues at coordinate 1,683,947 of CM068775.1, read as the reverse complement.
GCGGCTCCATTGGCTCCCCATCCCCCAGATGATCTAATTCAAGATCCTCATCCTCACTTTCAAGGCCATTCATGTACTTGCCCCCTACTATCTTTCCGACATACTGTCTGTCCCCCTATTAACCTGCCCTCCCCTACAGGCTCCAGCCTGCTCCATATTCCTCACCCGACACGCCCTACCATTGATGGCTGGACTTAAAGCCTCTCTGTCCCCTCACTCTGGAACTCCATCCCAGAATCCCTTCACCTTGTTCCCTCACTCGCCTCCATCAAGGCCGGTCTCAAGAGACTCCTCTTTGAATGTGCCTTCTGCTGCCCTCCCAACTCTCCCTCTCTTCATATCTCTCTCCTGCCCCTCCAAACTCTCTCCACTCCTTCCCCCTACATTGCCCCTCTTCCCGGCTCAGGTCCTGACCTGACTGTTCAGGCCCTTGGGACGTCCTCCCGATATGAAATGTTCTCTATAATGTCACTTTGTTGTTGTGGTGGCCGCCCAGTAAAAGTGTGTCTGTGACACCGGGCATCACAGAGCACATACTGTGGGCACACACTGCAGTTACACCTGGTGGCCACACCCGCTGACTGTGGCGCTGTGGCGTCCTGCACAGAGAAATCTCAACAGTGACAACAACAACAAAATGACATCTTTAAAGCACAGAGTCCTCCCACAGGAGCCCTCCCAATGGTCATTGTGTATATGGTGAAGACTGAGATTGATAGATTTGTAAAGGAGAGAGGAATTCAGACACAATGGGCTGAATGGCCTCCTCCAGTGCTGTATAATTCTATGATTGAACACATTTTATCTATTAATATTACTTTTTATTCTACCATTACTGATTTACCAATCACAGCCACTTGAGATGACCTGACAGCTGCTGCTGTTGTTGTCGCTGTTGGAGTGAAGGGCAATAATGTATGAAAGGTCAGGCTGTGGGCTCTGTGGTGTGAGGGCAGGAAGCTGATCACTGATTGACTGCAGACAATCACAGCTGCTTCCTGACAATTGTGCTGTGAGTTTCTGCCCCACCTGATGGCAGCTTGACAGATTCTGTGTCTTTCCAGCAAGAAGTTTTAGATGTAAACAGCAGCAACTTGTGTAGCGTTTTGCAAATGAGCTGATCTGCAACTGCAAACATCTGTTCTATAACATCTGCAAATTATCATTTCCTGTAAACTCAAAGTCAGAAAAATAAGCCTAAACAACATAGCAATAAGTGACACAGAACTTTCCATATTTCTGTTTGTTGATAAGGAAACCAGCCTCCCTTATTGATTGTTTTATGTAATAATACTACAGATGAAGAAGAAAATGTATTGGCAATCGCAACCTGGCCATAAAAGCGTGTGGAGGAATGAATCTTGCCAAACGTTTTGCATTGACTAGAATCAAACCCAGGACTTTCACTTGTAAGGTGAGTGCTCTAATCAGTGATCTACAGGACTTTAATATGCTCTGAATAATCATGAAACACACAGATGTAGAAAATATTTTATTACAGATAATTACTTAAACATTTTCAAATGTATTACACACTGTTATCGTTGTCAAATCAATAATTTATTGTCTGTTTTGAAAATATGTCAAATGTGTTGCTTCTTCCCCAACACATCACCAAATGACTGATCACCAGGAGTGTCCTCACATTCAGCAAATAAATACCTTGTTCATGTAACGAAACACTGCCTGGATTGGCAATCATTAATACAATTGGTTAAAAAGTATTTTTAAATGATATTTTGCTTCACATTCCATCACAGACGGGATATTTTGTGAGGTGACCATGGAGCTGTTCTGTGTCTTGTTGTCTATGAGCCATGAGTAATAATAATACTTGCGATATAGCGCTTTTTACATCTTCTAAATTGTGTCTCAAAGCGTTTCACAGAATATACTGTAAAGTGGATTGACTGTATAGTTGTTGGCGAAACACGGCAGCCAATTGCACAAAGCGATGTCCTAAAATAGTCCTGGATTGAAATGACCAATATTTTATAGGTTTCTTTGGGGTGCATTATTATTCAACACATGGAGTAAGGAAACTTGCCCAAAGCATCGCTCTGCCTGGCATCGAAACACAGGTCTCACGCTTGAAAGTCGAGGGCTCCAAACATTGAGCTACAGTAATCCACTGCAATGATTCATTTCCTGATGTGTGGGATTGATGTTTGGCTCACAGGTTTGCTGTAAGATAGGAGGCCTTGCAGATCTTGTACAGTTTCCAGATCCAGTGCCCAAAGGAGAATTCAAGATTCAGCGGTGGATCCACATGTCTCAAAGTTGAGTCCTGTAGCTCAGGGGTTAGAGCACTCACCTCGCAAGCCAGAGACTAGGGTTTGATACCTGGCAGGACAAAGCCTTGGGCAAGTTTCCTTACACCACACTTCTGATAATAAGCGATCAAGATAATAAAATAATAATAAATGACTGAAACCACTTCTGATACAAGCCTCATGTTATTTCTTCCCAGTTTCCTTCTCCCCCTTGTCCTGAAGGAGTGTGGCTGGTCTGACATTACACTGGGCTCCCACTGCACCAGCAGCCCTCCCCACCTGGCTTCTCACCCCAAGAGAACATTTCATGTCTGGCTTGAAATCATGAGCCGCCACATCAAACCGTTCACCACCATTGCACTATTTCATAACCAATCAAGCGTGTGATTTCAGTAAATGCAGCGACTGTGAACAGAGAGGATTATTATTATAAGTGGACTGAAGGCTGAATTCATTCCTATTATCTTCCAATCCAGAGATAATTATTGTGCCCATGTTTGACATCGACACAGACAATAAGATAGACTTCCTTAAATGTAAGAGAACAGAGAGGAAAGTAGGAGGAAGGACACATCGACAAGTGATAAAATAGAAAGAAAGTGATTAAAATTGCCAGGAACATAATTTTTTTAATATCAATATATCCACATCAAAATGCATGTTGAAGTAACAAGAGGATTTACGCCTTCATGCCAATATGTGATGTGAAATCAGGATTGAAAGAGCAGGAAACAGGGAGTAATCATCTGCAGATGATCAGAACATCACTAAACTATAGGAAATAATAAATATTTTAACTAAGGCACAATGTTAATTATTGCACATAAAATAAACAGTTACTACATTTTATAATGCATTTTGTGTAGTTCCTTTAGACATTTCAAAAACATGAAAAGGCATTATGTCAAATGCAAGGTTTATGATCAAAAAGATTATTATGTAAACATAAGAAAATAATAATTGTAGCACAAAAGACAAAGGTCCATCTGGATTGCCTTCCACCATCCTGGCCGTCACACATACTTGTCATGTCCTCAACAATGTACTGTATCACAAAATATTATTTTCAAAATTAACCCAGGGCTTCTATTTTTTTCTGCTGCCACTGTTTCCCTAACTTTAACAGTCACTCACTGAAATAGGGTTCCCGTAGGTTTGTGTTGAACTTACCAATTACTCCACTCACACACACACACACACACATTAAAGGAAACAATTCATGAGGCTTCAGGGTCGGTGCTGGGGCTAATATTATTGACACTTATATTAATATGAAGTAACTGTCAATGCCGAATGTATAGGGTACAATTATTGATCTGTGCAGGTCCAAGGGAATGTGAGGCGTGACTCCCCTCAGTCCTGTAGCTATTGGTCCATTCTCCAAACACCTGGCCCCACTGCCCCTTGTTAAATAGCGGTCACTGGGGACTGAGGCCATTTGTCCATCCGGCAGATCTTTGTCCCTCGGTTATTGGGCTCAAGGGTCAGTTCCGACAATTGCCCAGAAACATGAGGTCCCTGATATCTCTCAGTCTGTTGCTGGCTCTCTTCTCCCGTGAGTTCTATTATTGTGACAAGTCTGACTGTGTGTGTGTGTGGGTGTGATTCTCTCTGCAATGTCACAGAGCCGGGATATCTCACAATAATTAATCTTTGGTCATTTGTTCTTTACAGGTGTCCAGGCCGATGTGGTGCTGACACAGCCGTCATCTCTAACCGGGAAGCCTGGCCAGGCCCTGAGACTCACCTGTAGAAGCAGCGGGTTTGATCTCAGCAAATATGGCATGAACTGGGTCTGGCAGGTTCCTGGGAAGGGGCTGGAATGGCTGCTCTACATTTCGTACACAGAGGTGTTGTGAGTAAGGAAACTTGGCCCATAACACTGCCTGGAATAGAACCCAGGTCTCTCGTTAACAAGGTGAGCTACAGGAATCCACAATCATGATTTCTGGCATAATCAATACTTTTCTAACCTCACTTGTTGTGGAACTCTATTCTCTCAGTGCCCTGAAAGCTGAGGTGGTCGGTTGTTTGAGTTGAGGAGGTCCTGAGTGTAATTTTTGTTGCTGATCATGAGTCAAACGGTTTACTCATACAATACTCCTGGGGGAAACGTGAGAGATTATTTGTAATCAAATGAGGTGAAATCATCCATCTATCTGTCCGTCCGTCCATCCATCCGTCCGTCAGTCCGTCCGTCCGTCCGTCCGTCAGTCCGTCAGTCAGTCAGTCAATCAATACACACATTTATTTTGCGCCAAAAAGAGATTAGTTTCAGAATAGGATCAACCCTGGGTGGCTTCACCCACCGACCTTTCAGTTACCAGTTGAACGCGCTAACCAATTGATCCACAGAGACTTCTGCCTTGAATCCTTCTTCCAGGAAAATACAGCATTTTGTTGACTTAATTGTTGTCACGGGTAAACTCTGGATTGATAAGAAATGTCAACATCTGTAAGTGAGTTATTCAAAGGTTCAATCTAAATGCAAATAGAAGTTTAATACATAGAAAACGATCATGGTGGAGACACTGAGATAGATTTCCAGAGGCTGGTGCCTTGTCAAGAGAGGGCAACACCATTGGTGACATTGAAGGGATGGGGCAGACACATTTCAACAGTGGGCGAAACATCTGTGCAAGTAAATGTGATATATAAATATTATTTATCACATTACCTGTTGTCGTAACGAAATAAACAGATTTGTTCCCTTCAATAATGTTGGAATGTCCTCCCGACATGAGCTGCTCTATACATATGTAATACATATGTGGAGCCCTGTAGCTCAGTGGTTAGAGCACTCGCCTTACAAGTGTGAGATCTGTGTAAGAATCCAGGCAGATCAGGGCGAAACCTTGGGCAAGTTTCCTTACTCCATGTGCCCAATAATAATCCGTCCAAAAAAACCCACAATAATAAAAATTGGGCATTTCAATCCATGGCTGGTTGTGGGACGCTGTTGAGAACAACTGGCTGCTGCAATTCACCCAAAAATATACAGTCAATTCACTTTACAGTACATTATGTGAAGCAATTTGGCATGTTGATAAGATGTGAAAACGCAATATCAAATGCAAGGATTATTAATATTGTTAATTGTTGTTGTGGTTGTTTCCATCACCAATACTTTTCCTGAAATATTCAAACAGATTACAAACACACCGGAGGCTGCTTTCAATTCTCAGCTCTGTGGTTTCAGTTGGTTAAACTCCAGCAGTTCCCCAAAGCTCACACTCTGGTTCCTCAGCCTTGGGTCTTGCTGACCTGATCCAAATACTGACTGGATTCAGGTAAACAGGATGTGTCCTCCTGGTAAAGCTTGTTCATTCCATTCCAAACATAGCAATTCCCATGTGTGGGTAGTATGGACCTCATTAACTTGCTTTAAGCTTGATAATGTGTTTGTGACACCCAGCTGACAAGATGTTATTATAGGTCATAATTATTGATATATTTCATTAAGAAACTTTGATACATATATACCGGATATATTTTTGTTGAAGTTGGGTAGGTGATGAATTATGAAGGCTTAGATATTGGTCTCAAAACACGTAGAGTTTATATTTCATTGTTTACTTATAGAAAATCAACATTTGATGTAAATTTCTGTGGCTCGATGTGGAGTTCTGTAGCTCAGTGGTTGGTGTACTTGTCTTAACAGTGAGATATGTGGTTGTGCTTCCCAGAGGGTCAGGCTGAAAATTTGGGCATGTTTCCTCACTCCACACGCCTGTTAATAATCCCTCACAAAAAACAATAAGTAAATTGGTCATTTCAATGCACTATCGTTTGTGGGATACAGCTGCGAGCCATTGGCTGCCACGTTTCGCCCACCAATATATAGTCAATAATTACGTTATATACTGTGAGGTGCTTTGAAATGTCTAGAAGGTATGAAAAGGCGCTATAACACATGCAAGGATTGTTATATTCAAAGATTACGAAGAAGGCACAGCTGCCGATTCACTGACAATCACTGACAGTAGAAATGCAAAAGTAGTTAGTTGTGTAAAGCGGTTACGTTATCATGATTAGACAGAGGATTCTCTGACTCTGTGGATTCCTATTGTGTATTACAGTACTATGAGGCCAAGATAGTGCAGTATTGGGGAAGAGTTTAGGAAATATGATTTTTTTTCAGATTTTCAATTAAAAAATAATTTGCCCCCGAAATTTCATATTGTGCAGTCGTGTATCTCAGTGTTTAGAGCACTCAACAAGTAAGCCAGTGACCTGGATTTGACTGCTAGCAGGATGAAATATTTTGCAAGTTTGCTTGAGCCACACACCTCTGTTTACGTAGTAGTGTGCAATTCTCACGTGAAAACACTATTGTTTATTCACTGGTCTGGAATTAATTGCATTAATTACAATCATTATTCAAGTTGTACCATCACTTTTGCTATAAGTACAAATTTATTTCAGTGTGAGCTCAGTGAGTTCATCCAATTCAGCAGGAAAACCAGTTTTACACCAGAGTGTAAATCAGGGCATGGAATTTCCAACAGTGTACGCTATAGCAGCTATTTACTACCCCATTCTGGTAGCATTTGCAATTCCGGGTAATTCTATTTGTTTTCATGGTATGGCAATTGTGAAGAGTCTAGTTCAATTTACATTTTGTATAGTGGCTTATCATGTGTACTAGAAATCTCAAATCAGTTCAAAGTATATACGGCAAAGTGAAATGACTTTGTATTTGTGCGTGAAAGGCGAGAGCTAATTGTGTGTTTCCGTGTCCTGCAAACTATCATGGATTGAAATGATCAATTTTATTAACTGTTGATGATGGATTATTACCAATGTTGGAGTGAGGAAACTTGCTGAAGGTTAGTCCTGACCTGCCTGGAATTGAACACAGATGCATCGCTTGGTGAATGCTCGAATCACTCAGCTTCAGGACGCGGTTACAGAAATGGGGATAACCAGGGCTATGAATGTACAACTTGATCTGAGAGCTGGTGCAGACTCAAAGAGCAAAAAGATCTCTGTTCTCTTGCAAATATATGTGACAAAATTACGTTTATAGAGCGTCTTTCACATTGGGAGGATGTCCCAAGGTGCCGAACAGTCAGGTCGGGACCCAAGTAAGGGAGTGGGGCAGGGTAGGGGGTTGGGCTTTAGAGAGTTAGGAGGGGAGGGAGGGAGTTGGGAGGGCAGCAGAAGGCATGGTAGAAGAGGACCAATCCTGAATACCGGCATTGAAGGAAGCAAGGGAGGAATCCAGATGCAGGGAAAGTTGGATGGACTTCCAGAATGTGGGGGCAGAGATATTGAAAGCCCATGCACTGTTTGTAGGGCGGGTCGGGTAGGGGACATGGAGCAGACCGGAGCCCACTGAATAGGGTGGTCTGGTAGTTTCATAAGCGGACAGAAGATTGAAGAGATAGGAGGGGGCCAGGTCATGAATGGCCTTGGAAGTGAGGAGGAGAATCTTGAATTTTATCCTGTGGGGATGTTGAGGCAATGGAGCCGGGCAAGGGTGGGAGTGATGTGGTCACAGCACTTTGTGCTGGAGAGGACATGAGCTGCAAGTTCTGGATGTTCTGCAGATTGTGAAAGGAAGAGCCAGAACCCACAGTGAGGAGGGAGTTTCCATATTCGTGCCTTGATGTGATGAATGTGTGGACAATGGGTTTGGTAAACTGATGGTTGAGGCATTGCTGCATTCTGGCAATGTTGCAGTGGTGTTGATGTGGGGGAGGCAGGACAATTAAGTGTAGAACAAGATACCCAGGCTTGGTTGACTTTGAGAGATGGAGAGTGCAGCCTTGGAAGCCGATGCTGCCAGTGCCTCAGTTGTGGAGTTGCTGACAGGATCCAATCAGGAGAATATAGGTGCAATATATCACCGGAAGATTTATTGATGTGATAGTGGCTGTTATGAAGAGGACGACAACGATCCGGATGAAAGGGACAGGTTGACTGTGTCGGCAAGTAGTAGGGTAAGGAAGTGGAGCTGGGTGGTAAGGAGTCGAGTCGGGATGGGATTCAGGGAACAGCTGGTGGACTTCATAGAAGATACGGTTGTGATGACAGAGGATGGGGAGACAGGTTCTCCCCATCCTCATCCATTCTGAAGGTATAGAAGTAGGGATCAATGAATGAATGAATGAATGAATGAATCAATGAATCAATGAATCAATGAATCAAGCAAGCAAGCAAGCAAGCAAGCAATCAATCAATCAATCAATCAATCAAAACTTACATTTATATCACGCCTTTCATGTCAAGAGGACGGCCCAAGGCACTGTACAGTTTGGTAGGGACAAGAGCATGGGGGGAGGGATCGGGGCAGGATGAAGACGAGTAGGAAAATTAACTGTATATTTGTGGGCAAAACGCAGCAGGCAAATTGCACAGAGTAGGAATAGGTAGATGTTGGGGTGTGGGAGGGTGGTGTGTGGGGGCAAAAGTTCTAAGGGTGGTGACAGCTAAGTGGATTCCCTCGATTTTGGACTCAAGGTCTTCCAGCATCTCCTCACAGTGGGAGTTGGAGGAGAGGATCTGAGAGGTGGACGGGGAAGGGTGGAGGAACTGGTTTGTTGTGGAGAATAGGAACTTGTGGTTGTCCTGGATTATCCTGGAGTAGAAGTACAATTTGCTGGAGACCAGGGCAGAGAAGTAGTTTTTGATGTGCCAGATATGCCAGTGGACCATTAGACCAGATTTGAGCCAGGTACGTTCAGCGCCCGACACCTGATCTTTGAGCAACAGGAGGTGGCTGGTGAGCTAAGGTAAGGTTCAAGAGTAACACTTTGGAAAGAATCAGGAGAAATAATTTTGCTGATTGTTTAATGCAGGCTACCTTACAACAAGGCCACAATTCGAACCTGTATGAAAGGTATCCTAAAGGTTTGAGATATGGACGATGTTCTCAAGGAATTGAATCAACTCAAAGGATAAACAACCAAATATGACACAGCCTTAAACTCCTCATCTCACACCTGTATTCATGTGAATAATTTTTCCTATTTTCTTTCCTTCACACAGTTAATTTGCTGGCGATAGTGATCCTTTCAAGAGGAAACTGTGGTCTCTCAAAATGCGTCACTCGCTATCTGGTGTCCATGGCAGCCGCGGATCTCCTGGTTGTCGTTGTGGATGTGTTGTTAAACCAAATTAACAATCTGTATTTCCCATTAAATTTCTTATTCTACACTCCATTATGCAGTGTTAGAGTTGTCTTTGTGGCTGCAGCGATGCTCATGTCTTTGTGGTTCACTGTTGCTTTCAGTTTTGACCGATATGTCGCCATTTGCTGCCAAAATCTGAAACCAACATATTGCACGGAGAGAACGGCCACAGTGGTTATTGTAACTCTGTCTGTCATTTGCTGCTCAGTCAGCATTCCCTGTTACTTTTTATTTGTTCCTCAGTTGATAATTAACAATACCCCGTGGTACTGTGTCTTCAAACCAAACATTTATACTTTGCTCACCTGGAAATTATTCGAAAGGTTTATCCGTGCTTTTAATCCACTGTTTGTGTTTGCTTTGATTTGCCTGTTCAACACTATGATTATCAGACACATTCTGATGGCCAGTAAAGTCCGCAGGAGGCTGCGGGGTCAGAGAAATGCTGAGAAAACTATTGATCCCGAGTTGGAAAACCGAAGAAAATCCATAATTTTACTGTTCGCCATATCAGGCAGTTTTATAGTTTTGTGGACAACTTATGTTGTACATTCTGTCATATGGCAACTTTCCAATTATAGTTATAGTGAAACATTGGTCAATAGCACCCAATATATTGTCCAAGAAACCGGACTCATGCTGCAAATGTTGAATTGCTGTGCAAACACCTGTATATATGCGTTAACTCAGAGTAAGTTCAGAGAGGAGTTTAAGAAAGGGTTAGTTTATCCCTTTCATATCATTGCTAAATTAAGGATAAAACAGCAGGAAAAAACGGTAGGAAAGTAATTGGCGACAAACGCGGTGCAACTTCACTTACATTGGTGACTATCTTCACAAAGCGGGAAACTTTCCTACTTTACTGTAAGCTCTGTAGGTAATGTATTAAATTAATGTCTCAATTATATTAACAATAGATATTTGAGATATGTGATTGGTCGTTCGCTTCTATTGGGATCCGGTACAAGTGGAGGTTTGCTGTTGTTGTTGTGGCCGGCTTCACAACGATGGGAGCTGGTTGTGACCGGCTTCGCAGAAGAGACAACAAACTGGTTAAATTTGACAAACCGTTTCCCAGGCCTTATTTGTGTGTTTCACATGGAGAAGTGGTCTGCAGGTGGAGAGACAGCTGAGCAACATTTGGTTTTGCAGAGGAACCCTCTTGCAAAAGAAACTGGGTGAAAATATCACGTGATGAACATAAAAGGGGGGAATCGAATTGAGGATCGAAGAAGAAAGAAAAGAAGTTTGTGGAACTTGGAGTCACGATATAGCAGTGTCTGAAGAAGGAACAGTCAAGACTAAGTCAGACCATCGATGGTGTGACAGCATGCCTGCCCGACATTGAGTCCTGGACGAGGGACAACTTCCTCCAATTGAATGTGAGCAAGACCAAGGACCTCCTGATTGGCTCAAGGCAGCGCCTCCGCACATCAGGCGCTGCCAGCTTCAACATCCAAGCTGTACTCTCCACCTCACAACGCCAGTCAGGAACCTCGGCATCACGTTCATCCATAAACTATCCTTCCTCCCCGACATCCGTGCCTTGATCGGCACTGCTTATTTCCACCTGCGCAACATTGCTAGGCTCTGCAACTACCTCACCCCCCACGCTGCCAAAACACTCGTGCACGCGTACATCACCTCATGGCTGGACTACGGAAACTCTCTCCTCGTTGGCCTCCCCAGCTCCTCCATTCACAGGCTGCAGGTCATCCAAAACTCAGCAGCCCGTGTAACTGTCCCGCACCGGCTTCCATGACCCCATCCTCGCCCGTATCCACTGTCTCCCCATCCCCCAGAGGATCGAGTTCAAGATCCTTATCCTCGTTTTCAAGGCCTTACATGGCCTTGGCCCACACTATCTATCCGATTTACTCTCCCCCTATAAGCCCACCCAGACCCTCCGTTCAGCAGGACTTGGTTTGCTCCAAGCCCCCCGCCCGAACCGCCCCACCATCGGAGGCCGGGCCTTCAGTTTCTCCGCTCTCACTCCATGGAATTCCATCCCCCAATCCCTCCACCTTCTTACCTCCATTTCCTCTTTCAAGGCCGGTTTGAAGAATTTCATTTTCGACCATGCCTTCTGTTACCCCCCAAATTATTCGACCTCCCCCACGTTTTCTACCACCTCCCGAACAGTCCCCTCCCCTCCCAGCTCGGGTCACACATCTCCTGTGCAGCGCCTTGGGACGTCCTCCTGACGTGAAAGGCATACTATAAGTCTAATTTATTGTTGTTGTTGTTGTTGTTAAGTCTTAGAAAACTGTCAACACCTTTACTGATGCTCCCAAACTATATAACAGTGCTGCTGTACTGGATTATTGTTTTGCTGATTGAAAGGGCTGCTGTGCCTGAATACCTTTTGGTGGACATGAAATTAAACATAAATTGGACATTATTCCTCCATCTCTTTGGCAACATTGGTTTGTTCAACTTAAATCCTTGTGAGCTGTAGGTCAATATGGAAGCATTTTTGTGATGTATACTTTTAATTAGTTATGAATATTACTAATCTGAATTCACATTCATGTTTTTCTGCACAACACTTGCGTCATTCTGTATTTCACCAGGACATCACAGGACTAAATAACCCTTACATTATGAGGAGATATCAATGATGTACTGTTTCATTCCAAATGTAGTAACAGTGACAGATTCCCTTCACCTCGCTCCCTCCCTCGCCTCCATCAATGCTGATCTCAAGAGTCTCCTCTTTGAATGTGCCTTCTTTTGCTCGCCCAACTCTCTCCCTCCTTTCTTATCTCTCTCCTGCCCCTCCGAACTCTCTCCACTCCTTCCCCCTACATTGCCCCTCTTCCCGGCTCAGGTCCTGACCTGACTGTTCAGCCCCTTGGGACGTCCTCCCGATATGAAATGTTCTCTATAATGTCACTTTGTTGTTGTGGTGGCCGCCCAGTAAAAGTGTGTCTGTGACACCGGGCATCACAGAGCACATACTGTGGGCACACACTGCAGTTACACCTGGTGGCCACACCCGCTGACTGTGGCGCTGTGGCGTCCTGCACAGACAAAGCTAAACAGTGACAACAACAACAAAATGACATCTTTAAAGCACAGAGTCCTCCCACAGGAGCCCTCCCAATGGTCTTAGTGTCTATCGTGAAGACTGAGATTGATAGATTTGTGAAGGAGAGAGGAATTCAGACACAATGGGCTGAATGGCCTCCTCCAGTGATGTATAATTCTATGCTTGAACACATTTTATCTATTAATTTTACTTTTTATTCTACCATTACTGATTTACCAATCACAGCCACTTGAGATGACCTGACAGCTGTTGATGTTGTTGCTGTTGGAGTGAAGGGCAATAATGTATGAAAGGTCAGGCTGTGGGCTCTGTGGTGTGAGGGCAGGAAGCTGATCACTGATTGACTGCAGACAATCACAGCTGCTTCCTGACAATTGTGCTGTGAGTTTCTGCCCCACCTGATGGCAGCTTGACTCATCCTGTGTCTTTCCAGCAAGAAGTCTTTAGATACAAACAGCAGCATCTTGTGTAGGGTTTTGCAAATGAGCTGATCTGCAACTTAAACATCTGTTCTATAACATCTGCAAATTATCATTTCCTGTAAACTCAAAGTCAGAAAAATAAGCCTAAACATCAACGAAATAAGTGACACAGGACTATCCATATTTCTGTTAATTGATCAGGAAATCCAGCCTCTCTTATTGATTGTTTTATGTAATAATACTACAGAAAAGTTTTTTTTTAGCAAAGCCGGAATATTTTGTGAGGTGACCATGGAGCTGTTCTGTGTCTTGTTGTCTATGAGCCATGAGTAATAAAAATACTTGGATTTGATATAGCGCTTTTCACATCTTCTAAACTGTGTCTCAAAGCGTTTGACAGAATATACTGTAAAGTGGATTGACTCTATAGTTGTTGGCGAAACACGGCAGCTAATTGCACAAAGCAATGTCCTGGATTGAAACAATCAAATTGTTATAGGTTTCTTTGGGATGCATTATTATTCAACATGTGGAGTAAGGAAACTTGCCCAAGGCATCGCCCTGCATGGAATTGAAACATAAGTCTCACGCTTGACAGTCGAGGGCTCCAACCATTGAGCTACAGGACTCCTCAGTGATGATAAGTCACCTGCCATGCGGGATTGATGTTGTGCTCACAGGTTTGCTGTAAGATAGGAGGCCTTGTAGATCTTGTACAGTTTCCAGATCCAGTGCCCAAAGGAGAAATCAATATTCAGTGGTGGATCCACATGTCTCAAAGTTGAGTCCTGTAGCTCAGGGGTTAGAGCACTCACCTCACAAGCCAGAGACTAGGGTTTGATACCTGGCAGGACAAATCCTTGGGCAAGTTTCCTTACACCATATTTCTGGTAATAAGCGATCAAGATAATAAAATAATTTTAAATTACTGAAACCACTTCTGATACAAGCCTCATGTTATCTCTTCCAAGTTTCCTTCTCCCCCTTGTCCTGAAGGAGTGTGGCTGGTCTGACATTACACTGGGCTCCCACTGCACCAGCAGCCCTCCCCACCTGGCTTCTCACCCCAAGAGAACATTTCATGTCTGGCTTGAAATCATGAGCCGCCACATCAAACCGTTCACCACCATTGCACTATTTCATAACCAATCAAGCTTGTGATTACAGTAAATGCAGCGACTGAGAACAGACAGGATTATTATTATAAGTGGACTGAAGGCTGAATTCATTCCCATTATCTTCCAATCCAGAGATAATTATTGTGGCCATGTTTGACATCGACACAGACAATAAGATAGACTTCCTCAAATGTAAGAGAACAGAGAGGAAAGTAGGAGTAAGGACACATCGATAAGTGATAAAATAGAAAGAAAGAGATTAAAATTGCCAAGAACATAATTTTTTTTAATATCAATATATCCACATCAAAATGCCAGTTGAAGTAACAAGAGGATTCACTCATTCATGCCCGTATGTGATGCGAAATCAGGATTGAAAGAGCAGGAAGCAGATTTACTAGGATGGTGCCAGGATTGAGGGACTTCAGCTATGAGGAGAGGCTAGATAGGCTAGGGTTATTCTCTCTGGAGCAGAGAAGATTTAGGGGAGACCTAATAGAGGTTTATAAGATCATGAGGGGTTTCGACAGGGCAAATAGAGAAAAACTATTTCCACTCGTGGGTGAATCTGTGACTCGTGGTCACAGATTTAAAATAGTTTCAAGGCGCAGTAGAGGGGAGCTGAGGAGAAATTTTTTCACTCAGCGAGTTGTTCGAATCTGGAATGTATTGCCTGAAAAGGTGGTGGAGGCTGATTCGATAACAACTTTTAAAAGGGAATTAGATCTTTATTTAGGGAGAACGGGTCTATTAGGCTATGGGGAGCGGGCAGGGAAGTGGGATTGAATCGCTCTTTTCAAAGATCCGGCACAGACTAGATGGGCCGAATGGCCTCCTTTTGTGCCGTAAAATTCTATGATTCTATGATTCTATGATTCTATGAAACAGGGAGTAATCATCTGCAGATGATCAGAACTTCACTAAACTATAGGAAATAATAAACATTTATTTAAGGCACAATGTTAATTATTGCAAATAAAATAAACAGTTACTACACTTTATAATGCATTTTGTGAAGATCCTTTAGACATTTCAATAACATGAAAAGGCATTATGTCAAATGCAAGTTTTATGATCAAAAAGATTATTATGTAAACATAAGAAAATAATAATTGCAGCACAAAAGACTGTATTCATACAATAATCCTGGGGGAAACGGGAGACATTATTTGTAATCAAATGAGGTGAAATAATCCGTCCGTCCGTCCGTCCGTCCGTCCGTCCGTCCGTCCCTCCGTCCCTCCGTCCCTCCGTCCCTCCGTCCCTCCGTCCCTCCGTCCCTCCCTCCCTCCCTCCCTCCCTCCCTCCCTCCCTCCCTCCCTCCCTCCCTCCCTCCCTCCCTCCCTCCCTCCCTCCCTCCCTCCCTCCCTCCCTCCCTCCCTCCCTCCCTCCCTCCCTCCCTCCCGTCAGTCAGTCAGTCAGTCAGTCAGTCAGTCAGTCAGTCAGTCAGTCAGTCAGTCAGTCAGTCAGTCAGTCAGTCAGTCAGTCAGTCAGTCAGTCAGTCAGTCAGTCAGTCAGTCAGTCAGTCAGTCAGTCAGTCAGTCAGTCAGTCAGTCAGTCAGTCAGTCAGTCAGTCAGTCAGTCAGTCAGTCAGTCAGTCAGTCAGTCATAGTAAATAATCATGGTGGAGACACTGAGATAGATTTCCAGAGGCTGGTGCCTTGTCAATAGAGGGCAACACCATTGGTGACATTGAAGGGATGGGGCAGACACATTTCAACAGTGGGCGAAACATCTGTGCAAGTAAATGTGATATATAAATATTATTTATCACAATACCTGTTGTCGTAATGAAAGAAACAGATTTGTTCCCTTCAATAGTGTTGGAATGTCCTCCCGACGTGAGCGGCTCTATACATATGTAATACATATGTGGAGCCCTGTAGCTCAGTGGTTAGAGCACTCGCCTTACAAGTGTGAGATCTGTGTTAGAATCCAGGCAGATCAGGGCGAAACCTTGGGCAAGTTTCCTTACCCCATGTGCCCAATAATAATCCGTCCAAAAAAACCCACAACAATAAAAATTGGTAATTTCAATCCATGGCTGGTTGTGGGACGCTGCTGAGTGCAATTGGCTGCTGCGATTCACCCAAAAATATACTGTCAATTCACTTTACAGTACATTCTGTGAAGCAATTTTGCACGTTGATAAGATATGAAAACGCAATATCAAATGCAAGGATTATTAATATTATTAATTGTTGTTGTTGTTGTTTCTATCACCAATACTTTTCCTGAAATATTCAAACAGATTACAAACACACCGGAGGCTGCTTTCAATTCTCAGCTCTGTGGTTTCAGTTGGTTAAACTCCAGCAGTTCCCCAAAGCTCACACTCTGGTTCCTCAGCTTTGGGTCTTGCTGACCTGGTCCAAATACTGTCTGGAATCAGGTAAACAGGATGTGTCCTCCTGGTAAAGCTTGTTCATTCCATTCCAAACATAGCAATTCCCATGTGTGGGTTGCATGGACCTCACTAACTTGCTTTAAGTTTGATAATGGGTTTGTGACACCCAGCTGACAAGATGTTATTATAGGTCATAATTATAGATATATTTCATTAAGAAACTTTGATACATAAATCCTGGATATAATATGGTTGAAGATGGGTATGTGATGAATTATGAAGGCTTAGATATTGGCCTCAAAAAACGTAGAGTTTATATTTCATTGTTTACTTATAGAAAATCAACATTCAATGTACATTTCTGTGGCTCGATGTGGAGTTCTGTAGCTCAGTGGTTGGTGTACTTGTCTAAAAAGTGAGATATGTGGTTGTGCTTCCCAGAGGGTGAGGGTGAAAACTTGGGCACGTTTCCTCATTCCACACGCCTGGTAATAATCCCTCACAAAAAACAATAACAAAATTGGTCATTACAATCCAGTATCGTTTGTGGGATACAGCTTCGAGCAATTGGCTGCCACGTTTTGCCCACCAATGTACAGTCAATAATTATGTTACCTTATATTCTAGAATATATCAAAATGCGCTGTAACACATGCAAGCATTGTTATATTCAAAGATTACGAAGAAGGCACAGCTGCCGATTCGCTGACAATCGCTGACAGTAGAAATGCAAAAATACTTCGTTGTGTAAAGTGGTTGTGTTATCATGATTAGACAGAGGATCCTCTGACTCGGTGGATTCCTATTGTGTGTTACAGTACTATGAGGCCAAGATAGTGCAGTATTGGGAAAGAGTTCAGGAAATATGATTTTTGTTCCGATTTTCAATTAAAAAACTAATTTGCGCCCGAAACTTCATATTGTGCAGTCATGTAGCTCAGTGTTCAGAGCACTCACCAAGTAAGCCAGTGACCTGGATTTGATTCCCAGCAGGATGAAACATTTTGCAAGTTTGCTTGAGCCACACACCTCTGTTTACCTAGCAGAGTGCAATTCTCATGTGAAAACACTATTGGTTATTCACTGTTCTGGAATTAATTGCATTAGTTACAATCATTATTCAAGTTGTACCATCACATTCACTATAAGTACAAATTTCTTTCAGTGTGAGCTCAGTGAGTTCATCCATTTCAACAGGAAAACCAGTTTTACACCAGAGTGTAAATCAGGGCATGGAATTTCCAACAGTGTACGCTATAGCAGCTATTTACTACCCCATTCTGGTAGCATTTGCAATTCCGGGTAATTCTATTTGTTTTCACGGTCTGGCAATTGTGAAGAGTCTAGTTCAATTGACATTTTGTATAGTGGCTTATCATGTGTACTAGAAATCTCAAATCAGTTCAAAGTATATACGTCAAAGTGAAATGACTTTGTATTTGTGGGCGAAAGGCGAGAGCTAATTGTGTGTTTCCGTGTCCTACAAACTATCATGGATTGAACTGATCAATTTTATTAACTGTTGATGATGGATTATTACCAATGGTGGAGTAAGGAAACTTGCTGAAGGTTAGTCCTGACCTGCCTGGAATTGAACACAGATGCATCGCTTGGTGAATGCTCTAATCACTCAGCTACAGGACTTGGTTACAGAAATGGGGATAACCAGGGCTATGAATCTGAATGTACAACTTGATCTGAGAGCTGGTGCAGAGGCAAAGAGCCAAAAGATCTCTGTTCTCATGCAAATAAATGTGATTTATCATAACTTTTCTGAATTCAAATATAACAGTATCAAAAATGGACACAGAATTTGTGGCTTTTAGACGAGCTGGGTTATTCAGAGAAGGCACTGAATAATTGTAGTATCATACTTTTGAGACATTTTTCTGGGATTTCAACCTTACAACAACAACAATGACAAAATTACATTTATAGAGCGTCTCTCATATGGGGAGGATGCACCAAAGTGCGGAACAGTCAGGTCGGGACCGAAGTGAGGGAGTGGGGCGGGGCAGGGGGGTTGGGCTTTAGAGAGTTAGGATGGGAGGGACGGAGTTGGGAGGGCGGCAGAAGGCATGGTCGAAGAGGACCAGCCTTGAATACCGGCGTTGAATGAAGCAACGGAGGAATCCAGGTGCAGGGAATGTGGGATGGAGTTCCAGAGTGTGGGGGCAGAGATATTGGAAGCCCATCCACCGATGGTAGTACGAGTCAGGTGCGGGACATGGAGATGATCAGAGATCACTGAATAGGGTGATCTGCCAGGTTCACAAGCAGACAGAAGGTCGGAGAGATAGGAGGGGGCCACGTCATGAATGGCCTTGGAAGTGAGGAGGAGAATCTTGAATTTTATCCTCTGGGGATGTTGAAGCAATGGAGCCGGGCAAGGCTGGGAGTGATGTGGTCACAGAACTTTGTGCTGGAGAGGACATGAGCTGCAAAGTCTGGATGTTCCGCAGATTGTGAAAGGAAGAGCCAGAACCGACAGTGAGGAGGGAGTTTCCATAGTCGTGCCTTAATGTGATGAATGTGTGGACAATGGGTTTGGTAACCTGAGGGTTGAGGCAGTGCTGCAGTCTGGCAATGTTGCAATGGTGGTGATGTGGGAGAGGAAGGACAGTTGAGGGTAGAACAAGACACCCAGGTCCCTGACTTACTTCTAGAGATGGAGAGTGCAGCCTTGGAAGCCGATGTTGCCAGTGCCTGAGTTGTGGAGTTGCTGACATGATCCAATCAGGAGGATATAGGTGCATCACATCATGCGAATATTTCTTGGTGTGATAGTGGCTGTTATGAAGAGGACGACAACGTTCCGGATGAAAGGGACAGGTTGACTGTGTCGGCAAGTAGTAGGGTAAGGAGGTGGAGCTGGGCAGTAAGGAGTCGAGTCGGGATGGGATCCATGGAGCAGGTGGTGGACTTCATGGAAGATATGTTTGCGATGACAGAGGATGGGGAGACAGGTTCTCCCCACCCTCATCTATTCTGAAGGTGTAGAAGTAGGGATCAATGAATGAATGAATGAATGAATGAATGAATGAATGAATGAATCGATCAATCGTTCAATCGATACTTACATTTATATCATGCATTTCACGTCAAGAGGACGGCCCAAGCCAATGTACAGTTTGGTAGGGACAAGAGCATGGGGGGAGGGATCGGGGCAGAATGAAGACGAGTAGAAAAATTAACTGTATATTTGTGGGCAAAACGCAGCAGCCAAATTGCGCAGAGTAGGGATAGGTAGATGTTGGGGTGTGGGAGGGTGGTGTGTGGGGGCAGAAGTTGGAAGGGTGGTGACAGCTAAGCAGATTCCCTCGGTTTTGGACTCGAGGTCATCCAGCATCTCCTCACAGTGGAAGTTGGAGGAGAGGATCTGAGAGGTGGACGGGGAAGCGCGGAGGAGCTGGTTTGTTGAGGAGAATATGAAGTTGTGGTTGTCCTGGATTATCCTGGAGTAGAAGTACGATTTGCTGGAGACCAGGGCAGAGAGGTAGTTTTTGATGTGCCAGATATGCCAGTGGACCATTAGACCAGATATGAGCCGGGTACGTTCAGCGCCCAACACCTGATCTTTGAAGAACAGGAGGTGGCTGGTGAACTAGGGTGAGGTTCGAGAGTAACACTTTGGAAAGAATCAGGAGAAATAATTTTACTGATTGTTTAATGCAGGCTACCTTACAACAAGGCCACAATTCGTACCTGTATGAAACGGTTTGCTAAAGGTTTGAGATATGGATGTTGTTCTAAAGGAATTGAATCAACTCAAAGGATAAACAAACAACTTTGACACACCATTAAGCTCCTCATCTCACACCTGTATTCATGTGAATAATTTTCCCTATTTTCTTTCCTTCACACAGTTAATTTGCTGGCGATTGTGATCCTGTCAAGAGGAAACTGTGGTCTCTCAAAGTGTGTCACTCGCTATCTGGTGGCCATGGCAGCCGCGGATCTCCTGGTTGTCCTCGTGGATGTGTTGTTAAACCAAATTAACAATCTGTATTTCCCATTAAATTTCTTATTCTACACTCCAGTGTGTAGTGTGAGACTTGTGTTGATGTGTGCTGCAATGTTCATGTCTTTGTGGTTCACTGTTGCTTTCAGTTTTGACCGATTTGTCGCCATTTGCTGCCAAAAGCTGAAACCAACATATTGCACGGAGAGAACGGCCACAGTGGTTATTGTAACTCTGTCTGTTATTTGCTGCTCAGTCAGCATTCCCTGTTACTTTTTATTTGTTCCTCAGTTGATAGTTAACAATACCCCGTGGTACTGTGTCTTCAAAGCAAACTTTTATACTTTGCTCACCTGGAAATTATACGAAAGGTTTATCCGTGTTTTTAATCCACTGTTTGTATTTGCTTTGATTTGCCTGTTCAACACTATGATTATCAGACACATTCTGATGGCCAGTAAAGTCCGCAGGAGGCTTCGGGGTCATAGAAACGCTGAGAAAACAATTGATCCCGAGTTGGAAACCCGAAGAAAATCCATAATTTTACTGTTCGCCATATCAGGCACTTTTATAATTTTGTGGACAACTTATGTTGTACATTCTGTCATATGGCAACTTTCCAATTTTAGTTATAGCGAAACATTGGTCAATAGCACCCGATATATTGTCCAAGAAACTGGAAACATGCTGCAAATGTTGAATTGCTGTGCCATCACCTGTATATATGCTTTAACTCAGACTAAGTTCAGAGATGAGTTTAAGAAAGGGTTAGTTTATCCCTTTCATATCATTGCGAAATTAATGATAAAACAGCAGGAAAAAACGGTAGGAAAGTAATTGGCGACATGGTTCAACTTTACCTACATTGGTGACTATCTTCACAAACAGGGAAACTTTCCAATATTACTGTAAGATCTGTAGTTAATGTATTATATTAATGTATCAATTACATTAACAATAGATATTTGAGATATGTGATTGGTCGTTCGCTTGTGTTGGCAGCTAGTGTAGTTTTGTTTTTGTTGTTGTGACTGGCTTCACAATGATGGGAGCTGGTTCTTTGCAGAAGAGACAACAAACTGGTTAAAGTTGACAAACCGTTTCCCTGGCCTTATCTGTGTGTTTCCCATGGAGAGGTGGTCTGCAGGTGGAGAGACAGCTGAGCAACATTTAGTTTTGCAGAGGAACCCTCTTGCAGAAGAAACTGGGTGAAAAGATCACCTGATGAACATAAAAGGGGGGATCGATTTGAGGATCAAAGAAGAAAAGAAGATAGTGGAACTTGGAGTTGCCATATTGTAGCTTCTGAAGAAGGAACAGTCAAGACTAAGTCTTAGACAACTGTCAACACCTTTACTGCTGCTCTCAAACTATGTAACAGTACTGCTTTACTGGGATATTATTTTGCTGATTGAAAGGGCTGCTGTGCCTGAATACCTCAATACCTCTAGGTGGACACTAAACCAAATATAAATTGGACATTATTCCTCCATCTCTTTGGCAACATTGTTTTGGTCAACTTAAGTCATTGTGAGCTGTGGGTCATTAGGGAAGCATTGTTGTGATCGATATTTTCAATTCGTTATAAATATTACTATTCTGAATTCACATTCATGTTTTTTTGTACAACACTTGTGTCATTCTGTATGTAGTAACAGTGACAACAAGATTAATTTGATAGAGCGCTTTTCATGTCGGAAGGACGTCCCAAGGCACTGAACAGTCAGCATTCGGGAACCAAGCACAGGGGAGAGGTGGGATAGAGGCAAGAGGAGGCAGAGAATTGGGAGCACAGCTGGAGTTACAGAGTGTGGGATGGGTGAGTCAGGGTGGCTGCAGTCGGACAGACGGTGACATCTGCCATGGTGAGCGCAATGGAGAATTTGAAGAGTGGGTCAGAGGAAGGCTGTGGAAAGGTCAAGCAATAATAGGAATCAGAGCGGTTGGAGGGAGGGGAGGTTTGATTGGGAATAGTGGAGTGTGGGGGCAGGGACAAGAGCATTTTGGGGAAGCAGTGCTATGACTAGGATCAGACAGTGTTGGAGGGTGGGGGAGAGGTAGGCGGTGGTTGTCAGTGAGGCAGGGTTTACCCTCTGGGCTGGTGTGAATCATAACGGCTGTTTTCTCAGTGAGTCCAGGGCTGGGAAATTCTAATGACGTGGGCGGGATGGCATCACATGGCTGCTGGTTTCTGGTTGTTTGAGGCCTCAGTGAGTCAGTGATTGTGGTGATGGTGTTCAGACCAGCCGAGGGTGAGTCCCTGGTCATCTCCGTGGCCTCAGGCCTTGCATCCCAATGCAAGGCCTGAGGCGACGGAGATGACCATCCTCCAGCCTCAATGGCCACAAGACCCATCTTGTGGCTATTGAGGCTGAAATCCACAATGATAAAGTGGCCAAAGCCTCAGGTCAGCCTGGCCTCAGATCCCCCTCACCTGTGAGCTGCTCCAGCCGCTGGTTGTGATAATGATTTAGCTCCTGCTCAACTGTGACCATCAATTTCTCTACCCCATGAGGCTGTGGATGCTCAATCCTTGGATATATTGAAGACTGAGATTGATAGATTTGGGAAGGTTATCAGAATAGGATTGGCAAATGGAACTGAGTTAGAAGATCTGCTAAGATCTTATTAAGTAGCAGAACAAGCTTGAGGGGCTGAATGGCCTACACCTGCTCTTATTTCTTATGTTATTAAGTTCATGTTTGGTGTTTTTTGCTGAAGTTACACCTGCACCAAGCTCCATGACCACATCACCTCTCCCATCTCCATTAGCTCCCCATCCCCCAGAGGATCTAATTCAAGGTCCTCGTCTTCACTTTCAAGGCCATTGATGGACTTTCCCCTCCTATCTTTTTGACATACTGTCCCACTATGAACCTGCCCACCCCTACATTCAGCGGGCTCCAGCCTGCTCCATATCCCTCACCCGACATGCCCTACCATCAGTGGCTGGGCTTAAAGCCTCTCTGCCCCCTCTCTCTGGGACTGCATCGCAGATTCCCTTCACCTCGCTCCCTCCCTCGCCTCCTTCAATGCTGGTCTCAAGAGTCTCCTCTTTGAATGTGCCTTCTTTTGCTCGCCTAACTCTCTCCCTCCTTTCTTATCTCTCTTTTGTCCCTCCGAACTCTCTCCACTCCTTCCCCCTACATTGCCCCTCTTCCCGGCTCAGGTCCTGACCTGACTGTTCAGCCCCTTGGGACGTCCTCCCGATATGAAATGTTCTCTATAATGTCACTTTGTTGTTGTGGTGGCCGCCCAGTAAAAGTGTGTCTGTGACACCGGGCATCACAGAGCACATACTGTGGGCACACACTGCAGTTACACCTGGTGGCCACACCCGCTGACTGTGGCGCTGTGGCGTCCTGCACAGACAAATCTCAACAGTGACAACAACAACAAAATGACATCTTTCAAGCACAGAGTACTCCCACAGGAGCCCTCCCAATGGTCATTGTGTATCAAGACTGAGATTGATAGATTTGTAAAGGAGAGAGGAATTCAGACACAATGGGCTGAATGGCCTCCTCCAGTGATGTATAATTCTATGATTGAACACATTTTATCTATTAATTTTACTTTTTATTCCGATTTACCAATCACAGCCACTTGAGATGACCTGACAGCTGCTGTTCTTGTTGCTGTTGGAGTGAAGGGCAATATTGTATGAAAGGTCAGGCTGTGGGCTCTGTGGTGTGAGGGCAGGAAGCTGATCACTGATTGACTGCAGACAATCACAGCTGCTTCCTGACAATTGTGCTGTGAGTTTCTGCCCCACCTGAAGGCAGCTTGACTCATCCTGTGTCTTTCCAGCAAGAAGTCTTTAGATACAAACAGCAGCATCTTGTGTAGGGTTTTGCAAATGAGCTGATCTGCAACTTAAACATCTGTTCTATAACATCTGCAAATTATCATTTCCTGTAAACTTAAAAGTCAGAAAAACAGCAAAGAAATAAATGACACAGAACTATCCATATTTCTGTTCATTGATCAGGAAATCCAGCCTCTCTTAATGATTGTTTTATGTAATAATGCTACAGAAACGTTTTTTTTTATGAAAGCCGGAATATTTTGTGAGGTGACCATGGAGCTGTTCTGTGTCTTGTTGTCTATGAGCCATGAGTAACAAAAATACTTGGATTTGATATAGCGCTTTTCACATCTTCTAAACTGTGTCTCAAAGCGTTTCACAGAATATACTGTAAAGTGGATTGACTCTATAGTTGTTGGCGAAACACGGCAGCTAATTGCACAAAGCAATGTCCTGGATTGAAACGACCAAATTGTTATAGGTTTCTTTGGGATGCATTATTATTCAACATGTGGAGGAAGGAAACTTGGCCAAGGCATCGCCCTGCATGGAATTGAAACACAAGTCTCACGCTTGAAAGACGAGGGATCCAACCGTTGAGCTACAGGAATCCTCAGTGATGATAAGTTTCCTGCCATGTGGGATTGATGTTGTGCTCACAGGTTTGCTGTAAGATAAGGAGGCCTTGTGGATCTTGTACAGTTTCCAGATCCAGTGCCCAAAGGAGAATTCAATATTCAGCGGTGGATCCACATGTCTCAAAGTTGAATCCTGTAGCTCAGGGGTTAGAGCACTCACCTCGCAAGCCATAGACAAGGGTTTGGTACCTGGCAGGACAAAGCCTTGGGCAAGTTTCCTTACACCACACTTCTGATAATAAGCGATCAAGATAATAAAATAATAATAAAAGACTGAAACCACTTCTGATACAAGCCTCATGTTATTTCTTCCCAGTTTCCTTCTCCCCCTTGTCCTGAAGGAGTGTGGCTGGTCTGACATTACACTGGGCTCCCACTGCACCAGCAGCCCTCCCCACCTGGCTTCTCACCCCAAGAGAACATTTTATGTCTGGCTTGAAATCATGAGCCGCCACATCAAACCGTTCACCACCATTGCACTATTTCATAACCAATCAAGCTTGTGATTTCAGTAAATGCAGCGACTGAGAACAGAGAGGTTTATTATTATAAGTGGCCTGAAGGCTGAATTCATTCCCATTATCTTCCATTCCAGAGATAATTATTGAGGCCATGTTTGACATCGACACAGACAATAAGATAGACTTCCTCAAATGTAAGAGAACAGAGAGGAAAGTAGTAGAAAGGACACATCGACAAGTGATAAAATAGAAAGAAAGAGATTAAAATTGCCAGGAACATAATTTTTTAAAATATCAATATATCCACATCAAAATGCCAGTTGAAGTAACAAGAGGATTCACGCATTCATGCCCGTATGTGATGCGAAATCAGGATTCAAAGAGCAGGAAACAGGGAGTAATCATCTGCAGATAATCAGAACTTCACTAAACTATAGGAAATAATAAATATTTTAATTAAGGCACAATGTTAATTATTGCACATAAAATAAACAGTTACTACATTTTATAATGCATTTTGTGAAGTTCCTTTAGACATTTCAATAACATGAAAAGGCATTATGTCAAATGCAAGTTTTATGACCAAAAAGATTATTACGTAAACATAAGAAAATAATAATTGCAGCACAAAAGACAAAGGTCCATCTGGATTGCCTTCCACCATCCTGGTCGTCACACATAGAATCATAGAATCATAGAATCATAGAATTTTACGGCACAAAAGGAGGCCATTCGGCCCATCTAGTCTGTGCCGGCTCTTTGAAAAGAGCGATTCAATCCCACTGCCCTGCCCGCTCCCCATAGCCTAATAGACCCGTTCTCCCTAAATAAAGATCTAATTCCCTTTTAAAAGTTGTTATCGAATCAGCCTCCACCACCTTTTCAGGCAATGCATTCCAGATTCGAACAACTCGCTGAGTGAAAAAAATTCTCCTCAGCTCCCCTCTACTGCGCCTTGAAACTATTTTAAATCTGTGACCACGAGTCACAGATTCACCCACGAGTGGAAATAGTTTTTCTCTATTTGCCCTGTCGAAA
Source organism: Hydrolagus colliei (assembly GCA_035084275.1). Taxonomy (NCBI): domain Eukaryota; kingdom Metazoa; phylum Chordata; class Chondrichthyes; order Chimaeriformes; family Chimaeridae; genus Hydrolagus; species Hydrolagus colliei. The sequence goes on along the minus strand of CM068775.1, from coordinate 1,657,693 downwards.
CCCCTCATAAACCTCTATTAGGTCTCCCCTCAATCTTCTCTGCTCCAGAGAGAATAACCCTAGCCTATCTAGCCTCTCCTCATAGCTGAAGTCCCTCAATCCTGGCACCATCCTAGTAAATCTTCTTTGTACCCTTTCCAATGCCTTCACATCCTTTCTGTAGTGTGGTGACCAGAATTGAACACCGTATTCCAGCTGAGGCCTCACCAAAGTCCTATAGAGGTTAGTCAGCACTTCCTGACTTTTGTACTCTATACCCCTATTTATAAAGCCTAGTATCCCATATGCCTTCTTAACAGCCTTGTCTACCTGTCCTTCCACCTTCAACGAGTCACTAACACAAATCCCCAGGTCTCTCTGTTCCTTCACACCATTTAAAATTGTACTATCTAGCCTATATTGCCTCCCTTCATTTCTTCTCCCAAAATGCATCACCTCACACTTCTCTGAACTAAACTTCATCTGCCATGTGTCTGCCCACTTTACCAATTTGTCTATATCCTCTTGCAGATGGCTACTATCCTCCTCACTGTTTACTATTCTCCCTAACTTAGTGTCATCTGCAAACTTGGAAACTGTACTCCGTACACCCAAGTCCAGATCATTGATGTAGATTACAAACAGCAATGGTCCCAAAACCGATCCCTGTGGCACACCACTGCTCACTTCCCTCCAATCTGAAAAACAGCCGCTCACTACAACTCTCTGCTTTCTGTCTCGCAGCCAGTTGTGGATCCACGCTGCCACTGTCCCTTTTACGCCATGGGCCTTTAATTTCATAATAAGTGTCTCATGTGGCACTTTGTCAAATGCCTTTTGAAAGTCCATGTAAACTACATCAACTGCGCTACCATTATCCACCCATTCCGTTACCTCATCAAAAAATTCTATCAGATTTGTAAGGCAAGATTTGCCTTTAACAAATCCATGTTGACTGTCCTTTATTAGCCTATATCTTTCTAAGTGAAGATCTACCTTGTCCCTGATTATGGACTCTAGAAGTTTGCCCACTACCGACGTTAGACTGACTGGTCTGTAGTTACCAGGCTTGTCCTTCTGCCCCTTTTTATTCAAGGGAGTAACATTAGCTATCCTCCAGTCCTCTGGCACGACCCCTGTGTCCAAGGAAGATTGAAAAATCGTGGCCAGAGTCCCTGCTATTTGCTCCCGTGCCTCACTTAGTAACCTAGGGTGCATCCCATCCGGACCAGGTGACTTATCCACCTTGAGCGACGTCAACCTTTTTAGCACTTCCTCTCTGGTTATAATTATTCTATCCATTTCTCCTACCCTCTCCTCTAATACCATGGCATTGGCTGTATCCTTTTCTTTTGTGAAGACAGAGGCGAAGTACTCATTCAGTACATGAGCCATGCCCTCTGCCTCCACAATGAGATTTCCTCCTTGGTCCCTAATTGGCCCCACCCTCTCCTTGACTAACCTTTTACTCTTAATATGTTGGTAAAAAACCTTAGGGTTCCCCTTAATCTTACTCGCTAATTGTTTTTCATGCAGTCTCTTTGCCCCTCTAACTTCCCTCTAACATACTTGTCATGTCCTCAACAATATACTGTATCACAAAATATTATTTTCAAAAGTAACCCAGAGCTTCTATTTTTTTCTGCTGCCACTGTCTCCCTAACTTTAACAGTCACTCACTGAAATAGGGTTCACGTAGGTTTGTGTTGAACTTACCAATTACGCCACACGCACACTCACACACACACACACACACACACACATTAAAGGAAACAATTCATGAGGCTTCAGTGTCAGTGCTGGGGCTAATACTATTGACACTTATATTAATATGAAGTTGCTGTCAATGCCGAATGTAAAGGGCACAATTATTGATCTGTGCAGGTCAGAGGGAATGTGAGGCATGACTCCCCTCAGTCCTGTAGCTGTTGGTCCATTCTCCAAACACCTGGCCCCACTGCCCCTTGTTAAATAGCGGTCACTGGGGACTGAGGCCATCTGTCCATCCGGCAGATCTTTGTCCCTCGGTTATTGGGCTCAAGGGTCAGTTCTGACAATTGCCCAGAAACATGAGGTCCCTGATATCTCTCAGTCTGTTGCTGGCTCTCTTCTCCCGTGAGCTCTATTATTGCGACAAGTCTGACTGTGTGTGTGTGTGTGTGATTCTCTCTGCAATGTCACAGAGCCGGGATATCTCACAATAATTAATCTTCGGTCATTTGTTCTTTACAGGTGTCCAGGCCGATGTGGTGCTGACACAGCCGTCGTCTCTAACCGGGAAGCCTGGCCAGGCCCTGAGACTCACCTGTAGAACCAGCGGGTTTGATCTCAGCAAATATGGCATGAACTGGGTCTGGCAGGTTCCTGGAAAGGGGCTGGAATGGCTGCTCTACATTTCGTACACAGAGGTGTGGTGAGTAAGGAAACTTGGCCCATAACACTGCCTGGAAAAGAACCCAGGTCTCTCGTTAACGAGGTGAGCTACAGGAATCCACAATTATGATTTCTGGCATAATCAATACTTTTCTAACCTCACTTGTTGTGGAACTCTACTCTCTCAGTGCCCTGAAAGCTGAGGTGGTCGGTTGTTTGAGTTGAGGAGGTCCTGAGTGTAATTTTGTTTGCTGATCATGAGTCAAACGGTGTATTCATACAATAATCCTGGGGGAAACGTGAGACATTATTTGTAATCAAATGAGGTGAATCATCCATCTATCCATCCGTCCGTCCGTCCCTCCGTCCCTCCGTCCCTCCCTGCCTCGCTCCCTCCCTCCCTCGCTCCGTCCCTCCGTCCCTCCCTCCGTCCCTCCCTCCCTCGCTCCGTCCCTCCCTCCCTCCCTCCCTCCCTCACTCCCTCCGTCCCTCTGTCCCTCCGTCCCTCCGTCCCTCCCTCCCTCCCTCCCAGTCAGTCAGTCAGTCAGTCAATCCATCAGTCAGTCAGTCAGTCAGTCATAGTAAATGATCATGGTGGAGACACTGAGATAGATTTCCAGAGGCTGGTGCCTTGTCAATAGAGGGCAACACCATTGGTGACATTGACGGGATGGGGCAGACACATTTCAACAGTGGGCGAAACATCTGTGGAAGTGTGACATATAAATATTATTTATGGATTGCCCTCCCGACGTGAACGGCTCTATACATATGTAATACATATGTGGAGCCCTGTAGCTCAGTGGTTAGAGCACTCGCCTTACAAGTGTGAGATCTGTGTTAGAATCCAGGCAGATCAGGGCGAATCCTTGGGCAAGTTTCCTTACTCCATGTGCCCAATAATAATCCATCCAAAAAAAACCACAATAATAAAAATTGGTCATTTCAATCCATGGCTGGTTGTGGGACGCTGCGGAATGCAATTGGCTGCTGCGATTCACCCAAAAATACACAGTCAATTCACTTCACAGTATATTCTGTGAAGCAATTTGGCACGTTGATAAGATGTGAAAACTCAATATCAAATGCAAGGATTATTAATATTATTAATTGTTGTTGTTCTTTCCATCACCAATACTTTTCCTGAAATATTCAAACAGATTACAAACACACCGGAGGCTGCTTTCAATTCTCAGCTCTGTGGTTTCAGTTGGTTAAACTCCAGCAGTTCCCCAAAGCTCACACTCTGGTTGCTCAGTTTTGGGTCTTGTTGACCTGGTCCAAATACTGTCTGGAATCAGGTAAACAGGATGTGTCATCCTGGAAAAGCTTGTTCATTTCATTCCAAACATAGCAATTCCCATGTGTGGGTAGTATGGACCTCACTAACTTCCTTTGAGCTTGATAATGGGTTTGTGACACCCAGCTGACAAGATGTTATTATAGGTCATAATTATAGATATATTTCATTAAGAAACTTTGATACATAAATACCGGATATATTATGGTTGAAGTTGGGTAGATGATGAATTATGAAGGCTTAGGTCTCAAAAAACGTAGAGTTTATATTTCATTGTTTACTTATAGAAAATCAACATTCAATGTAAATTTCTGTGGCTCGATGTGGAGTTCTGTAGCTCAGTGGTTGGTGTACTTGTCTTAACAGTGAGATATGTGGTTGTGCTTCCCAGAGGGTGAGGGTGAATACTTGGGCACGTTTCCTCATTCCACACGCCTGGTAATAATCCCTCACAAAAAACAATAAGTAAATTGGTCATTTCAATCCACAATCGTTTGTGGGATACAGCTGCGAGCAATTGGCTGCCACGTTTCGCTCACCAATATACAGTCGTTAATTACGTTATGTACTGTGAGGTGCTTTGAAATGTCTGGAAAATATGAAAAGGCGCTATATCACATGCAAGGATTGTTATATTCAAAGATTACGAAGAAGGCACAGCTGCCGATTCACTGACAATCGCTGACAGTAGAAATGCAAAAGTAGTTAGCTGCGTAAAGTGGTTGCATTATCATGATTAGACAGAGGATCCTCTGACTCGGTGTATTCCTATTGTGTGTTACATTACTATTAGGCCAAGATAGTGCAGTATTGGCAAAGACTTTAGGAAATATGATTTTATTTCAGATTTTCAATTGAAAAATAATTTGCGCCCGAAATTTCACATTATGCAGTCGTGTAGCTCAGTGTTTAGAGCACTCACCAAGTAAGCCAGTGACCTGGATTTGATTTCCAGCAGGATGAAACATTTTGCAAGTTTCCTTGAGCCACACACCTCTGTTTACCTAGCAGAGTGCAATTCTCAAGTGAAAACACTATTGTTTATTCACTGGTCTGGAATTAATTGCATTAATTACAATCAATATTCACGTTGTACCATCACATTCACTATAAGTACAAATTTCTCTCAGTGTGAGCTCAGTGAGTTCATCCAATTCAGCAGGAAAACCAGTTTTACACCAGAGTGTAAATCAGGGCATGGAATTTCCAACAGTGTACGCTATAGCAGCTATTTACTACCCCATTCTGGTAGCATTTGCAATTCCGGGTAATTCTATTTGTTTTCATGGTCTGGCAATTGTGAAGAGACTAGTTCAATTGGCATTTTGTATAGTGGCTTATCATGTCTTCTAGAAATCTCAAATCAGTTCAAAGTAGATACGGCAAAGTGAAATTACTTTGTATTTGTGGGTGAAAGGCGAGAGCTAATTGTGTGTTTCCGTGTCCTACAAACTATCATGGATTGAAATGATAAATTTTATTAACTGTTGATGATGGATTATTACCAATGGTGGAGTGAGGAAACTTGCTGAAGGTTAGCCCTGACCTGCCTGGAATTGAACACAGATGCATCGCTTGGTGAATGCTCTAATCACTCAGCTACATGACACGGTTACAGAAATGGGGATAACCAGGGCTATGAATCTGAAAGTACAACTTGATCTGAGACCTGGTGCAGACTCAAAGAGCCAAAACATCTCTGTTCTCTTGCAAATCTATACGACTCATAATAACTTTTCTGAATTCAAATATAACTATCAAAAATGGACACACAATTTGTGGCTTTTAGACGAACTGGGTTATTCAGAGAAGGCACTGAATAATTGTAGTATCATATTTTTGAGACATTTTTCTGGGATTTCAACCTTACAACAACAATGACAAAATTACACATATAGAGCACGTTTTAGATTGGGAGGATGTCCCAAGGTGCCGAACAGTCAGGTCAGGATCCAAGTAAGGGAGTGGGGCAGGGTAGGGGTTTGGGCTTTAGAGTGTTAGGAGGGGAGGGAGAGATTTGGGAGAGCAGCAGAGGCATGGTCGAAGAAGACTAGCCGTGAATACCGGTGTTCAAGGAAGCAAGGGAGGAATCCAGGTGCAGGGAATGTGGGATGGAGTTCCAGAGTGTGTGGGCAGAGATATTGAAAGCCCATCTGCCAATGGTAGGACAAGTCAGGTGGGTGACGTGGAGATGACCACAGACCACTGAATAGGGCGATCTGGCAGGTTCATAAGCGGACAGAAAGTTGGAGAGATAGGAGGGGGCCAGGTCATGAATGGCCTTAGAAGTGTGGAGGAGAATCTTGAATTTTATCCTCTGGGGATGTTGAAGCAATGGAGCCGGGCAAGGGTGGGAGTGATGTTATCACAGAGCTTTGTGTAGGAGACGGCATGAACCACAGAGATCTGGATGTTCCGCAGATTGTGAAAGGAAGAGCCAGAAACGACAGTGAGGAGGGAGTTTCCATAGTCGTGCCTTGATGTGATGAATGTGTGGACAATGTGTTTGGTAACCTGAGGGGTGAGGCAGTGCTGCCATCTGGCAATGTTGCAGTGTTGTTGATGTGGGGGAGGAAGGACAATTAAGGGTAGAACTATACACCCAGGCTTGGGTGACTTTGAGAGATGGAGAGTGCAGCCTTGGAAGCCGATGCTGCCAGTGCCTGAGTTGTGGAGTTGCTGACATGATCCAATAAGGAGGATATAGGTGCATCACATCATGGGAAGATTTCATGGTGTGATAGTGGCTGTTATGAAGAGAATGGGAACTATCCGGATGAAAAGTACAGGTTGACTGTGTCGGCAAGTAGTAGCATAAGGAGGCGGAGCTGGGTGGTAAGGAGTCGAGTCGGGATGGGATCCAGAGAGCAGATGGTGGACATCATGGAACATACGGTTGTGATGACAAAGGATGGGGAGACACGTTCTAAGTGGATTCCCTCGATTTTTGACTCAAGGTCATCCAGCATCTCCTCACAGTGGGAGTTGGAGGAGAGGATCTGAGAGGTGGACGGGGAAGGGTGGAGGAACTGGTTTGTTGAGGAGAATAGGAACTTGTGGTTGTCCTGGATTATCCTGGAGTAGAAGTATAATTTGCTGGAGACCAGAGCAGAGAGGTAGTTTTTGATGTGCCAGATATGCCAGTGGACCATTAGAGCAGATTTGAGCCAGGTAAGTTCAGCGCTCGACACCTGATCTTTGAGTAACTGGAGGTGGCTGGTGATCGAGGGTAAGGTTCGAGAGTAACAGTTTGGAAAGAATCAGGAGAAATAATTTTGCTGATTGTTTAATGCAGGCTACCTTACAACAAGGCCACAATTCGAACCTGTATGAAAGGTTTGCTAAAAGTTTGAGATATGGACGATGTTCGCTAGGAATTGAATCAACTCAAAGAATAAACAACCAAATATGACACACCCTTAAGCTCCTCATCTCACACCTGTATTCATGTGAATAATTTTTTCTATTTTCTTTCCTTCACACAGTTAATTTGCTGGCGATTGTGATCCTGTCAAGAGGAAACTGTGGTCTTTCAAAATGCGTCACTCGCTATCTGGTGTCCATGGCAGCCACGGATCTCGTGGTTGTCCTTGTGGATGTTTTGTTAAACAATATTAACAATCTGTATTTCCCATTAAATTTCTTATTCTACACTCCATTATGCAGTGTTAGAGTTGTCTTTGTGGCTGCAGCAATGCTCATGTCTTTGTGGTTCACTGTTGCTTTCAGTTTTGACCGATTTGTCGCCATTTGATGCCAAAAGATGAAACCAACATATTGCACGGAGAGAACAGCCACAGTGGTTATTGTAACTCTGTGTGTAATTTGCTGCTCAGTCAGCATTCCCTGTTACTTTTTATTTGTTCCAAAGTTGATAATTAACAATATCCCGTGGTACTGTATCTTCAAACCAAACCTTTATACTTTGCTCACCTGGAAATTATACGACAGGTTTATCCGTGTTTGTAATCCACTGTTTGTGTTTGCTTTGATTTGCCTTTTCAACACTATGATTATCAGACACATTCTGATGGCCAGTAAAGTCCGCAGGAGGCTGCGGGGTCAGAGAAATGCGGAGAAAACAATTGATCCCGAGTTGGAAAACCGAAGAAAATCCATAATTTTACTGTTCGCCATATCAGGCAGTTTTATAGTTTAGTGGACAACTTATGTTGTGCATTCTGTCATATGGCAACTTTCCAATTATAATTATAGCGAAACATTGGTCAATAACACCCAATATATTGTCCAAGAAACTGGAAACATGCTGCAAATGTTGAATTGCTGTGCAAACACCTGTATATATGCTTTAACTCAGACTATGTTCAGAGATGAGTTTAAGAAAGGATTAGTTGATCCCTTTCATATCATTGCTAAATTAATGATAAAACAGCAGGAAAAAACGGTAAGAAAGTAATTGGCGACAAACACGGTTCAACTTCACCTACATTGGTGACTATCTTCACAAACAGGGAAACTATCCAACATTACTGTAAGCTCTGTAGGTAATGTATTAAATTAATGTATCAATTATATTAACAATAGATATTTGAGATATGTGATTGGTCGGTCGCTTCTGTTGGGATCCGGTACAGGTGGAGTGTTGTTGTTGTTGTTGTGATTGGCTTCACAATGATGGGAGCTGGTTGTGACCGGCTCCGCAGAAGAGACAACAAACTGGTTAAAGTTGACAAACCATTTCATTATCGGTGTGTTTCCCATGGAGAGGTGGTCTGTAGGTGGAGAGACAGCTGAGCAACATTTGGTTTTGCAGAGGAACACTCTTGCAAAAGAAACTGGGTGAAAATATCACGTGATGAACATAAAAGGGGGGATCGATTTGAGGATCAAAGAAGAAAGAAAAGAAGATTGTGGAACTTGGAGTCGCCATATTGCAGCTTCTGAACAAGGAACAGTCAAGACTAAGTCTTACACAACTGTCAACACCTTTACTGGTGCTCTCAATCTATGTAACTGTAGAGAATCATAGAATCATAGAAATATACGGCACAAAAGGAGGCCATTCGGCCCATCTAATCTGTGCCAGCTCTTTGAACAGAGCAACTCAATCACACTGCCTAGCAGTCATTCCATAACCTAACAGACATGCTCTTCCTAAATCGAGATCTAATTCTCTTTTAAAAGCTGTTGTGGAATCTGTCTCCACCACATTTTCAGGCAATGCATTCCAGATTCGAACAACCAGCAAAAAATTCTCCTCAGTTCCCCTCTGCTTCGTTTTGAAACTATTTTAAATCTGTGACCACCAGTCACTGATTCACCCACAATGGAAACTGTCTTTCCCCATTCACCCTGTCGAAACCTCTCATAATCTTATAAACCTCTATCACATCTCCTCTCAATCTTCTTTGTTCTAGAGAGAATAAGCCTAGCCTTTCCTCATAGCTAAAGTCCCTCATTCCTGGTACCTTACTAATACATCTCCTCTGCACTCTTTCCAATGCCTAATATCCTTCCTAAAGTGTGGTGACCAGAATTGTACACAGTACTCCAGCTGATGCCTAACCAAGTCTTACAGAGGTTAATCAGAACTTCCTGACTTTTGTATTCTATATCCATATTAATAAAGCCTAGTATCCCATATGCTGTACTGTGCTGTACTGGGATATTGTTTTGCTGTTTGAAAGGGCTGCTGTGTCTGAATACCTCAATACCTTTTGGTGGACATTAAATTAAACATAAATTTGACATTATTCCTCCTTCTCTTTGGCAACATTGGTTGGGTCAACTTAAATCCTTGTGAGCTGTGGGTCATTACGAAAGCATTGTTGTGATGCATACTTTTAATTAGTTATAAATATTACTAATCTGAATTCACGTTCATGTTTTTTTGTACTCTTGTGTCATTCTGTATTTCACCAGCACATCACAAGACTAACTAACCCTTAAATTATGAAGAGATATCAATGACGTACTGTTTCCTTACAAATGTAGTAACAGTGACAACAAGATTAAATTGATAGAGCGCCGTTCATGTCGGAAGGACGTCACAAGGCACTGAACAGTCAGCATTCGGGAACCAAGCAAAAGGGAGGGGTGGGATAGAGGCAAGAGGAGGCAGAGAATTGGGAGCACAGCTGGAGGTACAGAGTGTGGGATGTGTGAGTCAGGGTGGCTGCAGTCGGACAGCCGGTGGCATCTGCCATGGTGAGCGCAATGGAGAATTTGAAGATTGGGTCAGAGGAAGGCTGTGGAAAGGTCAAGCAATAATAGAAATCAGAGCAGTTGGAGGGAGGGGAGGTTTGATTGGGAATAGTGGAGTGTGGGGGACAGGCACAAGAGCATTTTGGGGAAGCAGTGCTATGACTAGGATCAGACAGTGTTGGAGGGTGGGGGAGAGGTGGGCGATGGTTGTCAGTGAGGCAGGGTTTGCCCTCTGGGCTGGTGTGGATCATAACGGCTGTTTTCGCAGTGAGTCCAGGGCTGGGAAATTCTAATGAAGTGGGTGTGATGACATCACACGGCTGCCGGTTTCCGGTTGGTTGAGGCCTCAGTGAGTCAGTGATCTTGGTGATGGTGCTTCAGACCAGCTGAGGTGAATCCCTGGTCATCTTTGCGGCCTCAGGCCTCAAGTTGGTTCTTGTGGCAATTGAGGTTGAAATCCACATCGATAAAGTGGCCAAAGCCTCGGGTCAGCCTGTCCATAGGTCCTCCTTGCCTGTGAGAAGCTCCAGGAGCTGGTTCTGATCATGATTCAGGTCCTGCTCGACTGTGACCATGGAATTCTCTACCACAGGAGGCTGTGGATGCTCAATCCTTGAATATATTGAAGATTGAGATTGATAGATTTGTAAAGGATAGAGGGATTTAGGGATATCAGGATAGGTATGGTAAAGGGAATTGGGTTAGTAGATCAGCCATGATCTTATTATGTAGTAAAACAGTCTTGAGGGGCTGAGTAGCCTACACCTGGTCTTATTTCTTATGTTATTATTTTCATGTTTGGTGTTTTTTACTGAAGTTACACCCGCACCAAGATCCACGACCACATCACCTCGCCCGGCTCCATTGGCTCCCCATCCCCCAGAGGATCTAGTTCAAGTTCCTCAGCCTCAATTTCAAGGCCATTCATGGACTTTCCCCTCCTATCTTTGTGACATACTATGAATCTGCCCTCCCCTACTTTCAGCGGGCTCCAGCCTGCTCCATATCCCTCACCTGTCATGCTCTACCATTGGTGGTTGGCCTTAAAGCCTCTCTCCCCCCTCACTCTGGAACCCATTCCCAGAGTCCGTTCAACTCGCTCCCTCGCACACCTCCTTCAAGGCCGATCTCAAGCCTGTCCACTGAATGTGTCTTCTGCTGCCCTCCCAACTCTATCCCACCCCTCCTAACTCTCTCCCTCCTGTCTTAACTCTCTCCTGTCCCTCCGAACTCTATCCAGCCCCTTCCCACTACATTGGCTCAGGTCCTGACCTGACTGTTCAGCCCCTTGGGACGTCCTCCCGATATGAAATGTTCTCTATAATGTCACTTTGTTGTTGTGGTGGCCGCCCAGTAAAAGTGTGTCTGTGACACCGGGCATCACAGAGCACATACTGTGGGCACACACTGCAGTTACACCTGGTGGCCACACCCGCTGACTGTGGCGCTGTGGCGTCCTGCACAGACAAATCTCAACAGTGACAACAACAACAAAATGACATCTTTAAAGCACAGAGTCCTCCCACAGGAGCCTTCCCAATGGTCATTGTGTATCAAGACTGAGATTGATAGATTTGTAAAGGAGAGAGGCATTCAGACACAATGGGCTGAATGGCCTCCTCCAGTGCTGTATAATTCTATGATTGAACACATTTTATCTATTAATATTACTTTTTATTCTACCATTACTGATTTACCAATCACAGCCACTTGAGATGACCTGACAGCTGCTGTTGTTGTTGTTGCTGTTGGAGTGAAGGGCAATAATGTATGAAAGGTCAGGCTGTGGGCTCTGTGGTGTGAGGGCAGGAAGCTGATCACTGATTGACTGCAGACAATCACAGCTGCTTCCTGACAATTGTGCTGTGAGTTTCTGCCCCACCTGAAGGCAGCTTGACTCATCCTGTGTCTTTCCAGCAAAAAGTCTTTAGATACAAACAGCAGCATCTTGTGTAGGGTTTTGCAAATGAGCTGATCTGCAACTTAAACATCTGTTCCATAACATCTGTAGACTCCTCTGAATTTCCTGTCAACTCAAAGTCTTGAATTGTAAGTATGAAAAATAAACCCCAAACAATATGTAAATACTTCCATATTTCTCTTGGTTGATATGTAAAGCCAGCATCTCTTATTGATATTTTAAAAGCTAAAAATACTAAAGGCGAAACAAAAAATGTGTTGACAGGCACATTCAGGCGATAAAAATTCATATCACAAGCTCAGTGTAGGATGTGCTGCATGTTATTTTCTGGGTATTTAGTCTGTACATCTGTGCCACATTACACCAGCGATACACTGGAAAATATTAACTGGCCACTGTTCAGATACGCTATCACTTGATGTCAGAATGCAACTCTTTGCAATCACACTTTTTATGGAGTGAACAGACTCAGGAGGCCGTAGACACAGTGATTTTGTGAGGTATTATTATCAAGCGTGTGGAGGAAGGAATCTTGTCTAACGTTTTGCACTGACTTGAATGAAACCCAGGTTTGTGGACTTCCAGACTGTGTCTCAAGGAATATACTGTAAACTGGATTGACTCCATATTTGTCAGCGAAACACGGCAGCCAATTGCAAACAGCAGTATCCCAAAATAGTCTTGGATTGAAATGACCAATTTATTTTTCGGTTTCTTTGGGATGCATTATGTGGATTAAGGAAACTTGCCCAAGCCATCACCTTGCCTGGAATTGAAACATAGGTCACTCGTTTGAAAGTCGAGGGCTCTAACTATTGAGCTACAGGACTCCACTGTAATTAGTTTCCTGACGTGTGGGATTGATGTTGTGCTCTGACAGGTTTGCTGTAAGATAGGAGGCCTTGTAGATCTTGTACAGGTTCCAGATCCAGTGCCCAAAGCAGAATTCAGGAATCAGTGGTGGATCCTCATGTCTCAGTGTGGAGTCCTATAGCTCAGGGGTACACACTCATCTGCACTCATCTCGCAAGCCAGTGACCAAGGTTTGATTCCTGGTAGTGCAAAAACCTTGGGCAAGTTTTCTTACTCCACACGTCTGGTAATAATCCATCAAGATAATAAAATAATAATAAATGACTGAAACCATTTCTGATTCAAGCCTCAAGTTATTTCTTCCCAGTTTCCTTCTCCCCCTTGTCCTGAAGGAGTGTGGCTGGTCTGACATTACACTGGGCTCCCACTGCACCACCAGCCCTCCCCACCTGGCTTCTCACCCCAAGAGAACATTTCATGTCTGGCTTGAAATCATGAGCCGCCACATCAAACCGTTCACCACCATTGCACTATTTCATAACCAATCAAGCTTGTGATTACAGTAAATGCAGCGACTGAGAACAGAGAGGATTATTATTATAAGTGGACTGAAGGCTGAATTCATTCCCATTATCTTCCAATCCAGAGATAAATATCGTGGGCATGGTTGACACTGACACAGACAATAAGATAAACCTCCTCAATGGTAAGAGAACAGAGAGTGAAGTAGGAGTAAATGGAAAACACATTGAGAAGTGATCAAATAGAAACAACAAGATTAAAATTGCCAGGAACATAACAAGTTTATTTTAATATAAATATTAAAAAATCATACAATTATAATTTTTTTAACTTTAATATATCCACATAAAAATGCCAGTAGAGGTAACAAGAGGATTCACACCTTCATTCCCATATGTGATGTGAAATCAGGATTGCAAGAGCAGTAAACAGGGGATAATCTACAGATCAGAACATCGCTAAACCACAGGAAATAATACATATTTTAATTAAGTCACAATATTAATTATTGCTCACAAAATACACAGTCACTACCTTTACAATTCATTCTGTGATGTTCCTTGAGATAATTCATCAATGTAATGAGGTATTGTTTCAAATGCAAGGTTTATGATATTAACAATTATTATTATAAATCATAGAATCATAGAATTTTACGGCACAAAAGGAGGCCATTCGGCCCATCTAGTCTGTGCCGGCTCTTTGAAAAGAGCGATTCAATCCCATTGCCCTGCCCGCTCCCCATAGCCTAATAGACCCGTTCTTCCTAAATAAAGATCTAATTCCCTTTTAAAAGTTGTTATCGAATCAGCCTCCACCACCTTTTCAGGCAATGCATTCCAGATTCGAACAACTCGCTGAGTGAAAACATTTCTCCTCAGCTCCCCTCTACTGCGCCTTGAAACTATTTTAAATCTGTGACCACGAGTCACAGATTCACCCACGAGTGGAAATCGTTTTTCTCTATTTGCCCTGTCGAAACCCCTCATGATCTTATAAACCTCTATTAGGTTTATAAGATCAGGTTTATAAGAATAAGAATTGCAGCACGTCAAAATACCACGGTCCATCTGGATTGCCTTCCACCATCCTGGCTGTCACACACACATGCCATGTCCTAAACAATATACTGTATCACACAATCAATATATCTCATTGATTTGGTGAAACAATCTGCTTCCAACATCTACTTAACTTTAACAGTAGCTCAGTGAAATTGTGTTCCCGCAGATATGTGTTGGACTTATTGCTCTACTACACAAAGACACAAGCATAGACACACACACAGTCACTCACTAGCATAGAAATACACACAAACACATACACACACATACGTTAAACAAAACAATCCACAAGGCTTCAGGGTCAGTGCTGGGGCTAATACCATTGACACTTATGAATTTGAATTCATATTCAAAAATGAAGTTGCTGTCAATGCCGAATGTAAAGGGCACAATTATTGATCTGTGCAGGTCAGAGGGAATGTGAGGCGTGACTCCCCTCAGTCCTGTAGCTGTTGGTCCATTCTCCAAACACCTGGCCCCACTGCCCCTTGTTAAATAGCGGTCACTGGGGACTGAGGCCATCTGTCCATCCGGCAGATCTTTGTCCCTCGGTTATTGGGCTCAAGGGTCAGTTCTGACAATTGCCCAGAAACATGAGGTCCCTGATATCTCTCAGTCTGTTGCTGGCTGTCTTCTCGCGTTGAGAAGTCAGCTCGTCTGACTTGTACACATACTAGTTATCTGTAAACCTGCACTATGCTTTCCTTAACCTTTGGTCAGGACTCATGAGCCTGTTTAGCAATAAGAGGAAAACAGGAGCGATGTTATGACTTTTAAGACATACCATGGTTTTGTGTTATTGTGTCTGGCGGACATACCATTGTTCGGTTGTTTGTGTAAACTGACGCCTATACTGCCTTGTTGTTGCATAGAAAGCTCTAGGCTTGTTTATCATATTTTACTACAAGGCTATGATATTATTGTTTATCATATTTTACTACAAGGTTATGATGTTATTGTAAGCTCCAGGCTTCGAGGCCTATCTTGTTATTAGAAAGCTCTAGGCATATCTTATTATTGTACGCTATAGCTGGCTTATGTCTCATTGACTACAAGGCTACGATGTTTTTATGATGCAGTTGCAAGACCATGTTGTTTATAGCCCGGCATGAGTCATGTGGCGAAAAATATATAACTACCCATGTAAAGGTTGCTCTGTGTGTGCACTTGGAGTAGACGGACGAGAGTCTGTACCTAAGGTGTACACCGCTTTGCAAACGCTTAATAAACGTTGTTGAACTACACACCCGAGTCACATATTTGTGAACAGAACCACCAACCAAGGTACTGAAACGAACCAGTTTCACACCGTGAGCTCTATTATTGGGACAAGTCTGACTGTGTGTGTGTGTGTGTGGCTGTGATTCTCTCTGCAATGTCACAGAGCCGGGATATCTCACAATAATTAATCTTCGGTCATTTGTTCTTTACAGGTGTCCAGGCCGATGTGGTGCTGACACAGCCATCGTCTCTAACCGGGAAGCCTGGCCAGGCCCTGAGACTCACCTGTAGAACCAGCGGGTTTGATCTCAGCAAATATGGCATGAACTGGGTCTGGCAGGTTCCTGGGAAGTGGCAGGAATGGCTGCTCTACATTTCGTACACATCTGCGTCCAACAGTCGTTACACACCTGACATTCAAAGCCGTGTCACTGTTAACAGTAATAATTCCAATAACATCATCGATCTGAACATCAAAAGCCCAACAGTTCACAACACCGCCATCTCTTACTGTGCAAGTGACTCGCAGTGAGAGGCAACTGGGCTGGTCTCCTACAAATACATGAGGGGAGGAAAGGCAGCCCCTCCCACCCTAAACTGAAGGGCAGTTATGGTGTCAATGCTGTGTCTGTAGCAAAGATTAAAGGAAAAGCTTAGAATGGATTCCTTATCATTCCAAACCAATACAGTGAACGGTGGTTTGATGGGGGGTGAATGAGCTGCTTATTTGTGCTGTAATATTCTGTGATTTCAGCTGGTATGTGACACTGTGCTGTTTGAGGCGGGAAGCACTGCGATTGGAGACTGACTAGATGACAGTTCACAAATATCCTCTTATTACCAGCTGTTGGACATATTTGTTTTCTGTTTCTGTGGCTATGAAGAAAGTGTTAGACAGACTCTGTGCCATGCCACAGGAAAATAGTCCATTTCAGTGAATGTTGGCAGCCAGTATAGAGCAGACACTGAGGTCAGTATGTGTATGGGACTGTGTCACTGTGTATACGGGGCTCACAGCATTAACTGTCAATACAAAAACCCTTGAACACCAAACCAGATAATCTCTCCCACTGCTGGCGTGTGTGGGTTCCAATTAACGTGAGGAGATTTGATATGTTTATAATGGGGCCTAACACTGAGGATTTTACCAGATTTTAATCGACATAAAAACATAAAATATAATCTTGAATCTGTGGGTGACAAGTGAAGGTGTTTGACAGGAACATTGCAAACTGGCAAAGATACAAACATTTAACAGCTAAACACAGAGCTGTGCAATTGTTTTCAGAACATTACAGAACTATACGGTTCCCGGTATTTAGTTTGGGGAAATCACCATTTACAATAATAAGGTGTTTGTGTGGCCGGCCCTCACAGCAGGTTATTGCAGTGATCAGCACACTGACTGTAGCACTGTGACTACCTTGACTGCTGGGGACAAGGCACCACCAGCTGAGCTGCCCGCTCAGGGTATCTGAGACACATTGACAGCCTAAGTGGAAAATCATTTGCTCCCTCGTGTCTGTGCTGGTGCTCACTCCCCCCCACCTCAGCTCCATTATCACTTTATTCTGCTCGTTCACCATTGTGTCTGTGATGGTACTTTTAGCCACTACATTCCTAACTTCTGCAAATCCCTATCTCAGCCCCTCTGCCTTGCTCACTCTTTGCACATCTTTCAATTCCAACTGAAGACACACGCGTTTGACCAATTCTGTGGTAATCTCCCTGGTGCCTTGCTTTACATCCATCCCCATGATGCTACAGAGCTTTGAGTCCTGTCTGTGCTGCTGCTTGCTCCACTTTGCAGCTCTCTAATCTAACCCCATTTACTGCTCTCTTCCCCATCGGGTCTGTGCTATTGCGTGCTCCCTGCTGGAGCTCTATAATGCAATTAATCTGCATTTTCTCAAAACCTTAAATATTTTTGTCCCATATTTGTCTAATTCTCAGTAAACACTACTGTTGGAAGAGCCAGGCATTCCACACTACAACACTGTTTGTAAGGTGTCTCCTCTAAATTACAGCTTGTTTCCTCTTATGATAACCTTACTTTGTGTCCACTTATGGAAAAAAGGATTAAGGGATATGGGGATAAGGCAGGTAGGTGGAGTTAGATTAGAAGATCAGCCATGATTTTATTGAATGGCGGAGCAAGCTTGAAGGGCCGAATGGCCTACTCCTGCTCCTAATTTGTATGTTCTTATGTGTCTCGTCACTAATCAGTTGTCATTTGGAGGTTCGGTGTGGAACTTGGTAAAAAGACAAGTTACATTTGCCACATCTTCATTTCCCCAAAGTCTGACTGCTCGCCTTCAACGTGGATTAGTTCAGGTAGAATATGGAGCCACATGGACAGGATGTTACTTTACAAACCAATATCTTGTAGATGAGAAAAA
Source organism: Hydrolagus colliei (assembly GCA_035084275.1). NCBI lineage: Eukaryota > Metazoa > Chordata > Chondrichthyes > Chimaeriformes > Chimaeridae > Hydrolagus > Hydrolagus colliei. Next base: position 1,639,936 of record CM068775.1, on the reverse strand, counting down.
CTCCTCCAACACAGGCCAGGCTTCCCAGAGCTGTTCCCACAGTGATCCAGACCTGTTCTCTGCTCACTGTATCCAAACAATGTGAAGAAAATGAAAGAAACAGAGCATCGCAATAACTGACAATTACACACTGTAACACATGTAAACAAAAAGCAAAACAAGATACAGTAAAGGCCCGGCACCCTCGGGACCTGGCCAATGCTGGTTAAATGGAATGCCGGATATTCCGGCTGCCAGCTGCCAAAAATGCAACACAAAAATCATAAGCTTTTTTTTAAACATACCATCTTAATAATAGACTAAATAGTAACAGAATATTGTATAGATACTGACCAATAAGCAATAAATATCGATTACAGTCTATAAACACAGCACACAATCACAAAGCAAACTTCTACAATGGCGGATGCTAGTGGCTTAAAGTGGTACTGTTGGTTTTTCCTCTTTTTTTTCTTTCTTTCTCTACCTCCTCCCCTCTCTCTCTTTCACATACACATTCAGGCAGTCTGGCATCTCATTGGCTCCAAACGCAACCGCACTGCTCTCCTCTTATATCCATCTAAATTAATCAACTCACACCCCCTCCCTCTCTCACCTCCTCTCCCCCACCTCTCTCTCCCACTCCTCTCTTTCTCACCCCCTCTTTCTGCCAGCCTCTCTCCTTCTCCCACTCAACTGCCCACCCAAACAGTGTATAAACCCATGATACAGTCAGCCTATACAGGCAATATGTAGTATCCATCGGAGGGAGGGAGGGAGGGGAAGAGATAGAAAGAAAGAGGGAGATAGAGAGAGAGGGGAAGGAAGGAAAGAAGGAAGGAAGGAAGGAAGGAAGGAAGGAAGGAAGGAAGGAAGGAAGGAAGGAAGGAAGGAAGGAAGGAAGGAAGGAAGGAAGGAAGGAAGGAAGGAAGGAAGGAAGGAAGGAAGGAAGGAAGGAAGGAAGGTAAAGAAAAAGAGGGAGAGAGAAAAAGAGAGGAAAGGAAAACTGACAGCGGCTTTAATAAAAAAATACTGGAAGTACCACTACCAGGAGCATTCAGAACTAATTGTACTGTACTCCCGTGCGACAATCGACTCATTAAATGCGCCACCGAGATTGTGCCAGATAAGATTTGGTTATTCGAATGGGGACATTTTTTTTGAGTTGCTGGTTATACAGAAGTTATGGTTCATCAGGTCATGGATAAACAGACTTTTACTGTAGTAAATTTACATTACAGAGTTCATTTCACACAAACCAATGTAGAAGTTGGAATTGGGATGTGCTACCAACATGAAGGCCATACTCTTTGGCTCTCGTCGAATCCCATGGCTCTCATATCCTCCACCGACCTGACATGCTGCCAAACATCTCCAAACCCATATGCAACTTAGGCATCATGTTTGACATCCTTCCTCCTCCACATCCAGTCCCTCACCAGTACCGCTTTCTTCCATCTCCGACACATCGCTGGTTTCCGCCAATATCTCACTCCAAAAGCTGCCACAACCCTGGTCCATGCCTTTATCACCTCATGGCAAGACTATTCCAATGTCCTATTTAATTGTCTTCTCTCTGTAATTAATGTGTTAAATAATATCTCAAATATATTAGCAGATATACATATATGAGACATATCTAATCAATCGTATGTGACAGGACTTAGTTATCATTAGCTTTGCAGAAGAAACAAAAGATTGTTTATCAACAACAAAGTGTTTCAGTCCTCATCAATAATTTTCTCATGGAGAAATGGTCTGCAGTTTGAGAGGGAGCTGTGTTGCATTTGCTTTTGCACAGGAACCATCTTGCAAAGGACAATCAGTGATAGGTGACCTAATGAACTGGATAGAGATTGATTCAAGAAAGAAGTATGAGAAAGGATAAACTGGAACTTGGATTCACAAATCCATGTTCTAGCTTCAGAAGAATGGGAAGATCAAGACTTTGAGTGGAGTAACTGTAGACATACAATGGTACTTGTATATCGAACTGGGAATGGCATAACAATACATGGATACTTTCGGATGTCAAACTGGAAACCATACACCAATACTTGGATACCTATTGATGGATTTATATTTGGATTAATATGGTGATTAAATTGGACTTCAACGTGGATGATTTCAGACAGAATATGGAGCCACATTTGAGGGGGGATGGGAATGTAAAAAGCAGTGGTCCAGAAAAAGGAGGGATAAGACGGGGGTAAAATACAGAACAGGCTGTCTTGGGAGTGCAAGCAAGATTGGTCAGCATGCTCAAGTTGCTGCTAGGGGATATGATGGACGAGCAGTAACGGAGACCTGGCTCAAACAAGGGCAGGAATGGGAACTGAACATACCTGGCTATAATGTATTCAGGAGGGATAGAGAAGGAATAAATGTAGGCGGAGTGGCAATATTAATCGAAGACACAGTTACAGCCTTAGAAAGGGATGAGGCGCAAGAAGGCCTAAACACACAATCTGGTTAGAGTTAAGGAACAAAAAAGGAGCTGTTACACTGTTATTCTATAGACCACCAAATAGTGGGAAGGAGATAGACGAGCAGATCTGCAAGCAAATTTCAGAAAGCTGCAAAGCCAATAGAGTAGTCATAATGGGGGACTTCAATATCCCAACATAGACTGGCAAAAGCAAGAGTATCTAATGATGTTGTGATCACTATTGCCCAGATGCCCTCCGACTGAAACTTGCTCCACTTGCCCCATTTCATTCCCCAGAACTAGATCTAGCATTGCTTCCTTCCTCATTCTGTTTTTCAGCCTTCTTGGATCCCTTTCTAAGGATGTAACAGTGTAAAGGGCAAGGAGGGAGAAGGATTCCTGAAATGTGTACAGGATAACTTTCTTGATCAGTATGTTTCCAGCTCAATGAAGAAGGAAGCAGTGGTGGATCTAGCTCTGGGGAATAAAGTGGAGCAAGTGGAGCAGGTTTCAGAAGGAGAGCATCTGGGCAATAGTGATCACAACATCATTAGATTCAAAGTACTTATGGAAAGGGACAATCAAAGGTGAAGCTACTCAACGGGAAGAAGGCTAATTTCAGTGAGTTAAAAAGGGACCTAGCCAAGGTGGACTGGAAAGACAGATTGGTAGGTAAAACAGCTAAGGAGCAGTGGAATGCCTTCAAGGAGCAGAGAGTTCGGGAACAGAACAAATACATTTCCACAAAGAGAAAAAGTAGGGCATCTAAACCTTCCGGGATGACTAAAGAAATTGGGACTAAAGTAAAACAAAAAAAGGAGGCTTATGACAAATGTAATGCCCAAAATACAGAAGACAACCAAATAGAATATAGGAAGTTGCAGGAGAGAACTGAAAAAGGAAATTAGAGGGGCAAAAAGACTATACGAGAAATCATGAGCAGGTAAGATTACAGGGAACCCTAAGGTATTTTACAAGCATGTCAAGAATAAAAGGTTAGTCAACGGTAGAGTGGGGCCAATTAGGGACCAAGGAGGAAATCTTATTGTGGAGGCAGAGGGCATGGCTGATGCACAGAATGATTACTTTGCATCTGTCTTCACAAAAGAAGAGGATGCAGCCAATGCCACAGTATCGGATGAGAGGGTAGAGGACATTGATGGGATAAGTATCAACAGAGAGGAGGTACTAAAAAGACTGACGGTGCTCAAGATAGATAAGTCACCTGGCCTGGACGGGATGCATCTTAGGTTAATGAGGGAAGTATGGGTGCAAATAGCACAGGCTCTGACCACAATGTTGCAATCTTCCTTGGACACAGGGGTGGTGCCAGAGGACTGGATGGTTGCTAATGTTACTCCAATGCACAAAAAGCAGCAGGAGGACAAACCTGGGAACTACAGGCCAGTCAGTCTAACGTTTGGTAGTGGGGAAACTTCTAGACTATAATCAGGGACAAGTTAGATCTTCACTTAGAAAGATATTGGTTAATAAAGGACAGCCAACATGGATTTGTTAAAGGCAAATCTTGTCTTACAAATATGAGGTTTTTTTGAGAGGTAACGGAAAGGGTGGATGGGGGTAGTGCAGTTGAAGTAGTTTATATGGACTTTCAAAAGGCATTTCACAAAGTGCCACATAAAAGGCTTATAAAGAAAATAGAAACCCACAGCGTTAAAGGACAGTGGCAGCGTGGATCCAGAACTGGCTGGGAGACAGAAAGCAGAGTTGTGGTGAATGGCTGTTGTTCAGACTAGAGGGAAGTGTACAGTGGCATTTTCCAGGATCGCTATTGGGACCACTGCTCTTTAATTGATATTAATGATCTGGACTTGGTAATATGGCCATTTGCAAGTTTACAGGTGACACAAAGTTAGGATAAATAGTGATGAGAAGTGTAGCCATCTGAAAGAAGATATAGACAGAATGGTAAAATGGGCAGACACATGGCAGATGAAGTTTAATGTGGAGAAAGTGAGGTGATGTATTTTGAGAGGAGAAAGGAGGGGAGGCAATATAGGCTAGATAACACAATTTTAAGTGGTGTGAATGAATAAAGAGACCTGGGGGGTTTTGCTATTTGCACCTGTACTTCCCTTAGTAACCTAGGATGCATCCCATCCAGACCAGGTGACTTATCTACCTTGAGCACCTTCAAGGCCATTCAGTCTTGCAGCTGCCTATCTCTCAGACCTGCTGACTCCCTATCAGCCTGCCCATCCCCTCCGTTCAGCAGGCTCTAGCCTGCTCCACGTCCACCACCTTAACCACCCTAACATCGGTGGTCGGGCTTTCAGCCTCTCTGCTCCCACACTGTGGAACTCCATTCCGCAGTCCCTTTGCCTCCCCTCCTCCCTTTCCTCCTTCAAGGCCAGTCTCAGGACCTTCCTCTTCGAATGAGCCTTCTCCTTACCTCCTACCTCTTCCCCCTCTCCTACTCTCCTCCCCTTCCCTTTACTCTGACCGCCCACCTGCTCATTTCCCGACCTGATTGTTCAGCGCCTTGGGATGTCCTCCCGATGTGAAAGGCACTCTAGAAATGTAATTGTGTTGTTGTTGTTATTATTGGGTAAGTGAATGTTTGAAAGTGGCAGGACAGGTAGATACGGTTGTTAAAAAAGCATATGGGATACAAGGCTTTATAATTAGAGGCATAGAGTACAAAACTCAGCAAGTTCTGACTAAACTCTGTAAAACTTTGGTTAGGCCTCAGGTCAGGTTCTGTGTTCAATTCTTGTCACCACACTTTAGGAAGGATGTTAAGGCATTGGAAAAGGTGCAGAGGAGATTTACCAGGATTGTACCAGGAATGAGGGACTTCAGTTATGAGGAAAGGCTAGAGATGCTAGGTTTATTCTCATTGAAGCAGAAAAGGTTATGAGGAGACCTAACAGAGGTTTCAAAGATCATGAGGGAATTCAATAGGGTAAACAGGGGAAAACTGTGGGGTGTGCCAGTGACTCGAGGTCACAGATTTAAAATAGTTTCTAAAAGCAGAGGAGAGCTGCAGAGAATTGGTTTCACTCAGCGAGTTGTTCAAATCTGGGATGCATTGCTAGGAAAGGTGGTGGAGGCCGATAACAGAGTTGATAACAGAGTCCTACTCACTCCTCTTTTAAAAGAGAGGTAGATGTTTATTTGGGGAGGACGGGTTTGCGCGGTTATGGGGAGAGAGCCAGAGAGTTGGATTGAGTTGCTAACTTCAAAGAGCTGGCACAGACTAGATGGGCCGTATGCTTTTGTGCCATAAGATTCTATGATTCTATGTACAGGACTTTACAAACCACACATCTTGTAGATGAGAACAACTGCTCCAGCAAAGGCCAGGAATCCTAGAGCAGACCCATGATGATCCAGATCTGGTTTCTGCTCACTGTATCCAGACAATGTGGAGAGAATGATAGAATCATAATAACTGACAATTACACACTGTCACACATGTAAAAAAAACACTAAAACAAAATACAATGAAAATTTACATTACAGAGTTCATTTCACACAAAGCAATGTAGAAGTTGGAATTGGGATGTGCTAATGACGTGAAGGTCATACCCTTTGGCCCTCGTCGATGTATTCAATCCCACAACTCTCACCTCCTCCAACTAGCTGACCCTCTCCAAACCCATATGCAAGTTAGGCATCAGGTTTGACCCCAATTATCCTTCCACCCTTCACAAAGTCCAGGTTATCCAAAATTCCGTGACCCAACCAAAGATTGCTACCAAATTACCCCAGTCCTTGCATTCTATCTTCGGCTGCTGTACCTTCAGCCACTACGCCACAAGGCTCTGCAAAACCCTTCCTCACTCCCATCACCTCGCACTGTCCTGTTTTCAGCTCATGCCTAAAGACTTTTCTTTTTGACCACGCTTTTAGTCACTGTCTTCGCCCTCCCGCTACCTCGGCCCTGGATTCTTTTATTGTGAGGTGCTCTAAATCGCTGTCTGGCGTGGAGGGCTCTCTATAAATCCAAGTTGTTGTTGTTGTTCAAAGGCGATAAATAAATGCTGGGGTTTGGGCGGCTAATACAATAGACACTGATATTTATATTGTGCTTTTCACATCGGGAGGACGTCAAAAATGCTCGACAGTCCTGGATTGGCCCCCAAGGTTGAGGGTGATGTTGGGTTGGGTATAGTTGATTTGGGATTGATTTATTGTTTAGTTTGTAGCTGCCTCTCGCTCTTCACACTGCTCCTCTCTCTCCTCAGACTGCACCTCTCTCTCCTCAGGCTGCGCCTCTCTCTCCTCACTCTGTGCCTCTCTCTCATCTGTGTCACTCCTTTCTCAGTCCGCGCTACTCCCTTGTCACTCAGTGCCACTCCCTCCTCGCCTCTACCTGCTCACTCGTGCCTCTCCATCCTCACTTTCTGCCTACACACAGTGTGAGTTTAGGATATGTACCTAGAGAAAGCTCCTGAGGACATTTGATCAGCTGAAATCAGATAATAAAATCTGGAGTAAATTTACTTACTGGTTATGTTCAGCTGGGTCCCGTTCCCACAGACATCTACCCACACACAGCACTGATAGGCAGCAGCATCACTGAGTGTCACGCGTCTGACTATCAGAATGTAGGTGTTATTGGCGGTGATTCTGGATGCCTGGAGACGCTGATTAGTATATTTGTGATCTACCTTCCTGCCATTTTTATATTGTGTTAAAATCCACTCCCTCTGCTGTCCTGGGAGTTGTCGGTACCAGTGTACATCAGTGTTGCTCACGCTGATGTTCTCGATGGAGCACTGTAACCGGGCGGGGTGTCCCTGTGTGGCACGTTCCAGGGTCGGGGACTGAAGCAGGAGAGGAACAGCACCTTTAAGGGAAAAATCATCAATAAATTTCAAACTGCGCTGAACGCTAAAAAGCGTCAGAGGACATAAAGGGCAGTCCAGGTTGTAAACTAGAGCTGAGCTCACACTCCCGTTCAATGGTCAGGGAGACACCATCTTTCAAAAGTGATGTAATGTGATGGACATGAAAGATCCTGTGACACTTGAAAATGAGATTTTCTTCCGGTGAACTGGCTCACAAACTCTCAGATAACACTGATTATTAACTCGGAGCAGTGTGAATTTAGGGTGTGGCCCGAGTATAGGTGTACTCACTGGTTACATTAAGTTGACTACCATCCGCACAGGTATTGATTTGCACACAGCAGTGATAGACGGCAGTATCACTGACTGACACGGCTGGGAGGATCAGAATGTAGGTGTTTTTAGATGCATCTATGGATGGCTGGAGAATCTGATCGGTATCACTGGAGTCGAGTATCCTGCCATTTTTTTCACGTGTTATCATCCACTTCCTCAGCTGTCCCGGGTACACCCTGTACCATTGAACACCGTTCTGCTCCACACGTGCCTTCTCCATGGAGCACTGTAACTTGGCCATGCCTCCCTCTCTGACAGTTATCAACTTCGAAGACGGAATGAGTAATGGACTGTTCGGAGCTTTAAGACAAAAATTACACTATAAATTCCAGCCCAGCTATTATTCCAGGCCTTATGTACAGATGTTGGAAATCAGAACGAGGGCAACTAATGGAGGGGTAGAGGGAGCAAGTTCCAGTGACTGAGCAGTAAGATCCGAAGCTTTGGCTGTCGATGAGGACGTTGGTAGCACGGGTATGCCCAACAAACCCACGTTAGCCAAGTGCAGTGATCGGATTTTCTGCCACCTGCTGCCCCAAACACAGTCCTGTCTCCTGTCCCGGCAGTCAGCAGCTTGTTGTAACCTGTCACTAGGGAGCACAGCGACTGTCTCACAACTACAGTGTGTGTGCTCTGTGCGTCACATATACACAGATACTGACACAACAACAACATCAACAAATTTGATTTATATAGCACCCTCCATGTAGGACGGTGTCTCAAAGCGCTTCAAAGTAGCAGATCGCGGGACCGATCCAGGGGCAGGGGTTGAAAGGTGACCAAGCACACGGTCAAAGAGAAAGGTCTTCAGCTGTGACCTGAAACTGGGAAGAGAGGGGACGAGGCAAACCGAGTGAGGAAGGGAGTTCCAGAGCCTCGGGGCGTAGTGGCTGAACGCACGGCTGCTGAGGGTTGAGCAGAGGATTTGGGGACATGGAGGAGGCCAGACCCGGTGGAGTGAAAGCAGCGGGTGCTGGTTTGGGGAGAGAGGAGATCAGAGAGGTAGGGAGGGTGCAGAGGAGTGGGGGGATGTGAAAACAAGGGTGAGGATCATGAAGTCAATCCTCTCAGAGACAAGGGAGCCAGTGAAGTCTGGCAAGGACTGGGGTAATGGGGGAAGCAAAGTTAGATGTGGGTGAGTATACGGACGGCAGAGTTTTGAATTAGCTGGATTTTGTGGATTCTGGTGGAGGGGAGACCGGCTAGGAGGGTGTTGCAATAGTCCAGTCGAGAGGTGATAAAGGCATGGACCAAGATTTCAGTGGCTTTTGGGGTGAGGTATTGCCGGAGACGGGCGATCCATCGGAGGTGGAAGAAGGCAGTGCTGGTGAGGGACTGGATGTGGACAGTCGGGGGTCAAACCAAGGTTACGCACAGGTTCAGAGAATTTTAGGGGCAGGCCGGGAAGGTGGAGGAGGTGAGAGCCGTGCGAATGGAGACATTGACGAAAGACAAAGAGTATGGCTTCTGTCCTGTCAACATTCAGCTGCAGGAAGTTCGCGTTCATCTAGCTCCTGATGTGTGACAGACAGGCTGACAGAACATCGGGGGACTGGGGGTCGCAAAGTGAAGTGGAAAAGAAGAGTTGGGTATCATCTGCGTACATGAGGAAGTGTGTCCCATGTCTGTGGATAACATCCCCATGAGAGAGCATGTAGATGAGGAAGAGGAGGAGGCCAAAGATGGTTCCCTGGGGTACCGCAAAGGTAACTAGGTGAGAGCAGAAGGAAAAACCGTTTATTGAGATGTACCGCTGGCAGTTTGTGAGATAGGACTCGAACCAGGCGAGTGCAGTCCCACTGAGGTGGATGACAGAGGACAGGAAGTGGAGGACTGTGTCGAAAGCAGCTGACAGGTCCAGGAGGATAAGGAGGCAGAGGGAGCCCTGGTCACAGATAGAGAGAATGTCGTTTGTGACTTTCACAAGTGCAGTCTCTGTACTGTGGGCAGGGCGGAAACCAGACTGGAGAGGTTCAAAGAGGGAGTGGGAGGAGAGGTTGGTCTGTGACACACACACAGACACACATGCGAGTGCACACACACCTACATATACACAGATGCATACACACAACTACACAGATACACACAAATACACATACTACCAATCGATTGTGTTTCTATTTCCTACTAAGTAAACAGTGGAGTAAGGAAACTTGCCCAGGTTCTCTTACTTGCAAGGCGAGTGATCCAACCACTAAGCTACAGGTCTCTCCACCTCTATCTGTTTTTCTCCATCTGGCTTTCTCTCTCACTCTGGGTCTGGATTTTCTCTCTGTCTGTTTGGTTTCTCTCTGTGTGTCTGACTCTCTTTCTGTATGGTTTTCTGTTGCTCTCTCTCTGTCTGGTTTTCTCTCTCTATCTTGTTTTCTCTCAATCTCTCTGGTTTTCTCTCTCTCTCTCTCTGGTTTTCTCTATCTGATTCTATCTCTGATCTTCTCCCCCTGCCCTGGATTTGTCTCTCGTTGGTTCTGTCTCACTCTGTCTCTCTCTGCTTCTCTTGGTGCCAGTATGATGCTCGGCTCAATGCCCTGGATCCCCAGCACAGAGCCACTGCCTGAGCTCCTATCTGTCGTTCACTTACCTGCAACAATGACCTCACTCCCGATTCCAATGCTATTTGTTCTGGCATCATGACAGTAATAGATGCCAGAGGATGCAGTGAACACTTTTTTAAGTGTCAGCCTGAAGAGGTTTCTTTTGGTGTCCCTAAAAGACTGCACAAGTCTATCAATTGTGTAAATCAAATTTCCTTCCATTCTGTAATGCTGTAGCAAAACATTTCTGTTGTTTATTTGCCACTCCAGGTCCACGTCAGACACTTTACCGTTCTCAACTCTGCACAGAAGAATCACCATCTGATTCGTTCGGACTGGACGAAATTCCGGAGACTGAACCAGGATTGGAGACTGAACCATTATACCTGTAAGTGAAAACGTTTAAAGGATGAGAAAGAGCCAATCAATACACTCACAACTTCCCACATTCAGTGCGAATCCCACGTTATTTTAGGAGATGGAAAGAATACGAGTGTCACAAAATCAATGAGGTATGGTCAGCCTGCTGTCACTGTAGTGGGGCTAAGTAGAGCAGGGTTGGCAAGTATAATAGAGTCAAGGGTGGTGGCAACAGAGATCAGCTATTGACAATAGGGTTAGAGAGTGTTTAAGGAGAAGGGAGAGAGGTGAGAAAGGATTGGAGAGGAAGGGAAGGAGGTTGTGGAGAAGGATAATAAAGATCAACACAGACACACAAATGTTGTGACATCAGTTATCTCCTTGGCAACATTAACCAGGTAAAGTCCTGTTTAAAGGAAGTAACCCTCCCACCATCAACCAAACAGGGACTTACCCACAGAAAGGCAGAGAATCAGAGAGACAGCTGTGAGGAGCTCACTGGCCATTCTAATCGCTGTGGGCTTCCCTCAGTGAGCTGCTGCTCTCTCAGACTAGGGTTCCACTGGGATGAGATTGTGCCCACACACACACACAGAGTATCAGAGCAGATGGTACATTAATCAATGCTTCCTGTTCACACACGGCCAGTGTCCAGCTCAGAAAGTGGAGGTTAGTGGCTTCTGTATCAACCTGCCCCAATGGTTAGCCCCTAGAGGAAAGACAGCATCACACAGTGAGAGATAGCGCACAAGAGAATAATGAGCGGCTCTAATGCAATCAGACTCCAATGGTCAGTGGTTGTCAGTGAGAGTACGATTGATCAATTTGCAGTAATTCTGCTCTGACCTGCCCCATTCCTGGAGCAGGAATGCACACTTGCCCCACACTTCCCTACTACTCCCTTCATGAGTCCCTACTCACAGCACGGAAACGGCTTTCGTCAAGGTGAAAAACAACATCCTGTCCTTCTGTCACCGTTTGAATCCTCATCCTCCTGGACTTCCCTGCCATCTTTGATAATGTGGACCACTGCATTTTGTCCTGTCCTTGACTTGTTCAGGTCTCATCTATCACGCTGTCTTCTATTTGACTCTGCCAATGTTTTTTCTTCCAGCCCCCAAACAGACTTATGCAGTGTTCCTGATGGCCCTGTCACCTCCTCTTCAAACTCCTCCATACTTCTCTCTCCAGTGCCCTCAATGCTCTTGCCCTGTCACCTCTCAAGCCACCTCCCAAACCACAAGCCACCGTTGCTCCTAAAGGGTCAGATGCACACAGCCGAATGCACCTGGCTCAAATATGGCCTAACAGCCAAACGGTGAATCTGGTTGGACACACAAAAAGTTTCTGCTCCATCCTTGCCTCCGCCAAACTGTACTTCTAATACAAGATAATCTGTTGAATAAGAAATAAGGAGATAGAAGAGCAGATCTCGGAAACATGCAGAGCCAAAGAGTAGTGATAATGGGAGACTTTGATAATCTCAACATCGACTGGTGGAATAGTAGTGTAAAGGGCAAAGATGGAGAAGAATTCCTGAAATGTGTACAGGATAACTTTCTTCATCAATTTTCCAGTCCAACAAGGAAGGATGCAGTGCTGGATATAGTTTGGGGGAATGAGGTGGGGCAAGTACAACAGATTTCTGTAGATGAGCACCTAGGAAATAGCGATCACAACATCACTAGAATCAGAGTAATTATGGAAAGGGATAAGGAACACTCAAAGGTGAAGACACTCAACTTGAACAAGGCTAATTTCAGTGAGTTAAAACGGGACCTAGCCGAGGTGGACTGGAAAGAATGATTGGCAGGTAAAACAGCTAACGAGCAGTGGGCAGTCTTCAAGGAAGAGATAGTTCCTTTTGAAAGTCCATGGGCACAGGGCACAGGTCAAAAACACTCCAACAAAGATAAAATATAGGGCATCCAAACTTCCCTGGATGATGAGGGCAATTGGGGTTAAAATAAAGCAAAAATAGGAGGCTTATGACAAGTGTCAGGCCCAAGATACAGAGGTCAACAAAGCAGAATGTAGGAAGTGCAGGAGAGAACTGAAAAGGAAATTAGAGGGGCAAAAAGACTGTATGATAAACAATTAGCAGGTAACATTAAAGGGAACCCTAAGGTATTTGTATAATATACAAACATATTAAGAGTAAAAGATTGGTCAAGGATAGGGTGGAGCTAATTAAGGGCCAAGGAAGAAATCTTATTATGGAGGCAGAGGGCATGGCTGATGTACTGAATTTGTACTTTGCCTCTGTCTTCACAAGAGAAGAGGATGGCTTTGCAAAAGGGGAGTCACGCTTGACTAACCTTTTCGAGTTTTTTGAAGATATATCCAGCAGTTTGGATAGAGGGGAACCAGTAGATGTGGTATGTATAGATTTTAAGAAGGCATTTGATAAAGTGCCACACACAAGGCTTTTGCATAAGATCAAGGCCCACGGGATTAATGGGAACATATTAACATGGATAAATGAGTGGCTAACTGGTAGAAAACAGAGAGTAGGGTTAAACGGGTCATTCTCGAATTGGCAGGATGCAACTAGTGGAGTGCCACAAGGATCATTGCTTGGGCCTATTTACGATTTACATCAATGATCTAGACGAGGACATTGAATGTAGCGTGTCTAAATTTGCGGATGACACTAAACTAAGTAGGAGAGTGAGCTCTGAGGATGATGCAAAAAGATTGCAACAAGATACAGATAGGCTAGGGGAGTGGGCAGGTGGGTCGCAGATGGAATTTAATGTGGGGAAGTGTGAAATTATTCACTATGGTAACAAAAATTAAAAAAATTATTATTTTCGAGAGGGGGAAGAGGTTAGATAGTGTTAATATTCAAAGGGATTTGGGTGTCCTTGTAGACCAGTCTCAAAACGTTAGTTTGCAGGTGCAGCAAGCAACTAAGACAGCGAATGGCAAGCTAGCGTTAATTTCAAAACATTTAGAGTACAAGAGTAGGGAAGTCTTGCTGCAACTGTTTGGTGAGACCGCACCTAGAGTATTGTGTGCAGCTTTGGTCTCCTTATTTAAAAAAGGACATACTTGCTTGCCTTAGAGAGGGTGCAGCGTAGATTCAGTAGGTTAGTTCCTAGGATGAGGGGACTGACCTGTGAGGATAGGTTGAATAAATTAGGGCTGTACTCTCTAGAGTACAGAAGAATGAGGGTAGATCTAATTGAAACATATAAGATTCTTAAAGGAATGGATAAAGTAGACACTGAGGGACTGTTTCCTCTGGCAGGAGAATCTATAACCAGGGGTCACATTCTTAAAATTAAGAGTCAGCCTTCTAGAACAGAGTTGAGGAAACATTTCTTCACTCAGAATTTATGGAATTCACTACCCCAGAAGGCTGTGGATACTCAGTCCCTGAACATTATCAAGGCTGAGACTGATAGATTTTTTTAAATAGAGGGATTAGGAGATATAGGGATGGGGCAGGTAATTAGAGTTAGGTCAGAAGATCAGCCATGATCTTATTGAATGGCAGGGCAGGCTTGAAGGGCCAAATGGCCTACTCCTGCTTCTAATTCTTATGGTCTGTGGTCTTAGGATGCAGCCAATGCTGCAGTATTGGAGGAGAGGGTAGAAGAAATCGATACGATTAGTATAAACAGAGAGGAAGTACTAAAAAGGTTGATGGCCCTCAAGGTATATAAGTCACCCGGTCTGGATGGGATGCATCCTAGGTTACTAAGGGAAGTACGGGAGCAAATAGCAGAGACTCTAGCCACAATCTTTCAATCTTCCTTGGACATAGGGGTGGTTCCTGAGGACTGGAGAGTTGCTAATGTTACTCCCCTGTTTAAAAAGGGGCAGAAGGACACACCTGGGAACTACAGGCCAGTCAGTCTACAGTCAGTAGTGGGCAAACTTCTAGAGTCCATAATCAGGGACAAGATAGATCTTCACTTAGAAAGACAAAGGATAGACAGCATGGATTTGTTAGAGGCAAATCTTGCCTTACAAATAGATTCATAGATTCATAGAAGTTTACGGCACAAAAGGAGGCCATTCGGCCCATCTAGTCTGTGCCGGCTCTTTGAAAAGAGCGATTCAATCCCACTGCCCTGCCCGCTCCCCATAGCCTAATAGACCTGTTCTCCCTAAATAAAGATCTAATTCCCTTTTAAAAGTTGTTATCGAATCAGCCTCCACCACCTTTTCAGGCAATGCATTCCAGATTCCAACAACTCGCTGAGTGAAAAAAATTCTCCTCAGCTCCCCTCTACTTCGCCTTGAAACTATTTTAAATCTGTGACCACGAATCACAGATTCGCCCACGAGTGGAAATAGTTTTTCTCTATTTGCCCTGTCGAAACCCCTCATGATCTTATAAACCTCTATTAGGTCTCCCCTCAATCTTCTCTGCTCCAGAGAGAATAACCCTAGCCTATCTAGCCTCTCCTCATAGCTGAAGTCCCTCAATCCTGGCACCATCCTAGTAAATCTTCTTTGTACCCTTTCCAATGTCTTCACATCCTTTCTGTAGTGTGGTGACCAGAATTGAACACAGTATTCCAGCTGAGGCCTCACCAGTTTTATAGAGGTTAGTCAGCACTTCCTGACTTTTGTATTCTATACCCCTATTTATAAAGCCTAGTATCCCATATGCCTTCTTAACAGCCTTGTCTACCTGTCCTGCCACCTTCAACGAGTCACTAACACAAATCCCCAGGTCTCTCTGTTCCTTCACATCATTTAAAATTGTACTATCTAGCCTATATTGCCTCCCTTCATTTCTTCTCCCAAAATGCATCACCTCACACTTCTCTGCATTGAACTTCATCTGCCATGTGTCTGCCCACCAGGAATCACCTGCGCTTCCCACATGATGTGTGAAACCTTTGAAGGCTTTCTCCCACTCCCTTCTCTCAAACCCTTTCTCACACACTCGCCATATCTCAGACACTCTCCCTTTCTCTCTCTCACTCTCTCCACCTGTCATGATAACAACAACAAAATTGCAATTATATAGCGCCTTTCACTTCGGGAGGATGTCATTACACTCTCTCACCCTCTATTTCTCATTGAATCAATGTCTATCTCCCTCTCACACACTCCCCCACCCTCTTTCTTTCTGTATTTCAGACACTCACTGTCTCTCACTCCTCTTCACACTCTCTCCCTCTCACACACTCACTCTCTCTCACTCCTCTCTCTCGCTCTCACTCCCACTCGCTCTCCGTCTCACTCTCTCACATTCTCTCACATTCTCTCTCTCTTACTCACTCTCTCTCCCTCACACACTCACTCTCTCTCTGACTCTCTCCCTCACACACTCACTCTCTCTGACTCCCTCTCTGACTCTCCCTCTAACTCTCTCACACTCTCTCTCCCTCACTCACTCACCCTGTGACTCTTTCTCTCACACTCTCTCTCTCTTTCTCTCACTCACTCTCTGACTCTCCCTCACACACACTCACTCTCTCTGACTCACTCACTCTCTCCCCCATTTTATCTGGAGACTGTCACAAGATGGCGGCGCTGCTCCCGCGGTTGTTTTTGTTGTTGTGTCTGGAGCCGCCGGCAGGTGTGAGGCTGGTGCGGCTCGAGGAGCGGGGCGGGGGGGTCAGGGGGGGGGGGGGAGGGGAGGTCAGGGGAGGGGGGGCGGGGGGTCAGGGAGAGGGGGGGGGCGGGGGGTCAGGGGGGGGTCCGGGTGCGGAGACCCCATTTTGAAATTTCCCGCCCAATCCAACGGCCACCGCTGTGGGTGTGACGTCACTGGGTCCGCGCGGTGACGGGGGAGGCGCCGATTGTTCACATCCCTGCAATCCAGGTCTGTCAGTCTAATGTCGTGGTTCCCAGGCCGCCCAGAGACAGAGAGACAGCCACAGGCAAACACAGGGAATGGCTGCTCTCTCTGCCCACTTCTCCTGTTTGGCCTCCCTGCCGCCTTCAACACTGTCAACCTCACCGTCAGCAAACACTCAACCTCCTGTCCATCTGCTGATTGGTGTTTGATTCCCCCCCCCCCCCCCCCCCCCACTGGCCTCCCCCCATCCCCCCCCCCCCCCCCCCCCCGCCTGGCCTCCACTCCCCCTCCCCACGATTCTACTTTCCCAAGCTTAGCCAAGCTTTTGGCGACTCAGGACATGGGATGAATCTCACGTGGTACACTCTTGTTGAGTTGAGGGAGGTCAAAGCAGATGCGATAGGAACCGTTGGATTTGGGCACAGTTACCATACCTGAGCACCATGTCACTTTCAAGAACATTCGCTGCCTTGCCCCCTCCTATCTCTCCAACCTGCTGAATCCCTATGAACCTGCCCGCTCCTTCCATTCAGCAGGCTCCAGTCTGCTCCACGTACCGCACCAGACCTGCCCTACCATCAGTGGAAGGCCTTTCACCATCTCTGACCTCACACTTTGGAACTCCATCCCACAGTCCCTTTGCCTTGCCTTCTTCAAGGCCAGTTTCAAGACCCTCCTCTTCGATTGTGCCTTCTGTTACCAATTCTCCACGCCAACTCTCTCCCTCCCCTCCCCTCCCCCTAACCTGCCCTCCCCTTTGTTCGAGTCCCAACCCCTGACTGTTCAGCGCCTTGGGACGTCCTCCCGATGTGAAAGGCTCTCCATGAATGTAATTTTGTTGTTGTATTGCCAGCAAATTTTATATCTTTAGTGGTCAAAATGATGTACTTTGATTGAGGTTTCATCATTTCACAGTATATGTGTGTCTTTCTTTCTCTTTGTGGGTTTATGTTTCCCTTGCTGTCATATCAATCTTTGTCTCTCTCTCACACACTCATCTGTCAGCCAGCACAATGGGAGAAACAGAGAGAGAGTAACTCCCTTCTAGAGAGAGTAACTCCCTTCTCTTTCCTGTGGGAGATCTTTACCGTTTGGCCTCACATTTAAGGTCTAAGGTCTCATTCGAAGGATGGCCCTGATGCTGCACTAGTCCATCAGCTGAAAGCTCAAACGTACTCCAAACCCAATTTTTTTTAACTTAATCAACAACACTGTGGGACACTGCCTTCAAAACTGGCTGCCACCCTTTGCCCACAAAACACACAACAGTGTATTGTGTGAAGCACTTTGAGACATCTCAAAGAAGTGATTTGGCCTGATATCAAATGCAAAATATATTGTAGTGCTGGTGAAATAAATATCGTCCATTGATCAAATATATCTGGGTGACAGTGGGTGGAGATGAGGGAAATGAACATTACCGCTTTAAGGTGACACTCTAGATTGACGGGACGAGCAGCCAATCGTTAGGTGGCGCTGGCCAGCAGACAGCTGGTTCCCAACAATAGGGAGGGTCCACAGGGGCGGGACTCCTGATGCAGGTGACGTCATACGGAGCTGTCAATCACAGCATCTTTGCTCCAACCGTTCTGACGAAGGCTTGTAGACCCGAAACGTTGAGTCTTTTTCCTTTCTCCATGGATGCTGCCTGACCTGCTGAATTTCCCCGGCAACTTCTGTTTGTGTTATCTTTGCTCCAGCGGTTGAGTTGGTGAGAGAGAGAGAGACAGGGAGAGAGGGAGAGAGACACAAAGGGAGAGATAGACAGCAACAGGGGGGAAACAGACTCTAAATTCTAACTGTGCCTTTGAGGGAGAGACAGTTTCGAGGGTTTGAGAAAGAAAATCTTTGCATCAATGTACGGTATATATCTACCAGATTTTAAGTTTTAATATTTATCTGTAGTGGGGGAGAGGAGTGATGGTCTGGGTTGGTATCCGTGCCTTTTGTCACATCCCCCCTGCTCCTGGCTCAGCATCGGGCTCCAGCATTGTTAAGCGCTCTGGGACGCCGACCAGTGTAAATACAAGTTGTTGTTCTTCAAGACGCTGCATTAGATGCCAAGGATAATTAATGTGTCTGTTTCACTTTAATTTACTACAAAATCTCCTGTTTAAGAAAAAGCATCATCAGATTATAAGCATCCTCAGATTTTCCATTTAAAATTTTAAGTTAAAATCACTTTCAAACATAAAAGCTTTTATCACTTATTATTTGATTGACAACAACAGCAACAACAACATAATTACACTTATATAACGCCTTTCAAGTCAGGAGGACGTTCCTAGGTGCTGGACAGTTACTCCTTCAGACCGAGCTGATGATGGGGGGGAGGGAAGTGAGGGGAATAGGAGTTGCCGATGGGGCTATTGAAGAAGAGAGTCTTGAGGTGAGATTTGAAGGAGGCCAGGGAGAGGGTGAGCGAGGCGGAGGGACTGTGGGAGAGAGTTCCAGAGGTTTGGGGCAGAGTGGCTGAAGGACCAATAACTGGGTGGGTGGGTCGGGGAATATGGAGAGGGAGTGAGTGTGGGTGAGGGGGAGAGAATGGGCCAGAGCCTGCTGAGCGGAGATAGGGAGGGGCGGGAAGGTTGGTGAGGGGATCGGAAGTCACTAATGTAGGGTGGGGTCCAGGATATTGAATGGGATCCTCTGGATGTTAGGGAGCCAATGGAGTCGGGCAAGGATGGAGGAGATGGGTTCACAGATTTTGGAATGGTAGAGGACATGGGCCACAGAATTCTGAAATATCTGCAGACTGTGGAGGGAGGAACAACTTGGATTTATATATAGCTCCCTCCACGCCGGATGGCATCTCAGAGTCCTTCCCAATAACGGATCCTGGGACCTAGCTGGGTAGGGGATGTGGGGGTGGGGTGGGGGAGAAAGGCGAAAGTACCATCGAAAAGAAAGGTCTTTAAACGAGACCTGAAAATAGGAAGAGAGGGCACGATGCAAAGGGACTGAGGAAGGGAGTTCCAGGGCCTCAGGGCATAATATGTCCCGTTCACCATCAGCCACACTCTGACATCTTCTCCCTAAACTCTGGAACACTCTTGCTCTAATTCTATGTCAGGACTCTTGCCTCTGCATCTTCAGGTCACACCTAAATTCATTCCTCTTCGTCCATATATACGGGCAGCCGCCCTCCCCTCCCCCAGCTCGGCATCAGTCCTGAACTGGGCGAGTTGGTTGGTGGGGGCAGGGGTTGGGGGTGGCCTCTATTGTAGTGAACTGCATGAGACAAGCCGAGATGCCTGTCCTTCCTCCTCCCACACACCCACCCACAACCCACTCCCCCCCACTCCTCACTCCCTCCCACTCCGCACTCCCCCTCCACTCATTCCGCACTCTCCCCCATTCTCTCACCCTCACCCACACTCACTTCCCCCACTCCCCACTCGCTCCCACTCCCCACTCGCTCCCACTCCCCCCACTCATTCCCACTAATCCCCACCCCCCCCCCCCACTCCACCCCATTCCTTCCCACTCCACCCCATTCCTTCCCACTCACCCTCACTCACTACACATTCCCCCCCACTCTCTCCCACTATTCAGTCGCCCTCACTCCCCACTCCCCCACATTCTCCTGCACTCCTCCCATTCCCCTGTACTCACCCCCACTCCACACTCCCTACTCTCCCGCACTTCTCCCCACTCCCTCACACTACCCCCCACTCCTCCAATCCCTTCCACTCCCCACCACTCCCCCATACTCCCCACTCCCCCCATTCCCCACCACTCACCCGATCTCCCCCACACTCCCCACTCACTCATATTCCCCACTTCTCCGCACTCCCTCACACTGCACCACACTCCCCCACACTCCCCCACTTTACCCCCCACTCCCCCGCACTCCCCACTGCCACGCACTCCCTCCCACGCCCCCCCACTCCTCCCCACTCCCTGATACTCCTTACAACTCCCCACTCCCCCATACTCCCCCCAACTCCCCACTCCCACACAATCCCCCCCACTCCCCATTTCCCAAACTCCCCTGCACTCCACCCACTCCCGTGCACTCACCCGCTCTCCCCCACACTCGCCCCTCACATGCCACACTCCCCACTCCCCACATTAACCCTCGCTCCCAACTCCCCACTCCTCAATCCCCCACACTCCCGCTCACTCCACCACACTTCCCCTCTCTCCTCCCGCTCTCGCCCCAACATCCGAATCCCCCATGCTCCCCCCACTCCCCCACAATCCCCACTCACCCCCCTCTCCCCCACACTCTCTCCAAACACCACACTCACCCCCACATTCCACACTCTCCCCCACTCCCCATTCCCCTGCACACACTCCTAATTTCCCCACTCCCATACACTCCCCTGCATTCGCCTACACTCCTTCCTCCAATTGCCCCCACTCCCCCACATTAACCCCCACTGCCCCACAATTCCCATTCCCCCGCACTCCCCCCACTACCCCCAATACCCCCGCACTCCCCCCCATTCCCCCGCAATCCCCCCCATTCCCCCGCACTCCCCCCCCATTCTTTGCACTCTTCACTCCCCCACACTCCACTCCCCCCCACTCCAAAGCACTCCCACATATATAATGATGGCATTTGATATTGCGCTTTTCACGTTGTATATATGTGGATGAAATGCGGCAGCTAATTAAACATAGCAGTGTCCCACAAACAGTCATGGTTGAAATGACCCAATTTATTATCATGTTTTGTTTGAAGGGATTATTTTTAGGCTTGTGTAGTAAGGAAACTTGCCCAAGGTTTTGCCCTGACCTGCCTGGATTCGACCACAGGTCTCATGCTTGTAAGGCAAATGCTCTTACCAGTAAGCTATAGGACTGCTCCTTCAACTTCCCATTCCTCTCCAAAGTCCTGGATCGAGTTGTTTTGTCTCAGTGTCACTCATTCCTTTCTCACCATTCCCTCTTTGAACCCTACAATCGTCCAGAAATCTGCATCCTGCATACTCTCCTGCACCAAGCTCTGTGACCCCATTTCCATTCTCGCCCGACTCCATTGGCTCCCATCACCCAGAGGATTCAATTCAAGATCCTGGTCCTCACCTTTAAAGCCTTGCATGGCCTTGCTCAACTGTACCTCTGCAAACTCCTAACCCCCTACAAACCTGTGTGCTACTTCCGCTCAGAGGGCTCTTTCTGGCTCTTTGTTCCCCAACTCTCGCACTCCAATATTGGTGGATGAGCCATCAGCCATTCTGCCTCCAACTTCTGGAACTCCTTCCCATAATACCCACTGATCACCCACCTCCCTGTTTCCATCAAGTCCCATCACAAGACCCTATTCTTCAACTATCCCATCAATCACGCCAAATCTCATCCTTCCCCTCAACCCTTCCCAATCCCAAACCCAGTTTGTGTCTGAGACACTGACTGTACAGTAACTTGGGATGTACTTCTGATGTGAAAGCAGCATCTAAATGTAATTTTGTTGTTGTTGTTAAGTGAACGAAAGCACATCCTATATAAAATTGAAATGATTGAAACATTGAAATAGGGACATGAGGGTGCCCAAATGTTTGCGAACTCACAGGTATATCTGTTGCATTAAGATTGTAAAATTTTAAATCTTTGCAAAACTTTAAAGTTGCAACTATTGGCTTGTATTGCATCGCTATAAATACGCTTAACAAAACGCAGCACTTTATACTGCATTAAATTTTATCTGCCATCTGTCTGCCCATTTCATCAGTCTATCTGTTCCCTCCGACTTTCCTCCTCAATTTTCCCTATTTTGTGGATAAATACATGAACTTACACATCAGTCAATGTGTTTGTAATATTGACAGCAAAATGACTCATGTAGGAGTGACAATAATAATAATATTTCTGGCATGTTATATATCACCTTCGAGGTGACCTGTAGTGCTTCACATGATATACTGTAAAGTGAATTAATTGTATATTTTGTGAGGGAAACATGGCAGCTGATCACACACAGCAAGTGTCCCACAAAAAGTTAGGGTTTGAGTGACCACATTGTTATTCAGATTATTTCTGGAAGGCATTATTACCCCAGAAAAGTGATCGACCAACAGATGTGTTACTTCTCACTTCTAGGTAAACAGAGGTGTTTGGAGTATGAAAACATGTCCAATTATTATCCGGCCTGGCAATTGAAGCTGAGACCTCTCGCTTGACAGGTATGTTATGCAACACTATGCTACGGGACCCAACAGCTTCAGGCGGTCTTGAGTTACATGTATTTTGTTGTTTAATAAACCTTTGGCAGTGTTTGACATTGACAGCCTGAACTCTATAGCGAATGGACACAACACCTTCTTCACAGGGATTGGTGGAAATCTCGCATCCTGTGCAGTTGTGACTCCGAATATTATTCTTTGTCCAGCCCATGATCTAGTGAGGATGGGCAAATCATGAATGGCCTTTAAGTTGTTATCAGAACTCAATCCATTTTATTTATTTTCCAGTAGTTATACATGTACTGAAATAAATTGCTTCTCAATACATACACTCACTACCTCCGAAGGGCAGGACAAATCCCCTACTGTTTAGTGCCTTGGGACGTCCCCCTAACTTGAAGTGTAATAAATGTAAGTGTGTTGTTGGTTGTATAAGATCAGCAATTATTTGGACGGCAGCAATGTACATGTTATATGTGTGATGGAAAACCTCATTGAATCCAGGATCAAACATTGCTTCACCAAGTCATGAAAAGTTAACTTTTAATGTTTCATGGAGCAGTAGTTTGCAATTTATAGACAGTTACCACATTTGAAAGGAAACTGTGAATAATTGATATCTGCTCATAATGTTGGACGGTTTCCCTGATTGTGAGATAGTCACCAATGTTGCTGAAGTTCAATCGCATTTGTGGCCAATTTCTTTCCTACCTTTTTTCTTGATGTTTTATCGTTAACTTAGCAATGATATGAAATGGATAAACTAACCCTTTCCTTAACTCCTCTCTGAACTTAGTCTGAGTTAATGCATATATACAGGTGTTTGTGCAACAACTCAACCTTTGCAGCATGATTCCAATTTCTTGGATAATGTATCGGGTGTTAATGATCAATGGTTCACTATAATTAAAATTGGAAAGTTGCCATATGAAGGAATGTGTAACATAAGTTGTCCTCAAAATTATAAAACTACCTGATATGGCGAACAATAAAATGATGGATTTTCTTCGGTTTCCCAACTCAGGATCAATTGTTTTCTCGGCATTTCTCTGACCCCGAAGTCTCCTGCGGACTTTACTGGCCATCAGAATGTGTCTGATAATCACAGCGTTGAACAGGCAAATCAAAGCAAACACAATCAGTGGATTAAAAACACGGATCAACCTTTCGTATAATTTCCAGGTGAGCAAAGTATAAAAGTTTGGTTTGAAGATACAGTACCACGGTTTATTATTAACTTTGAACTGAGGATCAAATACAAAGTAACAGGGAATGCTGACTGAGCAGCAAATAACAGACAGAGTTACAATAACCACTGTGGCCGTTCTCTCAGTGCAATATGTTGGTTTCAGCTTTTGGCAGCAAATGGCAACAAATCGGTCAAAACTGAAAGCAACAGTGAACCACAAAGACATGAACATTGCTGCACTCAGCAACACAACTCTAACACTACACACTGGAGTGTAGAATAAGAAATTTAATGGGAAATACAGATTATTAATTTTGTTTAACAACACATCTGTGAGGACAACCTGGAGATCCGCGGCTGCCATGGCCACCAGATAGCGAGTGACGCAATTTGAGAGACCACAGTTTCCTCTTGACAGGATCACAATCGCCAGCAAATTAACTGTGTGTAGGAAAGAAAATAGGGAAAATTATTCATTTGTATACAGGTGTGATATGAGGAGTTTAAGGGTGTGTCATATTTGGTTGTTTATCCTTTGAGTTGATTCAATTACTTTAGAACAACATCCATATCTCAAACCTTCAGCAAACCCTTTCATACAGGTTCAAATTGTGGCCTTGTTGTAAGGTAGCCTGCATTAAACAATCAGCAAAATTATTTTCCTGATTACTTTCCAAAGTGTTACTCTCAAAGTGTTACTCCACGTCCTGTTGCTCAAAGTCCAGGTGTCAGCCGCTGAATGCATCTGGCTCAAATCTGGTCTAAAGATCCACTGGCATATCTGGGTGGACCACATCAAAAACTACTTCTCCGCTCTGGTCTCCACCTCCAAGGTGATCCTGGAATAGAAATTTGATTAGTTGAAGGACAACCACAAGTTCCTGTTCTCCATAACACACTGGCTCCTTCGGCATTCCCCATCACACCTCTCAGATCCTCTCCTACAAGTCCTACTGCGATGAGTTGATGGATTTCCTCAAATCCCAAATTGAGGGAAATTCATCTGTCACCACTCTTCCAAATTCCACCAACACCCCACCACCCCCCTGTCCCCCCACCACCCCGCCACTCCCCAACCGCTATCATCCCTCCTTTTACACCTTAATACCTGCTCCCTGGATCTATTCTCACCCATCCCCTTGTCTCCCAGCTCAAACTACTTACCCCAATACTTGCCGACACAGTCAACCTATCCCTTTCATCCAGCATAATTCTCCCACCCTTGACAACAACCACTATCAGCCCAACCCTAAAGAATTCTTCCCTTGATGTGATATACACAGCGGAATATCCTCCTGATTGGCTCACATCAGCACCTCCACAACTCAGACATTGGCAGCATCAGCATCGAAGGCTGCACTCTCCATCTCTCAAAGTCAGTCAGGAACCTGTTTGATTCTGAACTGTCCTCCCAACTCCCCCTCCCCCCCCACCCCACCACCCACCAAATCAGCGCCATAACCAGTACTGCCTTCCACCATCTCACAACATTGCCGGACTCCGCCACTGCCTCACCCCTCAGGCTGCCAAAACCATTGTCCATGCATTCATCGTATCAAGGCTCAACTTTCGAAACTGCTTCCTCGTTGTCCTTTCTGGCTCTTCCTTTCACAATCTGATTATCATTCACAACACTGCAGCTCACATCCTCTCCCGCACCAAGCTCCACGACCATATGACTCCCACCCTTGCCCGGCTCCATTGGCTCACCATCCCCAGAGGATCGAATTCAAGATTCTCATTCCCACTTTCAAGGCCATTCATGGACTTGCCCCCTCCAATCTCTCTGAAATGCTGTCTGCTTATGAACCTGTCAGACCCCTCTGTTCAGCAGGCTTTGGTCTGCTCCATGTCACCCGCCTGACTCACCCTAACATCGGTGGATGGACTTTCAATATCTCTGCCCCCACACTCTGGAATTCCATCCCACATTTCCTTCACCTGGATTCCTCCCTTGCTTCCTTGAAGGCTGGTATGAAAGCTCTTCGATTGTGCCTTCTGCTGCAGTCCCAACTCTCTCCCTCTCCTCCTAAATCTCTACTATCCATCCCACCTACCCTTTCCCTCTCACTTGCTGGTTTCGTGATCTGAATGTTCAGCACCTTGGGATGTCCTCCCAATATGTAAGACGCTCTATGAATGTAATTCTGTTGTTGTTGTAATTATGCATTTTATGGCAGTTATGGAGGTCATTCGGCCCACCTGTTCTGTGTAATGTTGAAATCCCAGAAAAATGGCTCAATAATATGATAATACAATTAATCGGTGCCTTCTCTGAATAATCCAGCTAGACTAACAGCAACAAATTGTGTGTCAATTTTTGATCCTGTTATATTGTAATTCAGAAAAGTTAATATCAATCACACATATTTACAATATAACGTAGATTTGGGGCTCTTTGAGTCTGCACCAGCTCTCAGATAAAGTTGCACATTCAGACTCATAGCCCTGGTTATCCCCATTTCTGTAGCCGAGGCCTGCAGCTGAGTGATTAGAGCATTCACCAAGTGATGCACCTGGGTTCAATTCCAGGCAGGTCCGGGCTAACCTTCAGCAAGTTTCCTTACTCCACCACTGGTAATAATCCATCATCAAAAGATAATAAAATTCATCATTTCAATCCATGATCATTTGTAGGACACGGAAACATGCAATTAGTTGTTGCCCTTTGCCCACAAATACAAAGTCATTTCACTTTGCCGTATATACTTTGAACTAGGGAACGGTGATTAATCGGTTTTTCGATTAAACCCGATGTGATTTTCACATCGGTGTGCCGATATGGTAATTCTAAAAAACCTGTTATATCGAGGGATTCGATTTTAAAAATATACATCGATATATTTTTAATATCGTTCCTGGCAATATATCAATATTGTTGGTATTATCAGTGTAATACGATCTTTTCCAGCTTACCTTTTCGCCGGCAATGCAACCTCCTAGATCTAGAGCATGGAATGCGCGTACATTCGATGCGCGCGCACAATTAACGGGAGCCCACATCCGATGCGCACGCACACTTTACTGTGTATACTCGCCGTGAGTTGTGGCGTCTTAACAAAGTCGCATCGCTGAAAATTGTAGTTTGAAAATTTACCTTTCTCATCATGGGGAAAAGAAGCCCCGTGTGGAACTACTTTGAAAACAATGCAGTCAGTAATGGTGTGTATAGATGTACAGTTTGCAAGGTCTTGGTTAAGACATCTGATTCGAGCACGAGCAACCTGCGACATCACATTAAGCAGCACCACCCCGCCCAGCACGCTGCCCTCAGAGCGAAATCATTGTCGGCAACAGCAGGAAGTCGAACCAGCGCTTCGGAGAAAGCGACAGGTAGTGGGGCCAGTGCAGCTCAAATAATTCCTGCTTTATTTAAGAGGAGAACATTGTACCAGAGAGGGGACAAAAAGTGGCAAAGTATCACGAACGCTGTCACTTTTTGCATAGCAAAGGAGAGCTTGCCAATGGCGAAGGACATTGATTCAGACTACATAAAAATAAGTGGCATTTTGTGGCTGTAAGTGTTATTTTTGTGTGTGAGAGAGTTAGAAGCCAAAATATCACTGCCTCTATGTGTGTGTCTAGTCAGACACACACAGCAGTGATAATCTGGCTTCTAACTCTGACAGTCAGACTGTCTGTCTCTCTCTTTTCTATTGTAATAGATCTCATTTACACGTGGACATTACATGCTACTTTCAAGCAAGAAATGGAGGAGAATAAATCTCTAGATTTTGTTTTTGGTGTGTGTGTGTTCTATTTTGAGAGAAGGAAAGGGGGAAAGTTGGGAGAGAAGGAGAAAGGAAGAGAGGAGAGGGAGGGAGAGAATGAGAGGGGGAAAGGAGGGAGAGAAGGAGCGAGGGGAAAGGAGGGAGGGAGGGAGAGAGGGGAGGGAGAGAAGGAGAGGGGGAAAGTTGGGAGAGGAGAGAGGAAGAGAGAAGAAGGAGGGAGAGAATGAGAGGGTGAAAGGAGGGAGAGAAGGAGCGAGGGGACAGGAGGGAGAGAAGGAGAGAGGAAGAGAGGATAGGGAGGGAGAGAAGGAGAGGGGGAAAGGAGGGAGAGAAGGAGAGAGGGGAGGAGGGAGAGGGGGAAAGTTGGGAGAGAAGGAGAGAGGAAGAGAGGAGAGGGAGGGAGAGAAGGAGAGGGGGAAAGGAGGGAGAGGAGACAGGGAGAGTGGAGGGGGAGGGAGAGAAGGAGAGGGGAAAAGAGGGAGAGAAGGGAGAGAGGGAGGGAGAGAGGAGAGAGGGGAAGGAGAGAGGGGAGGGTGGGAGCAGGGGAGAGTGGAGGGGGAGGGAGAGAAGGAGAGGGGAAAGGAGGGATAGAAAGAGAGAGGAAGAGAGGAGAGGGAGGGAGGGAGGGAGAGAAGGAGAGGGGGAAAGGAGGGAGAGAAGGAGAGAGGGGGAGGGAGGGAGAGGGAGAAAGTTGGGAGAGAAGGAGAGAGGAAGAGAGGAGAGGGAGGGAGAGAAGGAGAGGGGGAAAGGAGGGAGAGGAGACAGGGAGAGTGGAGGGGGAGGGAGAGAAGGAGAGGGGAAAAGAGGGAGAGAAGGGAGAGAGGGAGGGAGAGAAGGAGAGAGGGGAAGGAGAGAGGGGAGGGTGGGAGGGGGTGAGAGTGGAGGGGGAGGGAGAGAAGGAGAGGGGAAAGGAGGGAGAGAAGGAGAGAGGAGAGAAGGGAGAGGGGGAGAGAAGGAGAGGGGGAGGTGGGGAACAAACAACATCGTATAATTCAACAGACCTTGACACCAACTTTACAAACTTTCTGAGCCTAGAGCAAGCATTTCGAAATGTGCGTCCACCGCGACTGCGCGCGCATCGTCAGTGCGCACGCACCGCGACTGAGCGCGCGCGCGCGCGCGCGCCATCAATGCACGCGCACTTCGAATGCACGCGCATGCGCAGTATAAAAACTCGATAGATCGGTTTAAGCAGGTATGAGGCAACCGATATAACCATATCCGGAAAAATCCCATATCGCCGTTCCCTACTTTGAACTGATTTGAGATTTTTTTAAAGACATGATAAGGCACTATACAAAATGCCAATTGAACTAATCTCTTCACGTTTGCTATACCATGAAAACAAATAGAATTACCCGGAATTCCAAACGCTCCCAGAATGGGGTAGTAAATAGCTACTACAGCATACAGTGTTGTAAATTCCATGACCTGTTATGCACTCTGGTGTTTTCCTGCTGAAGTGGAGGCTTCTATCAACTCATTGAGATCACACTGAAAGAAATTCATACTTATAGCAAATGTAAAGGCACAACTTGAATGATGAATGCAATCAGTTCCAGACCAATGAACAAACAAGAGAGTTTTCACATGAGAATTGTACTGTGCCAGGCAAACAGTGACGTATGGCACATGGAAATTTGCCCAATGTTTCGTCCTGGGATTTGAATCCAGGTCACTGGCTTACTAGACGAGTGCTCTATCCACTGACCTGCATGACTCCACAAAGTAATTTTTGAGGCTTATGATTTTTTTAATTGACAATCCGAATAAAAGCATTGGATTTCCTGAAATCTGCCGTGTTATTTCCCAATAATATCGTGGCCTCATAATGTTGCACAATAAGAATTCACAGAGTCAGGGGATCCTCTGTCTAATCATGATAACAGAAACACTTTATGCAAATAAATTTTTTGAATATCTACTTTCAGTGATTGTCAGTGAATCGGCAGCTGTGGCTTCTTTGACAACTTGAATAATAATAATAATCCTTGCATTTGGTATAGATCTTTTTCCTGTCTGTTATATGTCTCAAAGCACCTCACAGAAGATACTGTAAAGTGAACTGACTGTATATTGGTGGGTGAAACGTGACAGGTAATTGCACACGCAGTGTCCTACAAACATTTGTGTATTTAATTAACCCATTTTTTTTTGAGGGATTATTATCAAGTGTGTGGAGTGTGGAAACTTGCCCAAGGTTTTGCCCTGAACTTCGGGAAATCAAAGCCAGGCATCTCAATTCTAAAGTGAGTGGTCTAATCACTGAGCTACAGGACTCCACACCGAGCTACAGAACTTTACATTGAATGGTGATTTCCTAAAAGTATAAAATGCCAGCTAAACTCCGCCTTATTTGAGATCAACATCTTAATCATCATTATTCCTCACATAACATAAAACAACAACAACAATTTACATTTATAGAGCGCCTTTCACGTCGGGAGGACGTCCCAAGGCGGGAAACAAGATGCGTGTGACCCGAGCTGCGAGGGGAGTGTTTGGCAAGGGATGAAACATGAAGGGGAGGTAAAAGAGTTCGGGGTGGAACAAAAGGCACGATCGAAGAGGAAAGTCTTCAAATCGGCCTTGAAAGAGGAAAGGGAAGAGACGAAACGGAGGGATTGAGGGATGGCATTCCATAAGGTGGGAGCGGAGAAACTGAAGGCCCGGCCTCCGATGGTGGGGCGGTTCGGGCGGGGGGCTTGGAGCAGGCCAAGTCCTGTTGAACGGAGGGTCCAGGTGGTCGTGTAGGGGGAGAGTAGATCGGTTAGGTAGGATGGGGCAAGGCCGTGTAAGGCCTTGCAGGTGAGGACGAGGATCTTAAACTCGATCCTCTGGAGGATGGGGAGCCAGTGGAGACGGGCGAGGGTGGGGGTTATGTGGTCACGGAGGTGGGTACGGGATAGTACACGGGCTGCAGAGTTTTGGATGATCTGCAGCCTATGAATGGAGGAACTGGGGAGGCCGACTAGGAGAGAATTTCCGTAATCCAGCCGTGAGGTGATGTATGCTGCACGAGTTTTTCGGCAGAGCGGGGGGTAAGATAATTGCGGAGCCTGGCAATGTTGCGCAGATGGAAATAGGCGGTGCCGGTCAAGGCGCGGATGTGGGGGAGGAAGGAAAGTTTTTGATGGAACATGATGCCGAGGTTCCTGATTGGCTTTGTGAGGTGGAGAGTGCAGCCTTGGATGTTGAGGCTGGCAGCGCCCGATGTGCGGAGGCGCTGGCTTGAGCCAATCAGGAGGGCCTCGGTCTTATTCACGTTCAATTGCAAAAAGTTGTCCCTCGTCCACTATTCGATGTCGGACAGACATGCTGTCAGAACATCGATCGTCTGGGGGTTGAGGGATGAGGCAGAAAGGTACAACTGGGTGTCATCCGCATACATGTGGAAATTTACCCCATGTCTGCGGATGACTTCGCCCAGTGGGAGCGTGTAAAGTGTGAAAAGAAGGGGACCGAGGACAGAGCCCTGAGGGACGCCGTGGGAAACTTTGCGGGGGTTTGAGGAAAAGCCATTGGAAGAAACTAAATGTAAACGATGGGTCAAATAAGAGTGGAACCATTCAAGGACTGTGCCTTGAAGGTTGAGGTGGGAAGAAGGACGTTGAAGGAGGATGGTGTGATCGACTGTGTCGAACGCAGCAGACAGGTCAAGGAGGACGAGGAGGCAGAGGGAGCCCTGGTCACAGGCGGTTAGGATGTAATTTGTGACCTTGACCAGGGTGGTTTCTGTACTGTGCATAGGGCGGAAACCTGACTGGAGGGGTTCAAGAAGTGAGTGATTTGAAAGGAAAGAGCGGAGCTGGGAGGCAACCACTCTTTCAAGGACCTTGGATAGAAACGGGAGGTTGGAGATGGATCGATAACTTGATGGTTGCGACGCATCAAGGGAGGGTTTCTTCAGGATAGGGGTGATGGTGGCTGTTTTAAGGGAGGTAGGGACGGTTCCTGAGGAGAGGGAAAGGTTAATCGTGTCAGAAATGAGTGGGGATAACAAATGGAGCTGGGTGCGGAGGAGGGGGGTGGGGATGGGGTCCAATGAGCAAGTGGTGGGTTTCATGGAGGTGATTGTTTTTGTGACTGAAAGCGGGGTGGTGGGGTTGAAAGTGTGAAATGGGGGGTGAGTAGGGGTTGAGGTAGCTAATGAGGGCGCGGAGGTGGAGGAGTGGTGGGTGGAGGAAACCACAGAGCGGATTTTCTAAATTTTGGACTCGAGGAAATCCAGCATCTCCTCACAACGAACGTTTGAGGAGAGGATCTGCGAGGTGAGGCGGGGGGGGCGGAGGAGCTGGTTGGTGGTGGCGAAGAGGAGGCGGTGGTTGTCCTTCGCTTCCAGGATTATCCTGGAGTAGAAGGCTGATTTGGCGGTGGCTAGGGCAGAGCGGTAAAATTTGATGCGGTCCAGCCAGATTTGTCGGTGGACCGTGAGGCCAGATTTGAGCCAGGTGCGTTCAACTGCTCTCACTTGGCTTTTGAGGGAACGGAGGTGAGATATGTACCACGGTGATGATCGGGAATGGGAGACGGTTTTGGAGGTGAGGGGGGCCAGGGTGTCAAGGGTAGTGGAGAGGGTGTTGTGGAGGGCGGTGGAGGCGGAGGATGGATCGGTACGAAAAAAATGCCATTGTGGGAGGAGGTCGGAGGTTTCTAGGGCAGAGGCGAAAGTTTGAGGGGGAATCTTCTTCCAGGGCCGGTAGAAGATGGTGGTGGGTTTGGAAGTGGAGAGGGGAGGGATAGAGGTGTTGCAGGAAATGAAAAATGGTCAGAAATGGCCTTGTCTGTGATGGTGACACCAGAGACGTTGAGGCCTCGGGTGATCAGCAGATCGAGAGAATGGCCGTGAGTGTGGGTGGCAGTGTTGATATGAAGGGAGAAGTTGAAAGACGAAAGTAAAGAGGAAAATTCAGAGGAAATGGGGCAGGAGGGGGTGAAATGGATGTTGAAATCGCCAAGAATAATAAGGCGATCAGAGGAGGCACAAAGGGAAACTAAAAGTGAAGAAAAGTCTGAAATGAAAGTGGGGGAGGGTTTGGGTGGGCGATAAACTAGTAGGATTTTGAAAGAACTGTGGGAGGAGTGAGAAAGGGTGAGATGTTCAAAAGAGGGGAAGGAGCCGGAGGAATAGGGGGATAGGGCGAGGGATGTCTTTGAGATGAGGGCCACGCCACCGCCACGACGGTTGGGTCTAGGAGCATGGTGGAATGTGTAGTTGGGTGGTGTGGCTTCAACGAGGGGGAAAGTGTCGCCTGGGATGATCCAAGTCTCCGTCAGGGCCATGATGTCAACGTTCTCACATCGGATGAGATCGTTGATGGCCAGGGTCTTGTTGCAGACAGAGCGGACATTTTGGAGGCCGATGCGGAAAAAGCAGTTGGCCGAGGGGTGTGAGGGTGGGCTGGGATGGTCGGCAGGGAGGGTGGGGATCTGAATAAGGGAGGAGAGGTTGACCCCCGGGTTTGTGTCCGGTGGGGCTGACGGTGATGGTGGGGGACAGGGCACTTGGTGTGACTGCTATTGGACAGCCAGCGCCGAGTGCCACGGTGAGCCCGATGGAGGACTCCAATACTGGAACAGAGGGAAGCGGTGGGAGGGTCGAGCAGGGACAGTAAACGAGGGGGGCGAAGAGAAAGAAGGGTAGAGAAAAATAACGGGGAGGGGGGGTTGGGGGGAAAAGTTCGAATAGGGGGAGGGAAGCTCGGGTCGTGGCGGCAGCCATATTGCGCACGCTGGAGACCAGGAACGAGGGTCAATGGGGCGGCATCATCCCAAGGGATATGAGGCCGGGCTGGGGGATGCAGAGGCGCTGCGGTCTGAAGCCTGACCTGGGCTGCGGCCGAGGCTGGGGTTGTGGGTTTTAGGGCCAGCTGCCGGGGCTGCGTGTGTCCGGGCTATGGGTCGCCGCGTCGAGGCTGGAGCCGGGACCAGGGCCGTGAGTCTCGTGGCTGTGGGTCTTTGAGCCGGGGCTGTGTGCCGCGGGGCTTGTTTTGAAGCCGGGGCAGCGTGCCACGAAGCCGTTGGTCGTGGGGCTGGTCTTGGATCCGGGGCAGTGTGTCACGAAGCCGTTCCAGCTCCATTGCGGAGCTGGAGCCGGGGGTGCGGGGATGTGGCTGTGTCTGGGTATGGGGCCGTGGGTCCTGGGACTGTGGCCGGAGCCGGGGCTGTGAGTCTCGGGGCTGGAGCCAAGTCTGTGGCTGTGGGTCTTGAGGCTGGGGATGGTGCCGGGGTTGCGGGTTGAAGGGCTGTGGGCTGTGGGTCAGGTCAGGTCGAGCAATCTCTGCAATCTCTGCCATATGCTCTTAATGCACAGAGACAGTTCTAGACCCGTGTGTCCCTCTCGCCGCCATTTTCCCCTAAAATAAATGAGTATTTATGTATCAATGTTTCTTAATGAAATATATTGCAACAGATGGCCTACAATGAGATCATGTGCCTTAGAGTGCATGTATGTAAATGCACAAAGTTTGAGAAATAAAATTGGTGAGCTGCAGGCTCAGGTTGCTGCGAGGTGATATGATGTGGTAGCAGTAACAGAGACTTGGCTCAAGCATGGGCAGGAATGGGAGTTGAACATTCCTGGTTATAATGTATTCAGGAGGGATAGAGAAGGGAGAAAAGGGGGCGGGGTGGCAATTTTAGTTAAGGACTCAGTGACTGCCTTAGAAAGGAACGAGGTGGAAGAAGGACTAAAAACCGAATCTATCTGGTTAGAAATGAGGAATAAAAAAGGTGCAGTTACACTGCTAGGGGTATACTATCATGGAGTCGCCATTGCAGCTTCTGAAGAAGGAACAGTTCAGACTAATTCAGACCATCGATGTTGTGACAGCATGCTTGTCCGACATTGAGTCATGGACGAGGGACAACTTCCTCCAATTGAACGTGAGCAAGACCGAGGCCCTCCTCATTGGCTCAAGCCAGCGCATCCACACATCGGGCGCTGCCAGCCTCAACATCCAAGGCTGTACTCTCCACCTCACAAAGCGAGTCAGGAACCTCGGCATCACAATCAACCATAAACTCTCCTTCCTCCCCCACATCCGTGCCATGACCGGCACCGCTTTTTTCCACCTGCGCAACATTTGCCAGGCTCCACAACTACCTCACCCCCCAAGCTGCCGAAACACTCGTGCCCGCGTACATCACCTCATGGCTGGACTACGGAAACTCTCTCATCATCGTCCTCCCCAGCTCCTCCATTCACAGGCTGCAGGTCATCCAAAACTCTGCAGCCCGTGTACTATCAACAACAACAACAACAAATTACATTTATAGAGTGCCTTTCACGTCGGGAGGACGTCCCAAGGCGCTGATCCCGCACCCGCCTCCGTGACCACATAACCCCCACCCTCGCCCGTCTCCACTGTCTCCCCATCCCCCAGAGGATCGACTTCAAGATCCTTTTCCTCGTTTTCCAGGCCTTACACAGCCTTGCCCTGCCCATTTTATCAGATTTACTCTCTCCCTATAAGCCCACCCAGACCCTCCGTTCAGCAGGACTTGGTTTGCTCCAAGCCCCCCGCCTGAACCCCCCCACCATCGGAGGCCGAGCCTTCAGTTTCTCTGCTCTCACTCCATGGAATTCCATCCCCCAATCCCTCCAACTTCTTACCTCCATTTCCTCTTTCAAGGCCGGTTTGAAGACTTTCCTTTCCGACCATGCCTCAGTTCCCCCCTAATTATTCGACCTCCCCCATGTTTTCTACCGCCTCCCGAACACTCCCCTCCCCTCCCAGCTCGGGTCACACATCCCCTGTGCAGCGCCTTGGGACGTCCTCCCGACGTGAAAGGCATTCTATAAGTCTAATTTGTTGTTGTTGTTGTTGATAGTACACGGGCTGCAGAGTTTTGGATGACCTGCAGCCTGTGAATGGAGGAGCTGGGGAGGACGATGATGAGAGAGTTTCCGTAGTCCAGCCATGAGGTGATGTACGCAGGCACGAGTGTTTCGGCAGCGTGGGGGGTGAGGTAGTTGCGGAGCCTGGCAAATGTTGCGCAGGTGGAAAAAAGTGGTGCCGATTGTTGTTGTTGTTAAGCCTTAGAAAACTGTCAACACGTTTACTGATGCTCCCAAACTATGTAACAGTGCTGTTGTACTGGGATATTGTTTTGCTGATTGAAAGGGCTGCTGTGCCTGAATACCTTTTGGTGGACATTAAATTAAACATAAATTGCACATTATTCCTCCATCTCTTTGGCAACATTGGTTTGTTGAACATAAATCATTGTGAGCTGTGGGTCATTACTGAAGCATTGTTGTGATGTATACTTTTAATTAGTTATAAATATTACTAATCTGAATTCACGTTCATGTTTTTCTGTACAACACTTGTGTCATTCTGTATTTCACCAGGACATCACAGGACTAACTAACCCTTACATTATCAGGAGATGATGTACTGTTTCCTTCCAAATGTAGTAACAGTGACAACAATATTAAATTGATAAAGAGCCTTTCATGTCGCAAGGACGTCACAAGGCACTGAACAGTCAGCATTCGGGAACCAAGCACAAGGGAGGGGTGGGATAGAGGCAAGAGGAGGCAGAGAATTGGGAGCACAGCTGGAGTTACAGAGTGTGGGATGGGTTAGTCAGGGTGGCTGCAGTCGGACAGCCGGTGGCATCTGCCATGGTGAGCGCAATGGAGAATTTGAAGAGTGGGTCAGAGGAAGGCTGTGGAAAGGTCAAGCAATAATAGGAATCAGAGCGGTTGGAGGGAGGGGAGATTTGATTGGGAATAGTGGAGTTTGGGGGACAGGGACAAGAGCATTTTGGGGAAGCAGTGCTATGACTAGGATCAGACAGTGTTGGAGGGTGGGGGAGAGGTGGGCGGTGGTTGTCAGTGAGGCAGGGTTTGCCCTCTGGGCTGGTGTGGATCATAATGGCTGTTTTCTCAGTGAGTCCATGGCTGGGAAATTCTAATGACGTGTGCGGGATGACATCAAACGACTGCCGGTTTCCGGTTGGTTGAGGCCTCGGTGAGTCAGTGATTGTGGTGATGGTGCTTCAGACCAGCTGAGGGTGAGTCCCTGGTCATCTTTGCGTCCTCAGGCCTCGCGTTGGTTCTTGTGGCCATTGAAGTTGAAATCCACAATGATAAAGTGGCCAAAGCCTCGGGTCAGCCTGGCCACAGGTCCTCCTTGCCTGATCATGATTCAGGTCCTGCTCGACTGTGACCGTGGAATTCTCTACAACAGGAGGCTGTGGATGCTCAATCCTTGAATATATTGAAGGTTGAGATTGATAGATTTGTAAAGGATTGAGGCATTTACGGATATCAGTATAGGATTGGTAAATGTAATTGGGTTAGAAGATCAGCCATGATCTGATCATGTAGCTAAACAGGCTCGAGGGGCTGAGTAACCTACACCTGGCCTTATTTCTTATGTTATTATGTTCATGTTTGGTGTTTTTTTACTGAAGTTACACCAGCACCAAGATCCACGACCACATCACCTCGCCCGGCTCCATTGGCTCCCCATCCCCCAGAGGATCTAATTCATGGTCCTTGGCCTCACTTTCAAGGCCATTCATGGACTTTCCCCTCCTATGTTTGTGACATACTATGAATCTGCCCTCCCCTACATTCAGCAGGCTCCAGCCTGCTCCATATCCCTCACCTGTCATGCTCTACCATCGGTGGCTGGCCTTAAAGCCTCTCTTCCCCCTCACTTTGGACCCCATTCCCAGAGTCCCTTCAACTCGCTCACTCGCACACCTCCTTCAAGGCCGATCTCAAGCCTCTCCGCTGAATGTGTCTCCTAACTCTCTCCCTCCTGTCTTAACTCTCTCCTGCCCCTCCGAACTCTGTCCAGCCCCTTCCCCCTACATTGCCCCTCTTCCCGGCTCAGGTCCTGACCTGACTGTTCAGCCCCTTGGGACGTCCTCCCGATATGAAATGTTCTCTATAATGTCACTTTGTTGTTGTGGTGGCCGCCCAGTAAAAGTGTGTCTGTGACACCGGGCATCACAGAGCACATACTGTGGGCACACACTGCAGTTACACCTGGTGGCCACACCCGCTGACTGTGGCGCTGTGGCGTCCTGCACAGACAAATCTCAACAGTGACAACAACAACAAAATGACAACTTTAAAGCACAGAGTCCTCCCACAGGAGCCTTCCCAATGGTCATTGTGTATCAAGACTGAGATTGATAGATTTGTGAAGGAGAGAGGAATTCAGACACAATGGGCTGAATGGCCTCCTCCAGTGATGTATAATTCTATGATTGAACACATTTTATCTATTAATATTACTTTTTATTCCACCATTACTGATTTACCAATCACAGCCACTTGAGATGACCTGACAGCTGCTGTTGGTGTTGTCGCTGTTGGAGTGAAGGGCAATAATGTATGAAAGGTCAGGCTGTGGGCTCTGTGGTGTGAGGGCAGGAAGCTGATCACTGATTGACTGCAGACAATCACAGCTGCTTCCTGACAATTGTGCTGTGAGTTTCTGCCCCACCTGAAGGCAGCTTGACACATCCTGTGTCTTTCCAGCAAGAAGTCTTTAGATACAAACAGCAGCATCTTGTGTAGGGTTTTGCAAATGAGCTGATCTGCAACTTAAACATCTGTTCCATAACATCTGTAGACTCCTCTGAATTTCCTGTCAACTCAAAGTCTTGAATTGTAAGTATGAAAAATAAACCCCAAACAATATGTAAATACTTCCATATTTCTCTTGGTTGATATGTAAAGCCAGCATCTCTTATTGATATTTTAAAAGCTAAAAATACTAAAGGCGAAACAAAAAATGTGTTGACAGGCACATTCAGGCGATAAAAATTCATATCACAAGCTCAGTGTAGGATGTGCTGCATGTTATTTTCTGGGTATTTAGTCTGTACATCTGTGCCACATTACACCAGCGATACACTGGAAAATATTAACTGGCCACTGTTCAGATACGCTATCACTTGATGCCACTGTCAGGGGTTAGAGCACTCACCTCACAAGCCAGAGACTAGGGTTTGGTACCTGGCAGGACAAAGCCTTGAGCAAGCTTCCTTACACCACACTTCTGTTAATAAGCGATCAAGATAATAAAATAATAATAAATTACTGAAACCACTTCTGATACAAGCCTCATGTTATTTCTTCCCAGTTTTCTTCTCCCCCTTGTCCTGAAGGAGTGTGGCTGGTCTGACATTACACTGGGCTCCCACTCCACCTGGCTTCTCACCCCAAGAGAACATTTCATGTCTGGCTTGAAATCATGAGCCGCCACATCAAACCGTTCACCACCATTGCACTATTTCATAACCAATCAAGCTTGTGATTACAGTAAATGCAGCGACTGAGAACAGAGAGGTTTATTATTATAAGTGGACTGAAGGCTGAATTCATTCCCATTATCTTCCAATCCAGAGATAAATATCGTGGGCATGGTTGACACTGACACAGACAATAAGATAAACCTCCTCAATGGTAAGAGAACAGAGAGTGAAGTAGGAGTAAATGGAAAACACATTGAGAAGTGATCAAATAGAAACAACAAGATTAAAATTGCCAGGAACATAACAAGTTTATTTTAATATAAATATTAAAAAATCATACAATTATAATTTTTTTAACATTAATATATCCACATCAAAATGCCAGTAGAGGTAACAAGAGGATTCACACCTTCATTCCCATATGTGATGTGAAATCAGGATTGGAAGAGCAGTAAACAGGGGATAATCTACAGATCAGAACATCGCTAAACCACAGGAAATAATACATATTTTAATTAAGTCACAATATTAATTATTGCTCACAAAATACACAGTCACTACCTTTACAATTCATTCTGTGATGGTCCTTGAGATGATTCATCAATGTAATGAGGTATTGTTTCAAATGCAAGGTTTATGATATTAACAATTATTATTATAAGAATAAGAATTGCAGCACGTCAAAATACCACGGTCCATCTGGATTGCCTTCCACCATCCTGGCTGTGACACACACATGCCATGTCCTAAACAATATACTGTATCACACAATCAATATATCTCATTGATTTGGTAAAACAATCTGCTTCCACCATCTACTTAACTTTAACAGTAGCTCAGTGAAATTGTGTTCCCGCAGATATGTGTTGGACTTATTGCTCTACTACACAAAGACACAAGTATAGACACACACACAGTCACTCACTAGCATAGAAATACACACAAACACATACACACACATACGTTAAACAAAACAATCCACAAGGCTTCAGGGTCAGTGCTGGGGCTAATACTATTGACACTTATGAATTTGAATTCATATTCAAAAATGAAGTTGCTGTCAATGCCGAATGTAAAGGGCACAATGATTGATCTGTGCAGGTCAGAGGGAATGTGAGGCGTGACTCCCCTCAGTCCTGTAGCTGTTGGTCCATTCTCCAAACACCTGGCCCCACTGCCCCTTGTTAAATAGCGGTCACTGGGGACTGAGGCCATCTGTCCATCCGGCAGATCTTTGTCCCTCGGTTATTGGGCTCAAGGGTCAGTTCTGACATTTGCCCAGAAACATGAGGTCCCTGATATCTCTCAGTCTGTTGCTGGCTCTCTTCTCGCGTTGAGAAGTCAGCTCGTCTGACTTGTACACATAATAGTTATCTGCAAACCTGCACTATGCTTTCCTTAACCTTTGGTCAGCACTCATGAGCCTGTTTAGCAATAAGAGGAAAACAGGAGCGATGTTATGACTTTTAAGACATACCATGGTTTTGTGTTATTGTGTCTGGCGGACATACCATTGTTCGGTTGTTTGTGTAAACTGACGCATATACTGCCTTGTTGTTGCATAGAAAGCTCTCGGCTTGTTTATCATATTTTACTACAAGGCTATGATATTATTGTTTATCATATTTTACTACAAGGTTATGATGTTATTGTAAGCTCCAGGCTTCGAGGCCTATCTTGTTATTAGAAAGCTCTAGGCATATCTTATTATTGTACGCTATAACTGGCTTATGTCTCATTGACTACAAGGCTACGATGTTTTTATGATGCAGTTGCAAGACCATGTTGTTTATAGCCCGGCATGAGTCATGTGACGAAAAATGTATAACTACCCATGTAAAGGTTGCTCTGTGTGTGCACTTGGAGTAGACGGACGAGAGTCTGTACCTAAGGTGTACACCGCTTTGCAAACGCTTAATAAACGTTGTTGAACTACACACCCGAGTCACATATTTGTGAACAGAACCACCAACCAACGTACTGAAACGAACCAGTTTCACACCGTGAGTTCTATTATTGGGACAAGTCTGACTGTGTGTGTGTGTGGCTGTGATTCTCTCTGCAATGTCACAGAGCCGGGATATCTCACAATAGTTAATCTTTGGTCATTTGTTCTTTACAGGTGTCCAGGCCGATGTGGTGCTGACACAGCCATCGTCTCTAACCGGGAAGCCTGGCCAGGCCCTGAGACTCACCTGTAGAACCAGCGGGTTTGATCTCAGCAAATATGGCATGAACTGGGTCTGGCAGGTTCCTGGGAAGTGGCTGGAATGGCTGCTCTACATTTCGTACACATCTGCGTCCAACAGTCGTTACACACCTGACATTCAAAGCCGTGTCACTGTTAACAGTAATAATTCCAATAACATCATTGATCTGAACAGCAAAAGCCCAACAGTTCACAACACCGCCATCTCTTACTGTGCAAGTGACTCGCAGTGAGAGGCAACTGGGCTGGTCTCCTACAAATACACGAGGGGAGGAAAGGCAGCCCCTCCCACCCTAAACTGAAGGGCAGTTATGGTGTCAATGCTGTGTCTGTAGCAAAGATTAAAGGAAAAGCTTAGAATGGATTCCTTATCATTCCAAACCAATACAGTGAACGGTGGTTTGATGGGGGGTGAATGAGCTGCTTATTTGTGCTGTAATATTCTGTGATTTCATCTGGTATGTGACACTGTGCTGTTTGAGGCGGGAAGCACTGCGATTGGAGACTGACTAGATGACAGTTCACAAATATCCTCTTATTACCAGCTGTTGGACATATTTGTTTTCTGTTTCTGTGGTTATGAAGTGTTAGACAGACTCTGTGCCATGCCACAGGAAAATAGTCCATTTCAGTGAATGTTGGCAGCCAGTATAGAGCAGACACTGAGGTCAGTATGTGTATGGGACTGTGTCACTGTGTATACGGGGCTCACAGCATTAACTGTCAATACAAAAACCCTTGAACACCAAACCAGATAATCTCTCCCACTGCTGGCGTGTGTGGGTTCCAATTAACGTGAGGAGATTTGATATGTTTATAATGGGGTCTAACAATGAGGATTTTACCAGATTTTAATCGACATAAAAACATAAAATATAATCTTGAATCTGTGGGTGACAAGTGAAGGTGTTTGACAGGAACATTGCAAACTGGCAAAGATACAAACATTTAACAGCTAAACACAGAGCTGTGCAATTGTTTTCAGAACATTACAGAACTATACGGTTCCCGGTATTTAGTTTGGGGAAATCACCATTTACAATAATATGGTGTTTGTGTGGCCGGCCCTCACAGCAGGTTATTGCAGTGATTAGCCACTACATTCCTAACTTCTGCAAATCCCTATCTCAGCCCCTCTGCCTTGCTCACTCTTTGCACATCTTTCAATTCCAACTGAAGACACACGCGTTTGACCAATTCTGTGGTAATCTCCCTGGTGCCTTGCTTTACATCCATCCCCATGATGCTACAGAGCTTTGAGTCCTGTCTGTGCTGCTGCTTGCTCCACTTTGCAGCTCTCTAATCTAACCCCATTTACTGCTCTCTTCCCCATCGGGTCTGTGCTATTGCGTGCTCCCTGCTGGAGCTCTATAATTAAATTAATCTGCATTTTCTCAAAACCTTAAATATTTTTGTCCCATATTTGTCGAATTCTCAGTAAACGCTACTGTTGGAAGAGCCAGGCATTCCACACTACAACACTGTTGTAGTGTGTCTCCTCTAAATTACAGCTTGTTTCCTCTTATGATAACCTTACTTTGTGTCCACTTATGGAAAAAAGGATTAAGGGATATGGGGATAAGGCAGGTAGGTGGAGTTAGATTAGAAGATCAGCCATGATTTTATTGAATGGCGGAGCAAGCTTGAAGGGCCGAATGGCCTACTCCTGCTCCTAATTTGTATGTTCTTATGTGTCTCGTCACTAATCAGTTGTCATTTGGAGGTTCGGTGTGGAACTTGGTAAAAAGACAAGTTACATTTGCCACATCTTCATTTCCCCAAAGTCTGACTGCTCGCCTTCAACATGGATAAGTTCAGGTAGAATATGGAGCCACATGGACAGGATGTTACTTTACAAACCAATATCTTGTAGATGAGAAAAACTCCTCCAACACAGGCCAGGCTTCCCAGAGCTGTTCCCACAGTGATCCAGACCTGTTCTCTGCTCACTGTATCCAAACAATGTGAAGAAAATGAAAGAAACAGAGCATCGCAATAACTGACAATTACACACTGTAACACATGTAAACAAAAAGCAAAACAAGATACAGTAAAGGCCCGGCACCCTCGGGACCTGGCCAATGCTGGTTAAATGGAATGCCGGATATTCCGGCGGCCAGCTGCCAAAAATGCAACACAAAAATCATAAGCTTTTTTTTAAACATACCATATTAATAATAGACTAAATAGTAACAGAATATTGTATAGATACTGACCAATAAGTAATAAATATTGATTACAGTCTATAAACAGAGCACACAATCACAAAGCAAACTTCTAGAATGGCGGATGCTAGTGGCTTAAAGTGGTACTGTTGGTTTTTCCTCTTTTTTTTCTATCCTTCTCTACCTCCTCCCCTCTCTCTCTTTCACATACACATTCAGGCAGTCTGGCATCTCATTGGCTCCAAACGCAACCGCACTGCTCTCCTCTTATATCCATCTAAATTAATCAACTCACACCCCCTCCCTCTCTCACCTCCTCTCCCCCACCTCTCTCTCCCACTCCTCTCTTTCTCATCCCCTCTTTCTGCCAGCCTCTCTCCTTCTCCCACTCAACTGCCCACCCAAACAGTGTATAAACCCATGATACAGTCAGCCTATACAGGCAATATATAGTATCCATCGGAGGGAGGGAGGGAGGGAGGGGAAGAGATAGAAAGAAAGAGGGAGAGAGAGAGAGGGGAAGGAAGGAAAGAAGGAAGGAAGGAAGGAAGGAAGGAAGGAAGGAAGGAAGGAAGGAAGGAAGGAAGGAAGGAAGGAAGGAAGGAAGGAAGGAAGGAAGGAAGGAAGGAAGGAAGGAAGGAAGGAAGGAAGGAAAGAAGGAAGGTAAAGAAAAAGAGGGAGAGAGAAAAAGAAGAGAGGAAAGGAAAACTGACAGCGGCTTTAATAAAAAAAAACTGGAAGTACCACTACCGGGAGCATTCAGAACTAATTGTACTGTACTCCTGTGCGACAATCGACTCATTAAATGCGCCACCGAGATTGTGCCAGATAAGATTTGGTTATTCGAATGGGGACCTTTTTTTTGAGTTGCTGGTTATACAGAAGTTATGGTTGATCAGGTCATGGATAAACAGACTTTTACTGTAGTAAATTTACATTACAGAGTTCATTTCACACAAACCAATGTAGAAGTTGGAATTGGGATGTGCTACCAACATGAAGGCCATACTCTTTGGCTCTCGTCGAATCCCATGGCTCTCATATCCTCCACCGACCTGACATGCTGCCAAACATCTCCAAACCCATATGCAACTTAGGCATCATGTTTGACATCCTTCCTCCTCCACATCCAGTCCCTCACCAGCACCGCTTTCTTCCATCTCCGACACATCGCTGGTTTCCGCCAATATCTCACTCCAAAAGCTGCCACAACCCTGGTCCATGCCTTTATCACCTCATGGCAAGACTATTCCAATGTCCTATTCAATTGTCTTCTCTCTGTAATTAATGTGTTAAATAATATCTCAAATATATTAGCAGATATACATATATGAGACATATCTAATCAATCGTATGTGATAGGACTTAGTTATCATTAGCTTTGCAGAAGAAACAAAAGATTGTTTATCAACAACAAAGTGTTTCAGTCCTCATCAATAATTTTCTCATGGAGAAATGGTCTGCAGTTTGAGAGGGAGCTGTGTTGCATTTGCTTTTGCACAGGAACCATCTTGCAAAGGACAATCAGTGATAGGTGACCTAATGAACTGGATAGAGATTGATTCAAGAAAGAAGTATGAGAAAGGATAAACTGGAACTTGGATTCACAA
Organism: Hydrolagus colliei; assembly: GCA_035084275.1. Classification (NCBI taxonomy): domain Eukaryota; kingdom Metazoa; phylum Chordata; class Chondrichthyes; order Chimaeriformes; family Chimaeridae; genus Hydrolagus; species Hydrolagus colliei. The sequence continues at coordinate 1,595,454 of CM068775.1, read as the reverse complement.
ATCCATGTTCTAGCTTCAGAAGAATGGGAAGATCAAGACTTTGAGTGGAGTAACTGTAGACATACAATGGTACTTGTATATCGAACTGGGAATGGCATAACAATACATGGATACTTTCGGATGTCAAACTGGAAACCATACACCAATACTTGGATACCTATTGATGGATTTATATTTGGATTAATATGGTGATTAAATTGGACTTCAACGTGGATTAGTTCAGACAGAATATGGAGCCACATTTGAGGGGGGATGGGAATGTAAAAAGCAGTGGTCCAGAAAAAGGAGGGATAAGACGGGGGTAAAATACAGAACAGGCTGTCTTGGGAGTGCAAGCAAGATTGGTCAGCATGCTCAAGTTGCTGCTAGGGGATATGATGGACGAGCAGTAACGGAGACCTGGCTCAAACAAGGGCAGGAATGGGAACTGAACATACCTGGCTATAATGTATTCAGGAGGGATAGAGAAGGAATAAATGTAGGCGGAGTGGCAATATTAATCGAAGACACAGTTACAGCCTTAGAAAGGGATGAGGCGCAAGAAGGCCTAAACACACAATCTGTTTAGAGTTAAGGAACAAAAAAGGAGCTGTTACACTGTTATACTATAGACCACCAAATAGTGGGAAGGAGATAGACGAGCAGATCTGCAAGCAAATTTCAGAAAGCTGCAAAGCCAATAGAGTAGTCATAATGGGGGACTTCAATATCCCAACATAGACTGGCAAAAGCAAGAGTATCTAATGATGTTGTGATCACTATTGCCCAGATGCCCTCCGACTGAAACCTGCTCCACTTGCCCTATTTCATTCCCCAGAACTAGATCTAGCATTGCTTCCTTCCTCATTCTGTTTTTCGGCCTTCTTGCACCTCGTCCCTTTCTAAGGATGTAACAGTGTAAAGGGCAAGGAGGGAGAAGGATTCCTGAAATATGTACAGGATAACTTTCTTGATCAGTATGTTTCCAGCTCAATGAGGAAGGAAGCAGTGGTGGATCTAGCTCTGGGGAATAAAGTGGAGCAAGTGGAGCAGGTTTCAGAAGGAGAGCATCTGGGCAATAGTGATCACAACATCATTAGATTCAAAGTACTTATGGAAAGGGACAATCAAAGGTGAAGCTACTCAACGGGAAGAAGGCTAATTTCAGTGAGTTAAAAAGGGACCTTGCCAAGGTGGACTGGAAAGACAGATTGGTAGGTAAAACAGCTAAGGAGCAGTGGAATGCCTTCAAGGAGCAGATAGTTCGGGAACAGAACAAATACATTTCCACAAAGAGAAAAAGTAGGGCATCTAAACCTTCCGGGATGACTAAAGAAATTGGGACTAAAGTAAAACAAAAAAAAGGAGGCTTATGACAAATGTAATGCCCAAAATACAGAAGACAACCAAATAGAATATAGGAAGTTGCAGGAGAGAACTGAAAAAGGAAATTAGAGGGGCAAAAAGACTATACGAGAAATCATGAGCAGGTAACATTACAGGGAACCCTAAGGTATTTTACAAGCATGTCAAGAATAAAAGGTTAGTCAACGGTAGAGTGGGGCCAATTAGGGACCAAGGAGGAAATCTTATTGTGGAGGCAGAGGGCATGGCTGATGCACAGAATGATTACTTTGCATCTGTCTTCACAAAAGAAGAGGATGCAGCCAATGCCACAGTATCGGATGAGAGGGTAGAGGACATTGATGGGATAAGTATCAACAGAGAGGAAGTACTAAAAAGACTGACGGTGCTCAAGATAGATAAGTCACCTGGCCTGGATGGGATGCATCTTAGGTTAATGAGGGAAGTATGGGTGCAAATAGCAGAGGCTCTGACCACAATGTTTCAATCTTCCTTGGACACAGGGGTGGTGCCAGAGGACTGGATGGTTGCTAATGTTACTCCAATGCACAAAAAGCAGCAGGAGGACAAACCTGGGAACTACAGGCCAGTCAGTCTAACGTTTGGTAGTGGGGAAACTTCTAGACTATAATCAGGGACAAGATAGATCTTCACTTAGAAAGATATTGGTTAATAAAGGACAGCCAGCATGGATTTGTTAAAGGCAAATCTTGTCTTACAAATATTAGGATTTTTTGAGAGGTAACGCAAAGGGTGGATGGGGGTAGTGCAGTTGAAGTAGTTTATATGGACTTTCAAAAGGCATTTCACAAAGTGCCACATAAAAGGCTTATAAAGAAAATAGAAACCCACAGCGTTAAAGGACAGTGGCAGCGTGGATCCAGAACTGGCTGGGAGACAGAAAGCAGAGTTGTGGTGAATGGCTGTTTTTCAGACTAGAGGGAAGTGTACAGCGGCATTTTCCAGGATCGCTATTGGGACCACTGCTCTTTAATTGATATTAATGATCTGGACTTGGTAATATGGCCATTTGCAAGTTTACAGGTGACACAAAGTTAGGATAAATAGTGATGAGAAGTGTAGCCATCTGAAAGAAGATATAGACAGAATGGTAAAATGGGCAGACACATGGCAGATGAAGTTTAATGTGGAGAAAAGTGAGGTGATGTATTTTGAGAGGAGAAAGGAGGGGAGGCAATATAGGCTAGATAACACAATTTTAAGTGGTGTGAATGAATAAAGAGACCTGGGGGGTTTTGCTATTTGCACCTGTACTTCCCTTAGTAACCTAGGATGCATCCCATCCAGACCAGGTGACTTATCTACCTTGAGCACCTTCAAGGCCATTCAGTCTTGCAGCTGCCTGTCTCTCAGACCTGCTGACTCCCTATCAGCCTGCCCATCCCCTCCGTTCAGCAGGCTCTAGCCTGCTCCACGTCCACCACCTTAACCACCCTACCATCGGTGGTCGGGCTTTCAGCCTCTCTGCTCCCACACTGTGGAACTCCATTCCACAGTCCCTTTGCCTCCCCTCCTCCCTTTCCTCCTTCAAGGCCAGTCTCAGGACCTTCCTCTTCGAATGAGCCTTCTCCTTACCTCCTACCTCTTCCCCCTCTTCTACTCTCCTCCCCTTCCCTTTACTCTGACCGCCCACCTGCTCATTTCCCGACCTGATTGTTCAGCGCCTTGGGATGTCCTCCCGATGTGAAAGGCACTCTAGAAATGTAATTGTGTTGTTGTTGTTATTATTGGGTAAGTGAATGTTTGAAAGTGGCAGGACAGGTAGATACGGTTGTTAAAAAAGCATATGGGATACAAGGCTTTATAATTAGAGGCATAGAGTACAAAACTCAGCAAGTTCTGACTAAACTCTGTAAAACTTTGGTTAGGCCTCAGGTCAGGTTCTGTGTTCAATTCTTGTCACCACACTTTAGGAAGGATGTTAAGGCATTGGAAAAGGTGCAGAGGAGATTTACCAGGATTGTACCAGGAATGAGGGACTTCAGTTATGAGGAAAGGCTAGAGATGCTAGGTTTATTCTCATTGAAGCAGAGAAGGTTATGAGGAGACCTAACAGAGGTTTCAAAGATCATGAGGGAATTCAATAGGGTAAACAGGGGAAAACTGTGGGGTGTGCCAGTGACTCGAGGTCACAGATTTAAAATAGTTTCTAAAAGCAGAGGAGAGCTGCAGAGAATTGGTTTCACTCAGCGAGTTGTTCAAATCTGGGATGCATTGCTAGGAAAGGTGGTGGAGGCCGATAACAGAGTTGATAACAGAGTCCTACTCACTCCTCTTTTAAAAGAGAGGTAGATGTTTATTTGGGGAGGACGGGTTTGCGCGGTTATGGGGAGAGAGCCAGAGAGTTGGATTGAGTTGCTAACTTCAAAGAGCTGGCACAGACTAGATGGGCCTTATGGCCTCCTTTTGTGCCATAAGATTCTATGATTCTATGTACAGGACTTTACAAACCACACATCTTGTAGATGAGAACAACTGCTCCAGCAAAGGCCAGGAATCCTAGAGCAGACCCCAAGATGATCCAGATCTGGTTTCTGCTCACTGTATCCAGACAATGTGGAGAGAATGAGAGAATCAGAGCATCATAATAACTGACAATTACACACTGTCACACATGTAAAAAAAACACTAAAACAAAATACAATGAAAATTTACATTACAGAGTTCATTTCACACAAAGCAATGTAGAAGTTGGAATTGGGATGTGCTAATGACGTGAAGGTCATACCCTTTGGCCCTCGTCGATGTATTGAATCCCACAACTCTCACCTCCTCCAACTAGCTGACCCTCTCCAAACCCATATGCAAGTTAGGCATCAGGTTTGACCCCAATTATCCTTCCACCCTTCACAAAGTCCAGGTTATCCAAAATTCCGTGACCCAACCAAAGATTGCTGCCAAATTACCCCAGTCCTTGCATTCTATCTTCGGCTGCTGTACCTTCAGCCACTACGCCACAAGGCTCTGCAAAACCCTTCCTCACTCCCATCACCTCGCACTGTCCTGTTTTCAGCTCATGCCTAAAGACTTTTCTTTTTGACCACGCTTTTAGTCACTGTCTTCGCCCTCCCGCTACCTCGGCCCTGGATTCTTTTATTGTGAGGTGCTCTAAATCGCTGTCTGGCGTGGAGGGCTCTCTATAAATCCAAGTTGTTGTTGTTGTTCAAAGGCGATAAATAAATGCTGGGGTTTGGGCGGCTAATACAATAGACACTGATATTTATATTGTGCTTTTCACATCGGGAGGACGTCAAAAGTGCTCGACAGTCACAAAAGTGCTCCTTGGCCCCCAAGGTTGAGGGTGATGTTGGGTTGGGTATAGTTGATTTGGGATTGATTTATTGTTTAGTTTGTAGCTGCCTCTCGCTCTTCACACTGCTCCTCTCTCTCCTCAGACTGCGCCTCTCTCTCCTCAGGCTGCGCCTCTCTCTCCTCACTCTGTGCCTCTCTCTCATCTGTGTCACTCCTTTCTCAGTCCGCGCTACTCCCTTGTCACTCAGTGCCACTCCCTCCTCGCCTCTACCTGCTCACTCGTGCCTCTCCATCCTCACTTTCTGCCTACACACAGTGTGAGTTTAGGATATGTACCTAGAGAAAGCTCCTGAGGACATTTGATCAGCTGAAATCAGATAATAAAATCTGGAGTAAATTTACTTACTGGTTATGTTCAGCTGGGTCCCGTTCCCACAGACATCTCCCCACACACAGCACTGATAGGCAGCAGCATCACTGAGTTTCACGCGTCTGACTATCAGAATGTAGGTGTTATTGGCGGTGATTCTGGATGCCTGGAGACGCTGATCAGTATATTTGTGATCTACCTTCCTGCCATTTTTATAATGTGTTAAAATCCACTCCCTCTGCTGTCCTGGGAGTTGTCGGTACCAGTGTACATCAGTGTTGCTCACGCTGATGTTCTCGATGGAGCACTGTAACCGGGCGGGGTGTCCCTGTGTGGCACGTTCCAGGGTCGGGGACTGAAGCAGGAGAGGAACAACACCTTTAAGGGAAAAATCATCAATAAATTTCAAACTGCGCTGAACGCTAAAAAGCGTCAGAAGACATAAAGGGCAGTCCAGCTTGTAAACTAGAGCTGAGCTCACACTCCCGTGCAATGGTCAGGGAGACACCATCTTTCAAAAGTGATGTAATGTGATGGACATGAAAGATCCTGTGACACTTGAAAATGAGATTTTCTTCCGGTGAACTGGCTCACAAACTCTCAGATAACACTGATTATTAACTCGGAGCAGTGTGAATTTAGGGTGTGGCCCGAGTATAGGTGTACTCACTGGTTACATTAAGTTGACTACCATCCGCACAGGTATTGATTTGCACACAGCAGTGATAGACGGCAGTATCACTGACTGACACGGCTGGGAGGATCAGAATGTAGGTGTTTTTAGATGCATCTATGGATGGCTGGAGAATCTGATCGGTATCACTGGAGTCGAGTATCCTGCCATTTTTTTCACGTGTTATCATCCACTTCCTCAGCTGTCCCGGGTACACCCTGTACCATTGAACACCGTTCTGCTCCACACGTGCCTTCTCCATGGAGCACTGTAACTTGGCCATGCCTCCCTCTCTGACAGTTATCAACTTCGAAGACGGAATGAGTAATGGACTGTTCGGAGCTTTAAGACAAAAAATACACTATAAATTCCAGCCCAGCTATTATTCCAGGCCTTATGTACAGATGTTGGAAATCAGAACGAGGGCAACTAATGGAGGGGTAGAGGGAGCAAGTTCCAGTGACTGAGCAGTAAGATCCGAAGCTTTGGCTGTCGATGAGGACGTTGGTAGCACGGGTATGCCCAACAAACCCACGTTAGCCAAGTGCAGTGATCGGATTTTCTGCCACCTGCTGCCCCAAACACAGTCCTGTCTCCTGTCGCGGCAGTCAGCAGCTTGTTGTAACCTGTCACTAGGGAGCACAGCGACTGTCTCACAACTACAGTGTGTGTGCTCTGTGCGTCACATATACACAGATACTGACACAACAACATCAACAAATTTGATTTATATAGCACCCTCCATGTAGGACGGTGTCTCAAAGCGCTTCAAAGTAGCAGATCGCGGGACCGATCCAGGGGCAGGGGTTGAAAGGTGACCAAGCACACGGTCAAAGAGAAAGGTCTTCAGCTGTGACCTGAAACTGGGAAGAGAGGGGACGAGGCAAACCGAGTGAGGAAGGGAGTTCCAGAGCCTCGGGGCGTAGTGGCTGAACGCACGGCTGCTGAGGGTTGAGCAGAGGATTTGGGGACATGGAGGAGGCCAGACCCGGTGGAGTGAAAGCAGCGGGTGCTGGTTTGGGGAGAGAGGAGATCAGAGAGGTAGGGAGGGTGCAGAGGAGTGGGGGGATGTGAAAACAAGGGTGAGGATCATGAAGTCAATCCTCTCAGAGACAAGGGAGCCAGTGAAGTCTGGCAAGGACTGGGGTAATGGGGGAAGCAAAGTTAGATGTGGGTGAGTATACGGACGGCAGAGTTTTGAATTAGCTGGATTTTGTGGATTCTGGTGGAGGGGAGACCGGCTAGGAGGGTGTTGCAATAGTCCAGTCGAGAGGTGATAAAGGCATGGACCAAGATTTCAGTGGCTTTTGGGGTGAGGTATTGCTGGAGACGTGCGATCCATCGGAGGTGGAAGAAGGCAGTGCTGGTGAGCGACTGGATGTGGACAGTTGGGGGTCAAACCAAGGTTACGCACAGGTTCAGAGAATTTTAGGGGCAGGCCGGGAAGGTGGAGGAGGTGAGAGCCGTGCGAATGGAGACATTGACGAAAGACAAAGAGTATGGCTTCTGTCTTGTCAACATTCAGCTGCAGGAAGTTCGCGTTCATCTAGCTCCTGATGTGTGACAGACAGGCTGACAGAACATCAGGGGACTGGGGGTCGCAAAGTGAAGTGGAAAAGAAGAGTTGGGTATCATCTGCGTACATGAGGAAGTGTGTCCCATGTCTGTGGATAACATCCCCATGAGAGAGCATGTAGATGAGGAAGAGGAGGAGGCCAAAGATGGTTCCCTGGGGTACCGCAAAGGTAACTAGGTGAGAGCAGAAGGAAAAACCGTTTATTGAGATGTACCGCTGGCAGTTTGTGAGATAGGACTCGAACCAGGCGAGTGCAGTCCCACTGAGGTGGATGACAGAGGACAGGAAGTGGAGGACTGTGTCGAAAGCAGCTGACAGGTCCAGGAGGATAAGGAGGCAGAGGGAGCCCTGGTCACAGATAGAGAGAATGTCGTTTGTGACTTTCACAAGTGCAGTCTCTGTACTGTGGGCAGGGCGGAAACCAGACTGGAGAGGTTCAAAGAGGGAATGGGAGGAGAGGTTGGTCTGTGACACACACACAGATACACATGCGAGTGCACACACACCTACATATACACAGATGCAAGGCCGTACGCACCCCCCCAAATTATAAAAGGTCCACATTTTCCGGGGTAGAGAATTGCATTTTTTTATCAAATTTAAATACCAAGTAAATTTATTGAACATTTGTGCAACAATCAGTTCTTCAAAACTATGTATAAATTATAAACTCACATCTTTGAATGATTTAGTATTAATATAAAATTATCGAGTCGCACACCAGAATCGGCGTCTCCCCAAAACATACCGCGTCGATAGACCAGTCCATGACGCGGCGAGTCTGTGACTCGTGATTGGATAAACATGGGCGCCAAGACTCAAATCCTCGTTTGGAAATCATCCCGTAAACAGCCACAAGGGGCAGCACCAATTCTGGAGTTAAAATCATCTTTTCATCTGATCACCGTAAGTAAAAATTACTCAAGTTTTGAGAGGTGTGACTGTAATGCCAGCAAACAATGACAACATATTTACAAGCTTCTGAGAAATTAAAGCTTTTGAGAACCCAACAAAAAAGTTATATGCTGGACGGGAATGCCTATCTTTAACAAAAATACTCATGGACGTAGACCTAGGCTTTAGCGCCTATTCTACGTGGTGTGTCAATCGGAAATCATCCCGTATACAGTCACTAAATAAAAAGGTAGCACCACTTTGTGGAAGCTGAAATCGTATTTTAATCTGATAATGTTAGCAATTGATAATAGTGCCTTAGTACACTGTCGAGACAGCTCAGAGCGCTTCACAGAACGTACTGTAAAGTGGCCAGTTTTTGCCCAGGATTGTCCCACAAACACCGATGGAGTGAGTCACCGATTTTATTTGGGGGCGTTTGTTGGCCAGGACAACAGGAGAGAGACTTCCCTCCGCTTTTCGAGTAGTGTCAGAGGATCTTTGTCACATCCATCTAAACAGACGGATCAGACCTCGGTTCAGCATCTCAACCAAAAGAACAGCCTCTAGCAATGGGACACCCCCCCCCCACCCACAGCACCACATTGAAGTGTCAGCTTCCTCTGTGTGATACCGAGTGCCGACGTGGGGTTTGAACCCACAACTTTCTGACTCAGAGGCCAGAGTGCTATTCACTGTGCCAGGCGACTCGCCAGGTGATGCTGCTGTCTTCTATCACCTGTGGGAAACTTTCTTTCCCTCCTACTCAGTGCCTCTGAATCTGAAGACATTCCCAAGGTCGAGGTTGCATATCTGACTGATTGACAACTGAGATTTATTTTCAGGGTTTGTGGGCAGTGTCACGTAATTGGCTATAACTTAAAGGATTGTTAACCTGCACCTGTTAGAGTTGAGGTCCCCAGAACTGCTGCCTCACACCAGCGGGATATAAAGGACAGGTGCAGTCGAGTCTGCAAAGCAACAGCTCTTCCTACACAAATCTCTTCAACGTGACTCCTCTGAAAGTCACTCTTTCTCTCTTTGAATAATAATATAATCCGTGCATTTCATGTAGCGATGTAGGTTAGGGTCGGTCTACCTCGTGTTCTGTGACCGTGCAATGGTTCCCATAGGATAGTAGCACTATGGACAGTTTCCTCCCGGCTTCTCCAGCTATGTCCGCTAAACCTAAGACGCCTCTGCGGTAATGTCTGTGATACCAGTGTGGTGGTGTACCATATAGCTCACTATTTGTCAGATGCTGTCGCCAGTAAACGTTCAGGGCGTCTCTTAGAAGCCTGGTATATACCTCACGAGTCACCTAATCTCCTGGGTTTGCCTAAGTGTCCAGCATTCTGCTCCGTATAGGAGCGACTTTCAGCCCTCGCGTTAATGCACATTCATTATAATATGGAAATCGATATTGGTAGAGCGGTTGACGTATTGGCTTCAAAGCGACCGAGGCGTCTCGAATACCGAACGCTATTAAAGAATTAATTTCCCCTCCCTTATTTTTTCAAGTATTTTTTCGTCAGATCAGTATTGCTCGATGCCTTTCATTTTGATTCTAAATAAATAAATAAAAACTAACTACACTATTGCTCACAGTTCAACGATATTTTCAGGATAATGCTGATAACAGGCTTGTAACACGTGTGAATTAACTGTTTGACACTGATTTTCAGTTTCTGTATATTTTCTTGTCTTTTATAAAATTTGCTTTGCTGAAATATCTGAGCACATCATTCATACTTTACTCTTACATTATTGTTCATTACAGTCCGAAAGAAATTTAGTCTTAGGATAACAATGCAGAACAACTTATTAATTACCGTCAATCTGTAGTTTATGATCATTTTCTCTATACGCCTACATTTATCAAGCATTCGTCATTGTACTGTGTTAATTGGATTGTAATTTATTTTATCGTTCGCATTCCTTACATCATCGAGTCAACAATCGTGTTGGCTTTTATCGGCGAACACATTCGACCTTCCCAATTAGACACGGACTACCGGGGAAAATAAAAACACTGAATAAATAATGATGCTCTTAAACACCAAGGGCATGAAACATTTGCCGTTCATATTGGATCTTCTGAACCGATTAAATAAGACCTCAAACTGTGTAAAACGTCGGAGACCTCGAGGGGGCCTCGGGGGCAGCCCCCAAACCCCTGGCCATTGTTGGTCCCATCACTAGCAATTCGCACCCCCCCAAAAAAAATCCTGCGTACGGCCCTGCAGATGCATACACACAACTACACAGATACACACAAATACACATACCACCAATCGATTGTGTTTCTATTTCCTACTAAGTAAACAGTGGAGTAAGGAAACTTGCCCAGGTTCTCTTACTTGCAAGGCGAGTGATCCAACCACTAAGCTACAGGTCTCTCCACCTCTATCTGTTTTTCTCCATCTGGCTTTCTCTCTCACTCTGGGTCTGGATTTTCTCTCTGTCTGTTTGGTTTCTCTCTGTGTGTCTGACTCTCTTTCTGTATGGTTTTCTGTTGCTCTCTCTCTGTCTGGTTTTCTCTCTCTATCTTGTTTTCTCTCAATCTCTCTGGTTTTCTCTCTCTCTCTCTCTCTCTCTCTCTCTCTCTGGTTTTCTCTATCTGATTCTATCTCTGATCTTCTCCCCCTGCCCTGGATTTGTCTCTCGTTGGTTCTGTCTCACTCTGTCTCTCTCTGCTTCTCTTGGTGCCAGTATGATGCTTGGCTCAATGCCCTGGATCCCCAGCACAGAGCCACTGCCTGAGCTCCTATCTGTCGTTCACTTACCTGCAACAATGACCTCACTCCCGATTCCAATGCTATTTGTTCTGGCATCATGACAGTAATAGATGCCAGAGGATGCAGTGAACACTTTTTTAAGTGTCAGCCTGAAGAGGTTTCTTTTGGTGTCCCTAAAAGACTGCACAAGTCTATCAATTGTGTAAATCAAATTTCCTTCCATTCTGTAATGCTGTAGCAAAACATTTCTATTGTTTATTTGCCACTCCAGGTCCACGTCAGACACTTTACCGTTCTCAACTCTGCACAGAAGAATCACCATCTGATTCGTTCGGACTGGACGAAATTCCGGAGACTGAACCAGGATTGGAGACTGAACCATTATACCTGTAAGTGAAAACGTTTAAAGGATGAGAAAGAGCCAATCAATACACTCACAACTTCCCACATTCAGTGCCAATCCCACGTTATTTTAGGAGATGGAAAGAATACGAGTGTCACAAAATCAATGAGGTATGGTCAGCCTGCTGTCACTGTAGTGGGGCTAAGTAGAGCAGGGTTGGCAAGTATAATAGAGTCAAGGGTGGTGGCAACAGAGATCAGCTATTGACAATAGGGTTAGAGAGTGTTTAAGGAGAAGGGAGAGAGGTGAGAAAGGATTGGAGAGGAAGGGAAGGAGGTTGTGGAGAAGGATAATAAAGATCAACACAGACACACAAATGTTGTGACATCAGTTATCTCCTTGGCAACATTAACCAGGTAAAGTCCTGTTTAAAGGAACTAACCCTCCCACCATCAACCAAACAGGGACTTACCCACAGAAAGGCAGAGAGTCAGAGAGACAGCTGTGAGGAGCTCACTGGCCATTCTAATCGCTGTGGGCTTCCCTCAGTGAGCTGCTGCTCTCTCAGACTAGGGTTCCACTGGGATGAGATTGTGCCCACACACACAGAGTATCAGAGCAGATGGTACATTAATCAATGCTTCCTGTTCACACACGGCCAGTGTCCAGCTCAGAAAGTGGAGGTTAGTGGCTTCTGTATCAACCTGCCCCAATGGTTAGCCCCTAGAGGAAAGACAGCATCACACAGTGAGAGATAGCGCACAAGAGAATAATGAGCGGCTCTAATGCAATCAGACTCCAATGGTCAGTGGTTGTCAGTGAGAGTACGATTGATCAATTTGCAGTAATTCTGCTCTGACCTGCCCCATTCCTGGAGCAGGAATGCACACTTGCCCCACACTTCCCTACTACTCCCTTCATGAGTCCCTACTCACAGCACAGAAACGGCTTTCGTCAAGGTGAAAAACAACATCCTGTCCTTCTGTCACCGTTTGAATCCTCATCCTCCTGGACTTCCCTGCCATCTTTGATAATGTGGACCACTGCATTTTGTCCTGTCCTTGACTTGTTCAGGTCTCATCTATCACGCTGTCTTCTATTTGACTCTGCCAATGTTTTTTCTTCCAGCCCCCAAACAGACTTATGCAGTGTTCCTGATGGCCCTGTCACCTCCTCTTCAAACTCCTCCATACTTCTCTCTCCAGTGCCCTCAATGCTCTTGCCCTGTCACCTCTCAAGCCACCTCCCAAACCACAAGCCACCGTTGCTCCTAAAGGGTCAGATGCACACAGCCGAATGCACCTGGCTCAAATATGGCCTAACAGCCAAACGGTGAATCTGGTTGGACCACACAAAAAGTTTCTGCTCCATCCTTGCCTCCGCCAAACTGTACTTCTAATACAAGATAATCTGTTGAATAAGAAATAAGGAGATAGAAGAGCAGATCTCGGAAACATGCAGAGCCAATAGAGTAGTGATAATGGGAGACTTTGATAATCTCAACATCGACTGGTAGAATAGTAGTGTAAAGGGCAAAGATGGAGAAGAATTCCTGAAATGTGTACAGGATAACTTTCTTCATCAAGTTTCCAGTCCAACAAGGAAGGATGCAGTGCTGGATCTAGTTTGGGGGAATGAGGTGGGGCAAGTACAACAGATTTCTGTAGATGAGCACCTAGGAAATAGCGATCACAACATCACTAGAATCAGAGTAATTATGGAAAGGGATAAGGAACACTCAAAGGTGAAGACACTCAACTTGAAGAAGGCTAATTTCAGTGAGTTAAAACGGGACCTAGCCGAGGTGGACTGGAAAGAATGATTGGCAGGTAAAACAGCTAACGAGCAGTGGGCAGTCTTCAAGGAAGAGATAGTTCCTTTTGAAAGTCCATGGGCACAGGTCAAAAACACTCCAACAAAGATAAAATATAGGGCATCCAAACTTCCCTGGATGATGAGGGCAATTGGGGTTAAAATAAAGCAAAAATAGGAGGCTTATGACAAGTGTCAGGCCCAAGATACAGAGGTCAACAAAGCAGAATGTAGGAAGTGCAGGAGAGAACTGAAAAGGAAATTAGAGGGGCAAAAAGACTGTATGAGAAACAATTAGCAGGTAACATTAAAGGGAACCCTAAGGTATTTGTATAATATACAAACATATTAAGAGTAAAAGATTGGTCAAGGATAGGGTGGAGCTAATTAAGGGCCAAGGAAGAAATCTTATTATGGAGGCAGAGGGCATGGCTGATGTACTGAATTTGTACTTTGCCTCTGTCTTCACAAGAGAAGAGGATGGCTTTGCAAAAGGGGAGTCACGCTTGACTAACCTTTTCGAGTTTTTTGAAGATATATCCAGCAGTTTGGAGAGGGGAACCAGTAGATGTGGTATGTTTAGATTTTAAGAAGGCATTTGATAAAGTGCCACACACAAGGCTTTTGCATAAGATCAAGGCCCACGGGATTAATGGGAACATATTAACATGGATAAATGAGTGGCTAACTGGTAGAAAACAGAGAGTAGGGATAAACGGGTCATTCTCGAATTGGCAGGATGCAACTAGTGGAGTGCCACAAGGATCATTGCTTGGGCCTATTTACGATTTACATCAATGATCTAGACGAGGACATTGAATGTAGCGTGTCTAAATTTGCGGATGACACTAAACTAAGTAGGAGAGTGAGCTTTGAGGATGATGCAAAAAGATTGCAACAAGATATAGATAGGCTAGGGGAGTGGGCAGGTGGGTCGCAGATGGAATTTAATGTGGGGAACTGTGAAATTATTCACTATGGTAACAAAAATTTAAAAAATTATTATTTTCGAGAGGGGGAGAGGTTAGATAGTGTTAATATTCAAAGGGATTTGGGTGTCCTTGTAGACCAGTCTCAAAACGTTAGTTTGCAGGTGCAGCAAGCAACTAAGACAGCGAATGGCATGCTAGCGTTCATTTCAAAACATTTAGAGTACAAGAGTAGGGAAGTCTTGCTGCAACTGTTTGGTGAGACCGCACCTAGAGTATTGTGTGCAGCTTTGGTCTCCTTATTTAAAAAAGGACGTACTTGCTTGCCTTAGAGAGGGTGCAGCGTAGATTCAGTAGGTTAGTTCCTAGGATGAGGGGACTGACCTGTGAGGATAGGTTGAATAAATTAGGGCTGTACTCTCTAGAGTACAGAAGAATGAGGGTAGATCTTATTGAAACATATAAGATTCTTAAAGGAATGGATAAAGTAGACACTGAGGGACTGTTTCCTCTGGCAGGAGAATCTATAACCAGGGGTCACATTCTTAAAATTAAGAGTCAGCCTTTTAGAACAGAGTTGAGGAAACATTTCTTCACTCAGAATTTATGGAATTCACTACCCCCAGAAGGCTGTGGATACTCAGTCCCTGAACATTATCAAGGCTGAGACTGATAGATTTTTTAAAATAGAGGGATTAGGAGATATAGGGATGGGGCAGGTAATTAGAGTTAGGTCAGAAGATCAGCCATGATCTTATTGAATGGCAGGGCAGGCTTGAAGGGCCAAATGGCCTACTCCTGCTTCTAATTCTTATGGTCTGTGGTCTTAGGATGCAGCCAATGCTGCAGTATTGGAGGAGAGGATAGAAGAAATCGATACGATTAGTATAAACAGAGAGGAAGTACTAAAAAGGTTGACGGCTCTCAAGGTATATAAGTCACCCGGTCTGGATGGGATGCATCCTAGGTTACTAAGGGAAGTACGGGAGCAAATAGCAGAGACTCGAGCCACAATCTTTCAATCTTCCTTGGACATAGGGGTGGTTCCAGAGGACTGGAGAGTTGCTAATGTTACTCCCCTGTTTAAAAAGGGGCAGAAGGACACACCTGGGAACTACAGGCCAGTCAGTCTACAGTCAGTAGTGGGCAAACTTCGAGAGTCCATAATTAGGGACAAGGTAGATCTTCACTTAGAAAGACAAAGGATAGACAGCATGGATTTGTTAGAGGCAAATCTTGCCTTACAAATAGATTCATACATTCATAGAATTTTACGGCACAAAAGGAGGCCATTTGGCCCATCTAGTCTGTGCCGGCTCTTTGAAAAGAGCGATTCAATCCCACTGCCCTGCCCGCTCCCCATAGCCTAATAGACCTGTTCTCCCTAAATAAAGATCTAATTCCCTTTTAAAAGTTGTTATCGAATCAGCCTCCACCACCTTTTCAGGCAATGCATTCCAGATTCGAACAACTCGCTGAGTGAAAAAATTTCTCCTCAGCTCCCCTCTACTTCGCCTTGAAACTATTTTAAATCTGTGACCACGAGTCACAGATTCGCCCACGAGTGGAAATAGTTTTTCTCTATTTGCCCTGTCGAAACCCCTCATGATCTTATAAACCTCTATTAGGTCTCCCCTCAATCTTCTCTGCTCCAGAGAGAATAACCCTAGCCTATCTAGCCTCTCCTCATAGCTGAAGTCCCTCAATCCTGGCACCATCCTAGTAAATCTTCTTTGTACCCTTTCCAATGTCTTCACATCCTTTCTGTAGTGTGGTGACCAGAATTGAACACAGTATTCCAGCTGAGGCCTCACCAAAGTTTTATAGAGGTTAGTCAGCACTTCCTGACTTTTGTACTCTATACCCCTATTTATAAAGCCTAGTATCCCATATGCCTTCTTAACAGCCTTGTCCACCTGTCCTGCCACCTTCAACGAGTCACTAACACAAATCCCCAGGTCTCTCTGTTCCTTCACATCATTTAAAATTGTACTATCTAGCCTATATTGCCTCCCTTCATTTCTTCTCCCAAAATGCATCACCTCACACTTCTCTGCATTGAACTTCATCTGCCATGTGTCTGCCCACCAGAATCACCTGCGCTTCCCACATGATGTGTGAAACCTTGAAGGCTTTCTCCCACTCCCTTCTCTCAAACCCTTTCTCACACACTCGCCATATCTCAGACACTCTCCCTTTCTCTCTCTCACTCTCTCCACCTGTCATGATAACAACAACAAAATTGCAATTATATAGCGCCTTTCACTTCGGAGGATGTCATTACACTCTCTCACCCTCTATTTCTCATTGAATCAATGTCTATCTCCCTCTCACACACTCCCCCACCCTCTTTCTTTCTGTATTTCAGACACTCACTGTCTCTCATTCCCCTTCACTCTCTCCCTCTCACACACTCACTCTCCCACTCTCTCCTCTCTCTCACTCTCACTCCCACTCGCTCTCCATCTCACACTCTCTCCCTCTCACACACTCAGATGGCGGCGCTGCTCCCGCGGTTGTTTTTGTTGTTGTGTCTGGAGCCGCCGGCAGGTGTGAGGCTGGTGCGGCTCGAGTAGCGGGGCGGGGGGGTCAGTGGGGGGGGGGCGGGGGGGGTCAGGCGGGGGGGTCAGGGGAGGGGGGGGGGGCGGGGGGGTCAGGGGGGGGGCGGGGGGGTCAGGGGGGGGGCGGGGGGGTCAGGGGGGGGCGGGGGGTCAGGCGGAGGGGGGGGCGGGGGGGCAGGGGGGGGGGAGGGTCCGTGTGCGGAGATCCCATTTTGAAATTTCCCGCCAATCCAACGGCCACCGCTGTGGGTGTGACGTCACTGGGTCCGCGCGGTGACGGGGGAGGCGCCGATTGTTCACATCCCTGCAATCCAGGTCTGTCAGTCTAATGTCGTGGTTCCCAGGCCGCCCAGAGACAGAGAGACAGCCACAGGCAAACACAGGGAATGGCTGCTCTCTCTGCCCACTTCTCCTGTTTGGCCTCCCTGCCGCCTTCAACACTGTCAACCTCACCGTCAGCAAACACTCAACCTCCTGTCCATCTGCTGATTGGTGTTGTTTTTGTTGTTGTTTGATTCCACCCCACCCTGGCCTCCCCCCACTGGCCTCTCCCTCCCCCCCCCCCCACTGGCCTCCCCCA